>UESW01004814.1:199403-777456 GCA_900491605.1 Calamus simplicifolius
TTTTGATGAATCAGTCAAAGAGTTTGGATTTATCAAAAATGAAGATGAACCTTGTGTTTACAAGAAAGTTAGTGGGAGCGCCATTGTATTTCTGGTCCTATATGTTGATGACATTTTACTCATTGGGAATGATATCCCTACCTTGCAGAGTGTCAAGTCTTGGTTAGGGAAATGTTTCTCAATGAAAGACTTAGGTGAAGCTGCCTATATCCTAGGGATAAAGATCTATAGAGATAGATCTAAGAGGCTGATTGGTCTAAGTCAAAGTACTTACATAGACAAAGTACTGAAAAGGTTCAGTATGCAAGATTCCAAGAGAGGATACTTGCCTATGTCTCATGGTATTACACTCAGCAAATCTCAGTGTCCTAACACAAAAGATGAGCGAGAGCGCATGAGTAAGATTCCTTATGCTTCAGCAATAGGATCTATCATGTATGCTATGTTGTGCACTAGACCAGATGTCTCTTATGCTTTAAGCATAACGAGTAGATACCAGTCAGATCCCGGTGAGAGTCACTGGACGGCGGTCAAGAACATTCTTAAGTATCTGAGAAGATCTAAAGATATGTTCTTGGTGTATGGCGGATTGGAAGATGATCTAGTTGTAAGTGGTTACACAGATGCAAGCTTTCAATCTGACAAAGATGATTTCCGATCGCAGTCAGGATATGTGTTTTGTTTAAATGGTGGTGCTGTTAGCTGGAAGAGTTCGAAGCAAAGCACTGTTGCTGATTCTACAACTGAAGCTGAATACATAGCAGCATCTGATGCAGCAAAGGAAGCAGTTTGGATCAAGAAGTTCATTACTGACCTTGGAGTGGTTCCTAGCATCACAAATCCTGTTGATGTTTATTGTGACAATAATGGTGCTATCGCACAAGCAAAAGAACCTAGGTCACATCAGCGATCCAAACACATTCTTAGCGTTATCATCTCATTCGAGAAATCATTGAGAGAGGTGACGTAAAAATATGCAGAGTTCCAACAGATGACAATGTTGCTGATCCATTGACTAAGCCTCTACCACAAGCAAAGCATGATCGTCATGCTAGGTTCATAGGTATTAGATACATTGATGAGTGGGCCTAGTGCAAGTGGGAGATTGTTAGTAATAGTGCCCTAGGCCTATTGTATGGACATGGTATTTTGAATATTTATGAGCATTTACTATTATCATAATTTGCATGTTTATTATATAATAATGTCCTTGAATAATATTATGAATTATTCTAAATGTCCCTAATCGGTTATTGTTGTGGGAATAACAATAAATTAAGATTAGTATGAAATTTGATTGATATTCATGGGATGAATATGTGTATGAGATACAAATCAAATTTATATGTATTTGTTGAGAACAAATATTGGACAAGACCCGCCTTGAGATTAATACATGGATCAAAGTCATAAGTTAATCTCTAGTAGTTGTGTCATTAAATCCTTAGACCTGAGATTGCCATAGTTCTCAACATGAGGAATATTATGTTTTGACATAATCAAACGTTGTCTTTAACCGGATGATTATAAAGATTATGATTGAACATAATAAGAATCATGTAGTGAGATGTGAGTGATTAAGATGGAATTTGTCCCTCTTATTATAAGAGAGATATCTCTGGGCCCCTCGATGATTGAGACTGAGAAATGCATGGCCATGCTCAAATGAATTGATGGAGATCAATATCATTTGTTTAGTCAGTCTAATTGGGTTTCGAGAAATTAAAGATAGAGAGATATAAGGTTGACTTTATCCATGCCTTATATTCTATCAAGATATCATGTGACAAAAGGATTATGTTAATAGCTACTTTAAGGTTGTCTCGGAACATGAGCTTTTCATTTAACTTGGGTAGTCATAATGTCTTGCTAGAGGCCGCTTATGACTTGTAGGTTCAAAATGTGATTTAGGCCTACTGCCAACGTTAATTGAACCTATAGGGTCGCACACTAAGAACGGACAATAATGGTTACGATTTGTTACTCTCTATATAATTTAAAATGATGAGATTATTTTAAATTACAAATAATAATTAGTTGTCATTTAGATTCGAGTTTAATTTTGAGAAAATTTAAATTCGTAATTTAAATTGTGACAAGTAATTAAATTGTTACATTTTCTTATTGGATAAGGAAATAATCCATAAAGTTTTTTTTGGTTAAAAATATATATTCCTTATTTTGTAAGGAAAGGATTTAAATTGTTATTATTTAAAAGGAGTTTTAAATAAATATTAATTAAAATCTTAGTTAACCAAAATTCCTAGCAGGCTTGTATACGTTTTAGAGTCTGTGGGGCATTTGAAAGGTAACGTCGATTGGGGCATTTGAAAGGTCATATCGATTGGGCATTTAAAAGGTCAGGTCGATTGGGGCTTTTGAAGTGTCATATCTTTTGCCTTAAAGATGGAAAATAGAGAGTTGAAAACATGGGTTTATTTTTGTGAAAAATGGAATGGTTGAACTAGCATTCAAAACTATTTTGGTGTCTGTTCGTGTGTGGATACTTGTAGAGGGTGATCGTCTTTCTGAAAGGCAGCACCTTTGAAGATCCGAGAAAACCCAACACAAGAACAGAAGGATTACATACTGATTAAAAGGTAATAACAAAAGGTAATAACAAAAGGTAATATTTTTGTTTATCCTTCTTTCGGTTTTTATGAAACGCATGTGATTCTTGGTGGGTTATAAATTTATTTTGTTTCTGCTGCAATTTTATTCCAATTTGATTGGGATTTTTCATTCCGTAACCCAACAACAACAACTAGGGTGACGTCAAAATTCTCGCCTAGTTCAAATTTATCGTAGTGGTGTCATAAGTTTATACCAAGGGTGTCGTGAGGTTTCAACTAGGGTGTCGCAAAGGATTTTTGGCCGAATTCCTCCTGGGGTGTTGCGGGGATTCTCTCCGTGGTCAGTTGTAAGCACGGGTGTCGTAGCATTGGTACTAGGGTGTCGTGAGGTTTCAACTGCGGCATCGTAGCATTGGTACTAGGGTGGCATTGAGACCGAAGGATAAGGGAGCTTTGATGTCGTCACTGTTTTTCGACCGATTTTATCTTGGGATGTCTTAAAGTTTTCTCCTAAGCATGAACAAGTGTCTTAAGGTTTCAACTGAGGTGTCGTAAGGTTTCAACTGGGATGTCGCGAACGACGATATCCCCGACCCAGGCTGTTAACAACACCCCAGTTCTTTTCATCTGACGACACCCCAGCTTTAGCGCGACGACACCCTAACTTTAAGGCGACACACCCGTGCCGGGACTGTTAAGGCGGGGACCGACGACTTAGGCTCTTACGATACCCCAGCTTTAGCGCGACGATACCCTAGCTTTAAGGCGACGACACCCGTGCCGGGACTGTTAAGGCGGGGACCGACGACTTAGGCTCTTACGACACCCCAGCTTTAGTGCGACGACACCCATGCGGGGACTGTTAAGGCGGGGACCGATGACATCCCCAAATTAGGCTGTTACGACACCCCAGCTCTCATCCAACGACACCCTAGCTTTAGCGCGACGACACCCGTGCGGGGACCGACGACATCCCCGACTTAGGTGTCGTAAGGTTATAAGCATGGGTATCATAGCGTTGTCGCTAGGGTGTCGTGATGTTTGAACTGCGGTGTCGCGAAGGATTTTCGACCGAGCATAACAGGGGTGTCGTATTTGTTTAATAGAGGTGTCTTATTTCTTTAACTTGGGTATCGCAATACTCCTGATTTTCTCCTACGATGTCGCGAGGCTTTTCTTCAGTATTCGTTTGGAGCACGGGTGTCATAGGCTTGTAACTACAGTGTCTTAACGGTAAATCTGGGCTATCGTAGCTTTTATGACGACACTACAGCTCTCATGCATGACGACACCCTACCTTTAAGGCGACGACACCCGTTCTGTGACTGTTAAAAGGCGGGGACCAACGACATCCCCGACTTAGGCTCTTACGACACCCCAGCTCTCATCTGACGATACCCTAGCTTTAAGGCGATGACACCCGTTCCGGGACTCTTAAGGTTTAAATTGGGGAGTCGCTCCCCCCTCTTCTTCTCTTGGCCCTCCGTAGAATGCCGCTTCCCCCTCTTCTCCTCTTCTTTATATTCATTCCCATGCTCTCTTCATGGTCAGTTATAAGCACGGGTGTCGTAGGCTTGTAACTACGGTGTCTTAAAAGTAAATCTGGGGTGTCGTAGCTTTCATGATGACACTAGAGCTATATGGACAGGAAATAACGGGGAATATAGGCCGAAACACTCTGACGACACCCCAGTTCATAAGGTATAACATCCTAGTTAAAAGAGTATGACATTCGTGCTACAAAACAGTAAACTCTAAACAGTTATGACTCCCAGAATGTCATAACTGTTTTGGTCTAAAAAAGTTACCCACACATTAAACGGTTTGGTCACACATTAACTTCCTCTAACGACAAAAAACTGTTGGTGCAATAAAGAGCTTTACAAAGAAGTGGGAACAAGGACTTTTTACTTCCTGCTGCAGATGACATTTTCTCCAGAAGTTTTCTTCCGACCGGACTCCTCAGAGCGAGGGCTCAGGATCTTGCTCAAACCTTAAACTGATTCCTTAACATCCGAAAGCCAGAGCGAGGGCTCAGGATCTTGCTCAAACCTTGGACTGATTCCTTAGCATTTGAAAGCCAGAGCAAGGGGGAAGAAAGAGTTTTTCTTGCATAGATGAAATCCAAGAAAAAATGATTGTAGAAGTAGGCTGGAGGGAAAGGGCATTTTTGTCTGCACAGTAATTTTAAAATAAAGGAGAAGCGCTTTTAATGGCCATCACGATCAGAACATAACATTGTAGCAGAGCCATACTGTTCCGCATCGTCAGTCATGTAGGATCCATGTGGACCAATCAGAAGAGATGGTGCAGTCCATATAGTACTTGCTACATCGAGGATGATGTACAAAGATTTTTCCCACATATAATGCAGAAAAACTTTTTCATGTACTTGGCCTGCTTAACCGGTCAGTCCAATGGCCCATACCATGGGCCGGCTTATTAGTGCGAACTGCGCCCATATGAGGTTCGCGCTCGCACAACCGCAGGCTTAGGGGGCAACCCAATCCGAAACGGTACGGCTAATTTAACCAATAGACATAGCACGATTCAACCCGCTTAATATCTCGAATCAAAATCTGTAGTCATGACATGTTGGATCTAGAGGGCGTCTCATGCCAGTTCGTTCGTGACAGGTTATCGTACCGGCATCATCGCCCATAAACCTTGGGGGATGGCCTGTCGATAGGTCTGATCCATACGACACTTCCAACCAGCAGCCGTGCCGCGCTGGATTTCTGACTCCGTCTCGGGCGCAGGTCCGTTAGAATGCCATTGATTTCGCTGGTCCTAGCCTCATAAACTTTCCTGCTGCTGAGATAATGTACGGTTTTTATTTTTAAAAAATTTTTATTTTTAAAATTTATAAAAATTAATTTTAATAAAATATTCAAGATAGATATATTAGATTAACTTTTGTGATTCATGAATCGGATGGTGCTATATTGGTGACTGAAAAAATTGACCTTCTTGATTCTTTAGTACTTTTTGTTGAGCTGTATACTGCATGGACTGATATTTTTTGTACAGTTCATAATCTGAATGCATACATTCTTATTATTGAAGAAAATTCTATTACTATTATTTGTTGGTTTCGTTATTATATTAGCGACCTCTTGTCCACTATTTTTTTGCTTTGCGATATTCAATCTATACTTCAGGATATTGCTAAAGTTCAAATCCAATATATCTACAGAAAAGTTAATTTGACGATCGATTAAATTGCTATTAGGATAATCTACTACTAAGGTTTTGAAACCGAAAGTCGGATGTTGCCTCTTATTTTTTTTAAAATATTATAACCTTAAAAAAAAAAAATCTTGCTGCGCGCCGATACAGCGCCCTCGTGACATCCCGAGGTCTCATTGGCGCTGTCGAGCATTTTTCCTGAGCCTTGGGTTATGGTACACGGCCTTAGATGTTCTTTATTTGAGTCAAGTTGGATCAAGCTGGATTCCTGGACAAATGACATTAAAAGGCACGAGGGGCAGGAAGGACTGGCCCTTAAATAACGAGCTCCATCCAGCACTCGTCTAGATCCCACACATAGCACTTCTCCATTTTTTTTTCTCCCCTTCATTAACTTCCTTTGCTAGTTGTCCTCCCAGGAGTGAGTCGTTTTTGGTGGTAGTTGAAGGACCTTTTGTTTTGCCTCGTGATTTCTAGTGGATAACTTGAAATGGCGCACCTATTGGCCACCTATAGAAGGCGGGTGTTTTGTTCATTTAGTTGTAGTATATACTCTTACCACAAGCCACGAGGAATGCTCAAATTTTGGCATGAATCTACGTCGGTGTCTTTTGCTGATCTGCATGGTTTTTAGGCCAGTTGTTGCTATGACCAGATGAGGATAGGAATCAGTTTAGGCCTAATTTACTTTGAGAGCAAAGGCAGATCTAGTCATATATTGCTGCATGAGATGGATGCTAATGTTTAGGACTTCTAATTTCTTGGTTCGTTGATGTTTTATTTTCTTTCTGATTCAACTATTAGCCGTATCTTTCATTATTGTTTGTTAACAGTAGTGCTTTGGTTGTTGATCAATGATTGTAACGTTCTAATAGGACGACCAAACAGTCTCATTACTATGTTATATTTTAGACGAATCACTTCTCAATATATAAGATGACCTAGCTTTAAGAGCCTTCATCATCCCTAAATTATGTGTACAGATAATTAATATTGATGTGGCCAGTCCCACTCCTGGCGTGCGCAGCCTTCGAAGCAAGCATAATAATTCCACTAGCTCCGGCCTTGCTTCGGTATCGGTCTCGGCCTCGGCTTCGGCCCCGGGTTCGGCTTGGTCTCCCGCTTCGGCCTCGGTCTCGGCTTCGGCCTCGGCTTCGGCCCCGGATTTGGCTTAGTCTCAGCTTCGGCCTTGGCCTCGGCTCGGCCTCGGCTCCGGCCCCGGATTCGGCTTCATCTCAGCTCAGGCCTCGGCTCGGCCTCGGCTTCGGCCCCGGATTCGGCTATTGGCCTCGGTCTTGGCTCCGATTTTGGCTACGGCCCCAACCTTTAGTGCAATCCCAATACCAAACAAATTTAAACTACCACACGGTCCACTCGCCCACCTTTTGCCAAGATCACAGGCAGCTACAGATACTCGCATCCACCGATATACGCGGAACGTATCTAACCACCTGGTATTAACCTCCGAAGCCGATCTCAACAGAAGATAAGATTCGGCTACTATAACGGAAGGGTAAGAGGGACCCCGAACAGGTATATAAGGGCCAACCTCCGAGGGGGGGCTCTCTCTCTCTCAAGCACTCTCGATTACAAAACTCCTATTCTACAAGCTATTGACTCGAGCGTCGGAGGGTCCCCACCGGAACCACCGGTCTGGGACTTTTTGCAGGTTTTCCAAGGAGGAAGGCAACCTATCTGCACCCCTGTTGACCTGTGGAGATCCCGCTCGCCCAGCGCTCACCAAAAGTGACTTGGCAGCAACAGATTGGCGCGCCAGGAAGGGGGGCAGCGCAGCAGACGAACATTCTCTCTGCGACCCCATGACTTTTGCAAGGAAGAAGATGGTGGTTATACGTGCTCAGGAGGCTTCCACCAGCCAGGCGGCGGAACGTCTCCAGCGGGCTAAGCAATCAGAGGTCAATCTCCATGTTTCGCCTCCTGCACTACCACAAGCCAGCCAGTTTGATCGGCTTGACATCCTGACTCATCAGGTACAAGATCTGATGACGGTGGTGCAGGGACTACAGGAGCACTGCTTTGCCGCCATGCCTTTGCCGCCTCAGCCCTCTCCGCCTCATGAGGAGGGTCATGGAGCCAGTCAACCTCATCGAGGCAGGACTCCCCCTGAAGCCTCCCACCACTCGCCTCCAAAACCTCGCCATCGGGAAACCTCAAAGTGACAACGATCTCTCTCCCATCATTCTGATCGCTCCCACAAACGGCGTGAAGAGAAAGAGCTGAGGCGTGTGCACCATGTGCACTCCTCGCACCGACAGCCTTCTCTATCCTCTTCTGACTCCTCTAGAGAAGACATCAACAAGAAGACCGCCCGTCGGGCCGAGCAACGGCTCGACAAGTATCATCAGCGATTGGAGGAGCTTAGCCGCAGGATCGCCAATCCTAATGGGACAGACTACGATCACCGTCCCCCGCTCTCTCGCCGCATCATGGAAGAGCCGGTCCCACCTCGGTTCCGACTTCCTCAGTTGGACCCGTACGATGGCACGGCAGACCCTCTGGACCACCTGAAGAGCTACAAGGTCCTCATGCAAGTCCAGGAGGCGACAAGCCTCCTTCTCTGTGTTGCCTTCCCGGCTACCTCTCGTAAGGATTCGCGTGTATGGTACTCTCATTTGCCACCATGCAGCATCAATTCTTTCAGACAGCTCGAGCAATCTTTCCTGGCCCACTTTGATGCATGCCGAAAAATCCCTCGAGTGGCTGATAGCTTGTTCGTGTCCAGCAAAGGAGCGGCGAGACTCTGAAGGACTTCGTCACTCGGTTCAAGGAGGCCGCGCTCGAGGTGTATAACTTGGAGGATTTTGTAGCCATCCTAGCCCTGAAGCGAGGACTTCGCCCTTCTAGATTTGCATATTCCTGGATAAGAAGCCTCATGGCTCCTATACCGAGCTGCTAAGCCGGGCGCAGAAGTACATTCGCGCTGATGAAGCGGACTCTTCTAGGAGGGAGGCCGACAAAGGTTCCAGCAAGAAGCCAATGCCAACAGAACCTGCTGGAGGGCAGTCCAGAAAGTCTGAGTTGCCTCGTCGCTCGGATAACCGGCCTCAAACACTTGTTCCTAAGGATCATTTCACCCCTCTCCTCGCTCCAATATCTCGCATCTTATTGGAGATTGAGGAAGAGCTCTACTTTCGGCGTCCACCTCCCATGAAGTCAGGGATTCCCCGCAGCAAAGAACTCTACTGCCGATATCACAGAGACTATGGCTACGACACTGAAGACTGTCGCCTACTAAAGAAGGCTATTGAGGAACTTATTAGCAAAGCCATCTAAGCAAGTTCATCCAGAGGGGGAATCCTGTTGCCATGGGACCGCCGGCACATCCCGCGCAACAGGTTGGCGTAGACAACACCCCAACGGAGAGGACGGTGGCCATGATCTCCTTGGGGGCAGGCGGTAGTTCTAAAAGACAGTGAGAGGAGGAAGAAGGCTCTGTAATCCCCTTCTCCAAAAGGAACCTAGAAGGAGTAGTGAATAAGAATGATGATAGCGTCGTCATCTCTATGATGATTGCCAAACATCCTGTAAAGCGAATTCTGGTTGATAGTGGAAGCTCAGTAAATGTCTTGAGTTATGACGCTTTTGTTAGAATGAATTTGCATGCAAGTTCTCTTCTACCCATCACCACTCCCTTGATGGTTTCACTGGGGACTCCATCAGGGTTGAAGGGGAAGTCACCTTCCCCGTTACCGCCGCGACTTCATCGCGTCAGAGCACAGTTCTCATGAACTTCTTGGTGGTTCGGGTCCCACTGGCTTACAATGCTATTTTAGGGAGACCCGGTTTGAACTTGTTGGATGCCATCATCTCCACCAAAAGATTACTTGTCAAGTTCCCCACCAGCGAAGGAGTTGGAGAGATGAAGGGAGAACAGAACCCGTTACCGCTCTGCTACCACTTAGCCCCCAGTCCACAGGAGATGGCGTCGGCAACAGCGCATGAACCGCTTGACCCCCGAGACTTGGAGAAGAGAGGGAGCCAGCCGAGCACCTTCTGACCTTCCCCTTGGGGAAGGACCCGATGAGAACCATCCAGGTCGGAGCGCTGCTTCCGGAAGAGGCATGCGATCAGCTCCTTGTTTTCCTATATGCCAATTCTACATCTCTTCGCATGGTCGTCATCTGATATGCCGGGCATCCCAGAAGAGATAATTACTCATCGGCTCAACCTCAAACCAGAATGCCAGCCTGTTCGACAAAAGAAAGAAGCTTTGCTCCAGATAGACAGAAGGCCATTGATGAGGAAATCCGCAAGCTGAAAGCTGCAGGCCACATTCGAGAGGTTCACTACCCAGACTGGTTGGCTAACGTCGTGATGGTCCGCAAGGCCAACGGGAACTGGAGGATGTGTGTAGACTTCACTGGCCTCAATAAAGCATACCCAAAGGACAGTTTTCCTCTGCCTCGGATTGATCAACTGGTAGACGCTACGTCCAGCCACGAAACACTTAGTTTCATGGACGCCTTCTCTGGGTACAACCAAATCAGGATGACCCAACAGACGAGGAAGCTACCTCTTTCATAACCGAGAAGGGAATCTACTGCTACAAGGTGATGTCGTTCGGACTAAAGAACGCAAGATCCACTTATCAAAGGCTAATGAATAAGGTCTTCGAGGACCAAATCAAACGCAACATGGAGGTATACGTGGACGACATGCTGACAAAAAGCATCCGCACCACCATCCATATCGCCGACCTGACAGAGACCTTCGGCAACCTCCGCCGATACCAGATGAGGCTAAACCCACGTAAGTGCGCCTTTGGGGTGACAGCCGGCAAATTCTTGGGTTTCATGGTGACACAACGAGGAATCGAGGTGAACCCCGATAAAGTCCGAGCCATCTTGGACATGAGATCTCCTGCCAATAAGAAGGAAGTGCATCGCTTGGCTGGAAGGGTGGCGGCCTGAGCCGTTTTCTATCCAAGTCTGCAAAGAGATGTCTGCCTTTCTTCAAGGCTCTAAGCAAAGGCGATGGCTTCGAATGGACGAGAGAATGCGAGGAGGCCTTTGATGGTTTAAAAGGATTCCTGTCCACCCAGCCATTGTTATCTAAACCAAAGGGTGGAGAAGAACTCCTTCTGTACCTCGCGGCCTCCTCTAAGCTATCAGCTCCGTGCTTGTTCGCATGGACACCGACGGGGTGCAAAAACCAGTGTACTACACTAGTAAGGTACTCCATGATGCTAAGACTAGATATTCAAGGATCGAGAAGATCATTTTCGCATTGATCATCTCTGCCCAGTGTCTCAGGCCATATTTCCAAGCTCACCCAATCGTGGTGGTCACCGACCAGCCGCTCAAGGCAGTCCTATCTCATCCCGATACTTCAGGTCAGTTGGCAAAGTGGGAGCTCAAGTTGGGAGAGTTCAACCTGTCATTCCAACCCAGGACAGCTATGAAGTCTCAAGTCTTAGCGGACTTCCTGGTTGAATGCACTTGGGCAGAAGAGCAACTGGAAGGATCCCACGCAAGCCCCTCGGGTGCTGAAATCGAAGAGGGAGGGAATGACTGGCTCCTCCACGTAGACGGAGCATTAAACTATCATGGAAGTGGAGCGGGCCTCATTTTAGCTAGCCCGGACGGGGTGGTGGTAGAATACGCCCTTCGATTCCTTTTTTCAGCTACCAACAACCAAGCCGAGTATGAAGCCCTACTGTCAAGGATAAGACTAGCTCATGAGCTCGGGGTAAAACATCTCAGAGTTTTCACTGACTTCCAGGTAGTCTCTGGTCAGATTAAGGGGGAGTACGAGGTGCGAGATCCCACTATGTCTCGTTACCTAAGTGTGGTGCAATCATAGGTCTCTCCCTTAGCCCACTTCAGCATCAGCTACATTTCCCGGGAGGAGAACGCTAGAGCTAATGCACTGTCCCGGTTGGCCACCTCGGTTGACGGAACCTTGGAAAGAACCTACATGGAGCACCTGGAAGCCCCAAGCATTGATGCAGTAGAAGAGTCCCTACCGGTCCACCAGGAGCTTTCTTGGATGGATGCTTACACCAAATATTTCACCACCGAAGCCCTCCCAACCGACCCCGCCGAGGCCAAGATTTTCAAATGGCAAGTACACAAGTTCCTAATGTTCGACGGACAGCTGTACCGGAGATCTTTCTCTCATCCCCTCCTTAGATGTGTCGGTCCTACAGACGCTGACTACATCCTCTGAGAGATCCATGAAGATATCTGCGGAAACCACTTGGGGAGCAGAGCACTATCGTACAAGGCCCAACGCCAAGGCTATTCTGGCCCACCATGCGGGAAGATGCAGCCGAGCTGGTCCGAAAGTGCGATAGTTGCCAGCGGCATGCAAACATCCAATGACTGCTAACTTCTCGGCTGAGCCCTCTATCAGCTCCATGGCTGTTCGCCCAATGTGGGATGGACATCTTGGGACCTTTCCCTCCAGCTTCTGGCCAACGAAAGATTTTGCTCGTCGCCATCGATCACTTCACTAAGTGGGTAGAAGCCGAAGCACTGGCCAAGATCACTGAAGCTAAGGTGAGGAACTTCTTTTGGAAGTCTATCATTTGTCAGTTTGGACTACCCCACACACTTGTTACCGACAACGAATGCCAGTTCGATAATGTCCCATTCAGAGACTTCTGTGCCGAGCTAGGAATACAGCAAAGGTTCACTTCTGTCTGTCACCTGCAGACTACAGGGCTACCGAAGTGATGAATCTGACAATCCTACAAGGACTCAAGACACGCCTGGATAATTTCAAGGGAAGATGGGTAGAAGAGCTCCCGAACGTGATGTGGGCCTATCACACAACGCCCCAGGCTCCCACTGAAGAAACCCCGTTCAGCCTTGTATTCGGAACAGAAGCTGTCGTCCTGATGGAGATTGGCATCCCCAGTCCCCGGACGCAGTCATATGACGAAGATGACAATCCAAACCAATTAAGAGCTAACCTCGACCTCGTCGAAGAACTTCGTGACCGAGCACGAGTCAGAATGGCCTCCTACCGACAAAGGATTGCAAAGTAGTACAATGCCCAAGTTTGTCCCAGGATGTTCTTCCCGAGGGACTTGGTCCTCAGACGAGCCAAAGTCTTCAAACCTACGGAGGGAGGCAAACTATCACCCAATTGGGAAGGGCCCTATTGAGTCACCAACGCACTTCATTACGTGGCTTACTGGATCGAAGAGCTAGAAGGAAAACCTCTCCCTCATACCTGGAACGCGGATAACCTCCGACGGTATTATCAGTGAATTATTGCCATATTTGTTTTGAGCATTTCATTAGAATGATCATTCATTTTTTCACTGACGAAAGTGTCTAAGCAATCTGGCTCCTCGCCCAAGCCCAACTCCGCGTCGGCACTCCGAACCCGGCTCCGCGTCGGCACCTAAGCCCGACTCATCGTCGGCACCGAAAGCCCGGCTCCGCGTCGGCACCTAAGCCCGACTCATCGTCGGCACCAAAAGCCCGGCTCTGCGTTGGCACCCCAAGCCCAAGTCTCCGCGTCAGCATTCCAAGCCCGAGTCTCCCCTCAGCAGCTAAGCCCGAGTCTCCCCTCGGCACCTAAGCCCGACTCCATGTCGGCACCCAAACCTGGCTCCGCATCGGCACTCAAGCCCGACTCCGCGTCGGCACTCCAAGCCCGAGTCTCCCCTTGGCACCGGAAGCCCGGCTCTGCGTCGGTACTCAAGCCCGACTCCGCATCGGCACTCCAAGCCCGAGTCTCCCCTCGGCACCAAAGCCCGAGTCTCCCCTCGGTACCTAAGCCCGACTCAACATCGGCACCAGAAGTCCGGCTCCGCATCGACACCCAAGCCGAGCTCCACGTCGGCACTCCAAGCCCGACTCCACGTCGGCACTCCAAGCCCAGCTCCGCATCGGTACCTAAGCCCGACTCCGCGTTGGCACTCCAAGCCCGGCTCCGTGTTGGCACTCAAGCCCGGCTCCGTGTCGGCACCTAAGCCCAGCTCCGCGTCGGCACTCCAAGCTCGGCTCCGCGTCGGCACTCAAGCCCGACTCCACGTTGGCACTCCAAGCCCGAGTCTCCCCTCAGCACCTAAGCCCGACTCAGCATCGGCACCGGAAGCCCAGCTCCGCATCGGCACTCAAGCCTGGCTCCGCGTCGGCACTCCAAGCCCGGCTCTGCATCGGCACTCAAGCTTAGCTCCGCATTGGCACCTAAGCCCGACTCAGCGACGGCACCGGAAGCCCAGCTCCGCATCGGCGCTTCAAGCTCGAGTCTCCCCTCAGCACCTAAATCCAGCTCGAAGTCGGCATCAGAAGCCCGACTCCGCATCGACACTTGAAGCCTAACTCCGCATCGGCACTTGACTCTGCATCGGCGCTCGAGCCCTATGCGTGGCATCCAACTCCGTGTCGGTACTCTAGATTGACTGCATCAGCACGCGAAATCCAAATCCACAACGGTATCAGTTTTAGTTCTTCAAGCAACTGAAACCCGTGTAGTGTTGGCCTAGCGGTATCAGCGCTTCGCTCGGTCTTGCATCGATAGCTATCCATGGATACCCTATCGACCCCTTAACTGACTTCGCGTTGGCACTGCCCTCATCATACCTATGTGCAATTGTTAGTTACGCTTGCATATGGCCTTGATTGCGGCCATTACTGCTTACCTCATCCGATTCGTTAGAAATTCGATGGTAACGATGCAAAGTCAAATCAAAGGAACAGCATGGACCGAAAGGATTTTCATTGGATGTAAAGAGTTTACAAAATTGCCGATTAAATCGGACTTGATACAACAGAAAGAAAACTAAGGTTTGGCCGGGGTTGAGCCACCATCCTCAGGGACCTCATCTGGCTCCAGCTCTTCAATCCCTTCGAGGCCGTAGAGCTTTCGAATTTTCTCCTTGTAGTCCTGGAAGCCGCCATCATATGCAAATGCCATTGTCTTGGCCAATTCCTTGTTAAAGGCATCAGACTTCTTGAAATCCTCTACGGCTTCGGCGGCCCTCTTCTCTGCCTCGGAGGCCTTCTTCTTGGCCTTGGCGGTCTTCTCCTCAACATCGGTCACCGCTGCCTTCAAATTGGCAATCTCAGCGTCAGACCGGCGGGCGATTTCCTTTACATTTTCGGCTCTTTCCTCGGCCACACCTATTTTAATGGTGGCGGAGTGTAATCGGTTCTTCAACAAGTATATTTCCGACTCTGCCACCTTCAACTTCTCCTCCGTCTCTCTTTGTTTCTCCTCGGCCACCTGAGCATTATCCAGCTCGTTGGCTGCCTGACGCTGGCCCACTTCTAGCGCCTCTTCCGCCTTCTCGGCCCTTATTTGGACAGCCTCGGCTTCGGCTTCGGCCTTTTGCGCCCGAGAAATTTTTGCCCGGGCCTCCTCCAGGGCTGCCTCAGCCCTCTCCGCTCTGGCCTGGACTTCTTGCATCTCCTCCAATGACTGGTCGAGAGCGGCCTCGGCTTGGGACCAAAGGCCCCTCATAGCGGTCAAAGAGTTTAATGCCTGCTCAAGACTTTGGTTTAGGTGAAGAAATAGGAATCCTAGAGGTTGACAATGGAACAATACTTACCCAGAGATGGGCCACGGACGCCTCTCAGAAGAATATAGTGGTCCTTTGATGTTGAAGGAACCTCTGTAGCTCGGGCATGGAGGCTTGAGCCATTTTCCGCTCGACCTAGCGACTGTGACACGATAGGATCGACTAGAAGGAAACGTCGACCTCTTCCTCCTTGGCGGACTCTGTGGCGATTGGTGCGGGCTCAGCTACTGGCTGTGCATCCGGCGCCTTAGCTTGAGAAGGTTCATTGACTCCTGCTCCTTCGGTGGATAGGACGGCCTCTGGAATGGGTCTCGAAGCCAAGTCAGTCGGCTCCACCTCGGGGGCTGTGTGTGGTGGTGACGGCGCCTCAGTCCTCCACTCCGGAGGGGTGTCCGTTAGATCAATGGGAGATGGTGCAGGTAAAGGGGAGTGAGGTCATTCTTATTTGACCTCGTTTCTTCCTGAAGCCTCTCCGGCTTTGACTTTCTTGACAACTTTGATGGTGGCCCCCCCCCCTCTTGGCAGGGGTCCCATCCTCTCGAGCCTTTCGTTTTTTCGTAGCTACCTTCCTTATTTCGTGAAGCCATGGTGCCATACCTGCGAATCGAGAAATTTTGATTAGAAAGGAAAAGGGGAGAATGTAAGAAGGGATGAAAAGTTGTGCTGCTCACCATCGCTAGGGATAAGGCCTGCTAGCCGAAGAAACTCTTCGGATAACAGTTGGTTGCATCGGGGGACGTCGGTAGTAATCAACTGCCCGAATGCCTCTTGGTCCCTCGGAAGTATTGATGGGTTTTTGTTTGGATCGATGTTGGGAGCCTCCTAGTCAGTCTTCACCCCCTTGATTTGAGCAAAGAAAAACCTATCTTTCCAACCTTTGATAGAGGAAGAAAGGTACAACTTAAGGGATCTGGAAGGTTTGGAGGCAAAGGACCACCACCCCGATTGGCATAATACTAAGAAACCAACAAGTGTTCGCATGGAATTTGGGACTAGCTGTGCCAAGCTAAAGAATACCAATCTAGCACATTTAGTATGAATGGGTGAATGGGAATGTGAAGGCCAGCCTTGAAGTAATGTTCGTAAAGGGCAACCCGGCCTGGATAAGAAGAGGTTACCCTATCCTCAGGTAAAGGACGATACAGACGAAGGTCTATGGGGATCTGATAGTGAGCTTTGAGATTAATTATCTCTTGGGCAGTCATGATGGAGGTAGTCCTTTCGGGAGACTGCCTCCCAAGGGAGGGGCCGGCGATCGCCGGACGGCGCTGTGCACGAGCCCGTCCGGCGGTGGGGCGATTTCCGGCGCGACGTAGCCCCGCAGACCGCCGCTCCTTCGGAGGAGCATCCCCTACAGAGGAGGACCAACTAAGCGGGAGAGAAGCAGAAGGTCAAGAAGGATTGGGGGAATGGCCCCCGGATTCGGAAATCGAACACGAAAGAGATGAGGTGGCCATGAAAACGGGACTAACCTGAGATTGAAGGTCGAAGGTTGGCAATGGAGGGCTCGGGTGGAGGAAGATGAACAGGCTCGAACGCTTAGGGTAAGAAGGACGAGAGCAGTGGAGGCGGCTCGAACACAGGGCAACCCTTTTTATATATGTGTTTCAAATCATCCCGTCTGCCTCTAAGTCAGCCACGCGTCCGCTTGCTATTGGAGACCGCTTCGGCGCCCATCTAGTGCGTGAGACGCGAGGGATACCACCTATGAAAGGATAGCGGTGACCTCACCACAATGATAGCGCCCGCCTTTCTGTGATTCCCCGCCCGAGGAAAATCTTGCTCAATCCCAACCACCCGAACAGACAAGACGCCAGAGTCGGCCACCAGGAGGTACTGTGGATACTAACACCCCTTTCGCTGGTGATTATACGCCTTCCCATCTCAGGGGTGGGGGGCATCTGATGTGACCAGTCCCACTCCTGGCGGCACGATAACAGTGCGCAGCCTTTGAAGCAAGCATAATAATTCCACCTGGCTCCGGCCTCGCTTCGGCCTCGGTCTCGGCTCGGCCTCGGCTTCGGCCCCGGATTCGGCTTGGTCTCAGCTTTGGCCTCGGCCTCAGCTCTGGTCTCGGCTTCGACCCTGGATTCAGCTTGGTCTCAGCTCCGGCCTCGGTCTCAGCTCCAGCCTTGGCTCGGCCTCGACTTCGGCCCCGGATTCGGCTATTGGCCTCGGTCCTGGCTCCGATTTCGGTTACGGCCCCAACCTTTAGCGCAATCCCAATACCAAACATATTTAAACTACCACGCGGCCCACTCACCCACCTTTGCCAAGATCATGGGCAGCTACAAATACTTGCATCCATCGATATATGCGGAACGTATCTAACCACCTGGTATTAACCTCCGAAGCCGATCTCAACAGAAGATAAGATTCAGCTACTATCACGGAAGGGTAAGAGGGACCCCGAATAGGTATATAAGGGCCAACCTCCGAGGGAGGGCTCTCTCTCTCAAGCACTCTCGATTACAAAACTCCTGTTCTATAAGCCACTGACTCGAGCGTCGGAGGGTCCCCATCGGAACCACCGGTCCGAGACTTTTTGCAGGTTTTCCAAGAAGGAAGGCAACCTATCTGCACCCCCGTCGACCTGTGGAGATTTTTGCTCGTCCGGCGCTCATCAAAAGTGACTTGGCAGCAATAAATATTATGATTTGCATTATGTTAAGTTTAAGACTCGTAGAAGGGTATATTGTTTGTTGATTGTAAAAAATTACAAAAAAAATCTTTATTCATTCACCAATAGAGTGGGTACGTGTCTATTCTTCGATCAATAACCTGGTTCTGATTGGATATAAATAACGAAGAATAAAAATGAGTTCTCTCTCATTCATATTTTACAACAAACTACAGTCTCACAGCTCAGTTTCGGTCGTTTATCCATGGAGGGTAACGGGCAAGTCCCTCACGTTTCATAGATTGCTTACAACTCGGCAAAACGGAAACTCTTTTCATCTTTATTTTCTCATAATTGAAGTAGAAAGAAAAAAAAAATTTATATGAGCCCACATAAAATTATCATCTTTCACTACAAAATGAATATAAAAATAGTATTTATTTTTTCAAAAGAATGTTTTTTTTTAAATAAGCATTAATATTTTTTTTTAAATAAAAATCTGTGCAAATATAATCAGCTAGGATCATAGTTTGTTGAGTAGCCAGCAATCCAGAATCAGCTAGGATCATAGTTTGTTGAGTAGCCAGCAATCCAGAGAAGTAAAAAAATCTTTGCATCACAATCTTATCTTACCACTGTATCCATCTCCGATCCATACATCTCAACGTGCTTTATCTTAGGTTCACTCTTTTCTTCTTTATTTTTTTCATAAAATGCTGAAACAATGAAAACGATAGACAAAAAAGTGAGTTAAGTACTTATAGAATAATCGCAGAAATTTGCGAGCCACACCAATGTCGTCGTACCACGCAGGGCAAAAACAGTTCGCGTAATAGTGGAGTGTAATTTTATACCCTTTCTAAGACAACGAACGTCAGACGGCTAGGCTGGCCTGGATCTGACACAGTACGGCATGGCATAAGCCGAATTAGATGGACTGTACCACGCCAACCCTAAGGCCCATGGCTCATTCAGGTACGGCGGTCCATAGTGAGTTGGCAGAGTGCGGCCAGCTTATCTTTACGCAAGATATATATATATATATATATATATATATATATATATATATATATATATATATATATATATATATATATATATATATATATATATATTATTGGGGGTAGAATCTTCATTGCATTGATAATCGTATAAGGGGACTAAGACCGATCCTATCCCTCCGCTCGTTACAATATGCCCCCAAAGAATAAGCTAAACTAATGTGGTTCGTCAGGTCACGCGATCCCCCAAGCTTCCATAGCTCGACCTTCCCCGAGCTTCCATAGCTCAGCTCTCTCCGAGCCTGCCATGGTTCGGCTCTCTCCGAGCTTCCATAGCTCGACTCCCCCCGAGCTCCCATAGCTCGGCTCTCTCCGAGCCTCCCATGTTCGGCTCTCTCCGAGCTTCCATAGCTCGGCTCTCTCCGAGCTCCCATAGCTCGGCTCTCTCCGGGCTTCCATAGCTCGGCTCCCCCCGAGCTTCCGTAGCTCGGCTCTCTCCGGGCTTCCATAGCTCGGCTCCCTCAAGCTTCCATAGCTCGGCTCTCTCCGAGCCTCCCGTAGCTCGGCTCCCTCCGGGCTTCCATAGCTCGGCCTCTATGAGCAACCCACGATCCGAAATTCACCTCCGCGGAACCCGGCGCAGGAGAGCCTATACCCATCGTAACGGAATCCCAGGCAAAGAATTATGTTGGAGAGTGGTCTAGAACCTAATACGGCCACCTTAGACCTACGCACCTACCAGATCTCAAGCCATCAAGGAGCTCTCCTAGCCGTCGATCCCTTAACAAACAAGATACGGATCCCAACGGCCTGATTCGATCCATTTTCGCATCCAAACAACCTTCGAACCTTCCAGAAGGCGCTCAAGGTCCAGGTGAAAGCCTATAAATACGACACTCCCAGATTCTCCCAGGTATGCGATCACTCTCACTCTCTCACTCTCCCCAGCTGCTCATCGGTGCTCCCTTCTTTGAGCTCCCGATCGGCCGTCCCTGGAGAGACTCCCCGGAGAGATCCACCTCCCCATTTTCTGTTGATCACCGATTCCCCCACTAACTTGAGCGTCGGAGGGTCTTCCGCGGAGGGCTACCTCCAACGCCTCTCGCACGAGGACTTCTGTGTAGGTCCGCCCCAGGAGATCCACCGCGCCCGAGTCGGAGGACGGATCCCGACGGCAACAGATTGGCGCTAAAGGAAGGGCTTCAAGTCCCGTTAAAACTTGAAGAAATGAGATAAGGATCTCAATCTGAAGTAGAACCTCTCTAATGGCTAATTGGAGAAGAGCAACATCTGAAGCCCAAGACCAGATCGCCTCCCAGAGACCTGATCCGGTGAGCAGTGTAGCGCCACAGCCTCCACCGATTGAAACCCCGTCGCCACCAGCCATCCCGGTGACCCAGGACCAGTTCGCCATGCTGGTCCAGCAGGTCCAGGCCCTGACCCACCTGGTTCAGAAGTGTTTCGCAGCTCCTCCCACTCCGCACCTTCATAAGAAGGCCGCGACTCCTCCCTCTTCGGCGAACTCCTCCTCCGATCCACATGAAGCCATAGACCCCCCGCATCGACCCAGAAGGGACCAACTAGTCCCGCGAGGCGGCTACGACAAGGATCTTCCCAAATCCCGGCGAGCCTGGACCCTCTCCCCGGTGTCCTCCCACCATGATTCTATGCCATCCCTGCGTTCTCCTCGCCCAGCTCCTCCTCGTATCGCTGAAGAGGAGATGCGTCGACATATCCGGGAGATGCGCTAGGAGCTAGATGCCGCCAAGCAGGTCCATCCGCCTCAGCCCAAGGCGGAGCAGGGCATCCCCTTCTCAAAAGGGATCATGGAGGAAGTGATTCCCTCCCATGTCAAGTTACCAACCGTCGAACCCTACCACGGCTCTTCTGACCCGGATGATCATCTCAACAGCTTCCGGTCAATAATGATGTTCCACGGAGCATCCGATGCGATCCTCTGCCGTGCCTTCCCCTCCACCCTCAGAGGATCTGCCCGGACCTGGTTCAACGCCTTGAAACCGGGTTCCATTGATTCATTCGACGAGCTGAGCCGCCTTTTTATAGGCCAGTTCGTCAGCAGCCGCTGTCATCGACGGAGATCTGACTCCCTCTCTGAAGTCAAGCAGAGAGAGGGGGAGTCCCTGAGAAATTATCTTGGCCGCTTCAATAAGGCCATGCTGTAGGTAGACCACCTTAATCACGAGGTGGCTATGTCCGCCTTAGCGGGGGGAGTCTCAAAGGAAAGCGACTTCTACCTGGCGATGGAAGTCAGCTACCCCCAAACCTCTCCGACATGATGGCCCTGGCAGACAAATACCAGGATCGAAGAGTCATAGAGAGTTGCCGCGCCGAGCTGGCAAAGAAGAAGGAGCCCAAAGGTCTCGACAGGCACCAACCCGCCCGTCGGCCGAGTCCGCCTCGCCGCCGAAGAGCTCCCCCACTGCCGCCGAGGAATCGCTCCCGGAGCCCACCCAGGCGATTCGACCGCTACACTCGTTAACCGTGCCCCGAGCGCAGATCATCATGGAGATAGAGCGCCAGCTTCCACGACCAACTCCTCTCCGAGGGAACCCGGCCCAAAGAGACCCTACCAAGTATTGCCGCTACCACCGGGAGCACGGCCACGACACTGAGGAATGCTGGCAGCTAAAAAATGAAATCGAAAGGCTGATCCAGCGAGGCCGGCTGAACCAATTCAGGAGGGCTCCGAGCCAGGACAAGGGGGAGACCGCCAGCCCGAACTTCAGCAACCTCCCCCTCCACCAAATCCGCCCGTGATCGGCCACATCAACGTGATCGAAGAGGCCGGCGGCTCGAGCTTCAGGAGTGGTGACGAGGGATCAGCGCCAAAGAAAGCACGGACGAGCGAGCTCTCCTTCTCTAACGACGATATCCGAGGGATACAGTTCCCCCACGATGATGCATTGGTTGTATCCCCTAATTTAAATAACTATGATGTAAGCCGGATCCTTGTTGACAGTGGAAGTTCGGTGAATGTTTTGTACCTCGATGTGTTTGCCAAGATGAAACTACTCACAGAAAACCTTCGAGCTGTGGATTCCTCCTAATGGGATTCACAGGCGACGTCATCACCCCGGAAGGGGTCATCACCCTGACAGTTCGTGCAGGAGCCTGGCCCCTCGTGGCCACGGTTCACACAGACTTCCTAGTGACCAAACTTAGGTCCCCATACAACGCGATATTCGGCAGACCCGGCCTGATGTCCCTCAAGGCAGTTGTCTCCATCCCACACTTATCCATGAAATTCCCCGCTGGGTAGGGAGTTGGAGTTGTTCAAGGAAGTCAAACCATGGCTCGGCAATGCTTCGTTACCAGCCTTCAGTCCAGAATGCCAGAGGTTGACGGGCTGGATGCTCGGAAGGATTTCATCGAACAACGAGGAGAACCAGCCGAGGAGCTGGAGGAAGTGCCGTTGGATGAGGCTCATCCCGACCGAACCATAAAAATTGGGTCGCTGCTAAAGGGCGAACCTCGGCACAAGTTGATCGAGTTTCTCTGAAGCAACGCCGACGTCTTCGCCTGGTCTGCCTCTGACATGCCGGGGATCAGCCCCGAGGTTCTCGTCCATCGTCTCAACGTGGATGAGATGCACAGGCCCGTCAAGCAGAAGAAGAGGAGCTTTGCCCCAGAGCGGCAGAAGGCTATTGAAGAAGAAGTTGAAAAACTCATCAAGCAAACTTCGTCCGGGAGGTAAACTACCCGAGCTGGCTATCAAATGTCGTCATGGTGAAGAAGGCGAACGGCAAGTGGCGGATTTGCATCGACTTCACCGACCTCAACAAAGCCTGCCCAAAAGACAGCTTTCCTCTTCCCCGGATTGACCAGCTTGTGGACGCCACCTCGGGTCATCAAATGCTGACATTCATGGACGCTTACTCCGGCTACAATCAGATCCAGATGGCCCCCGAAGATGAAGAAAAACCGCCTTCATAACCGACCGAGGTACTTACTGTTATCGTGTCATGCCTTTTGGTCTTAAAAATGCAGGGGCCACCTACCAAAGGCTGGTGAACAAAGTGTTCAAGGATCAAATTGGCCGGAATATGAGGTGTATGTCGACGACATGCTGGTTAAAAGCAAAGAAGCATCACAGCACGTCGAGGACCTCTCAGAGAGCTTTGCAAAGCTCCGCAAGTATGGGATGAGGCTCAATCTAACCAAATGCACCTTCGGCGTTAACTCTGGGAAGTTTCTCGGCTTCATGGTCTCCCAGCGAGGTATCGAAGCTAACCCCCAGAAGATTCAAGCTCTTCAACAAATGGCCCTCCGGCATCTATTAAAGAGGTCCAGCCTAACTGGGAGGATAGCGGCTCTCAACCGCTTCGTGGCGCGCTCGGCCGAAAGGTGCCTCCCCTTCTTCAAAACCCTCCGGTCGGCTAAGAACTTCCGGTGGATCCCTGAGTGTTAGAAATCATTTCAAGATCTCAAGAAGTACTCGGCTCGCCCCCGCTCCTCAGCAGTCCAAGCCCAGGCGAGACGCTGTTCTTATATCTGGCTGTTTCAGAGGGTATCGTCTGCTCGGTGCTAGTCAGAGAGGAAAACAAGGTCCATAAGCCGATTTACTATGTCATCAGGCTACTCCGCGATGCGGAGACAAGATATAGCAGAATTGAAAAGTTGGTGTTGGCCTTGATCACCTCAATTCGGAAGCTGCGACCGTACTTCAGCACTCTGTGATGGTCCTGACTGACCAACCCATCAAGGCGGTAGTCCACCGCCCGGATGCATCAGAAGAATGACCAAGTGGGCCGTCGAGCTGAGCGAGCATGATATCCACTTTCAGCCTCGCCCAGCCATCAAAGCTCAGGTGTTAGCCGATTTCCTCCTCGAGTGTACCATCCCGAGGACGGCTCCACCCCTAACTCCCCGAAGAGCCAAAATCTAGTGCCCGGTGGCTCCTCCATGTCGACGGGTCATCTAATGCTCACCGCTCCGTGCGGGCCTGGTTCTCACCAGTCCGGAGGGGGCAACTTTTGAATATGGTGTCCGCTTCTCCTTCGGCCTCCAACAACGAAGCTGAGTATGAAGCCCTGCTGGCCGATCTCTGAATCGCCCGCAACCTGAAGGTGGAGAAACTTAATGCTTTCACCGACTCCCAGCTAGTAGCGGTCATGTGCGAGGAGAGTTTGAAGCTCGGGAACCAAACATGGTTCGATATCTTCAAGAGGTGCGGAGCCTACTTCCCCATTTTTTCGAGTTTGAGATTACTCAGATTCCCAGATCCGAGAATGCCCATGCCGACCTGCTGTCCCGATTGGCGACCACGGAGTCAATGGACGCCGAGCAAAAATTCCACCTGGAGACCTTGGAGAAACCCAGCATCGTGGAAGCCGACCGAATAATGCAAGTTGAGACCGAACCATCATGGTTCGACCCCATTCTGAAGTACCTCAAAGAAGGGTCGCTTCCACCCGACCGAGAGAGGCCAGAAAGCTAAAGCTGCAGGCCACCCATTATGTGCTAATCGACGACCAGCTCTACAAACGATCCTTCTCCATGCCACTGCTCAGATGCCTCCGCCCGTCTGAAGCATTATGCCCTCCGGAGGTGCACGAAGGAATTTGCGGAAGTCATTTGGGGAGCCGGTCCCTATGCCACAAGGTGCTGCGCCAAGGGTACTACTGGCCGACGCAAAAGGTTGCAGATGACCTTGTCCGAACTTGTGATCCATGCCAGAGGCATTCAAGCATTCAGAGGCTCCCCTCCAGTAGTCTGGTTCCTATCTCCTCCGCTTGGCCCTTTGCTAAGTGGGGGATGGACATTCTGGGCCCCTTTCCCCTCCTACGGGGCAGCGGAAATTTCTGTTTGTCGCCATCGACTACTTCACAAAAATCGAGGCGGAGGCGGTTGCACAAATAACCGAGGCACGGGCCAGAGATTTTGTATGGAGGTCCATCATCTGCCGCTTCGGCCTCCCGCACACCATAATCACTGATAACGGCAGACAATTCGACAACTCTAAGTTCTGCCAGTTCTGCGAAGAGCACGGAATCCATCACCACCTCACCTCGGTTGGGCATCCACAAGCCAACGGAGCAGCTGAAGTGACCAACAGGACTCTGCTTCAAGGAATCAAAGCTCGTCTCTCCAGAGCCCAAGGCAGGTGGGCAGACGAGTTGCACCATGTCCTGTGGGCCTACCGCACCACACCGAGAGTCCCCACAGGCGAAACTCCATTCGGATGGCCTTCGGCACAGAGGCCGTTATCCCTGTAGAGATAGGCCTCCCTTCGCTGCGGTGGAGAGCTACTCGGAGGAAGCTAGCGACGAACAGCTCCGTACCAACCTCGACCTGAAAGAGGAGATCAGAGTGGCTGCCTATCAGCAAAGGGTGGCCCGCTACCACGCCTCCAGAGTCAAGGGAAAGCTTTCCTGCCCGGCAACCTTGTTCTCCGGAAAGCATCTATCTCCAAACCGCTGGAGCAAGGAAAACTGGCGCCAAATTGGGAAGGCCCCTACCAAGTAGCGGAGATCGTCGGACCGGGGACCTACAAGCTGCAAGATTTGAGCGAAAGTCCATCCCCCGAACCTGGAACTCAGACAATCTCCGTAAGTATTATCAATAGGGTATGTCCTTCATAGGCTCACCTCATTATATTTTATACCTTTCTGTCGGCACATGTTTTCGTAAATTTGCAACATGAATCATTATACATTATATCGCCAAAAATTGCGAAAAGAAACAGGTGCTGCCCACCAATCCTCAGCACGACCGAGTTACCTATTTGACACAAAATCTTCGAACCTCGGCAGGGCCGAGCAACAAATCTCGAACCTCGGCAGGGCCGAGCAATAAATTCTCTGAACCTCGGCTGGGCCGAGCAACAAATTCTCCGAACCTCGGCAGGGCCGAGCAACAAATTCTTCAACCTCGGCTGGGCCGAGCAACAAATTCTCCGAACCTTGGCAGGGCCGAGCAACAAATTCTCCGAACCTGGCAGGGCCGAGCAATAAACTCTCCGAATCTCGGCTAGGTCGAGTAACAGAATCACCAATCTCGGCAGGGTCGAGCGACAAAAACCGAGCCTAGACAGGGCTACAATCTTTGAAGCCCGGCCGAAAGTGCATAAACCTTGGCCAAAGCCAAGGCTTGTTCTGCTACTAGAAACCTCGGCGAAGCCGAGAAGCAACCTTAACTATCAAGTTCCTCGGGCCACCGAGCGACATTCCCGTGCCCTGATCGCCCGATGACCGAATCATCGGCCAAAAGAGCAAAGCCCTCGCGCCTTAGCCGCACCCCAGGGTGTCGTTTGAAGCAGGGTGACTTCTCGAATACCCTAAAAAACAAAAACAAAAACCTCCTGATACTCCGGAAGAAGTAAAGGATCTCCTTCTAAAGGACCGCCTAGGTCCGCCACTGGTCCAAACAGACCAGTGACCCCCCAAGAAAACTGGTTCGGATTCGGGCAGCTTACAAGCCCCGACCAACCTAAGCGATCTCCTGAACTACGTTCGAATTCGGGTGGCCTACGTGCCCTAAACGAAACCCGCCCGTGATCTCCTAAAATTAGCTCGAACTCGGGCGGTTGATAGATCTCAATCAAACACGGGCGATGCTTTGGAAGCAACAGAATGCACAGTATGCCAAATCCTTATATTCATTGAAAAGAAAAAGAAAGACAACAACAGTAAAAGAAAGAAAAAGAAGCAGAAAGAGCCCTCGCTAAGGCTCACTGTCTTCTCTGGAAGCTAACAATCCTCCAGCGCTGGGAGAGCTCGGCAACTTGTCGGTGGATAGATGATATCTCCCCCCGTTGCCGGTCAACCACCCCGCGGAGGGCCGCGACCTCCCTCGTAGTAACGGCGACATACTCTTCGACGACCCTCTCGAGCCGCTGGTGGCTCGCGAAGGCCAACGCCAAGGCCTGCCCTCAAGCTCTCCTCGTAGCAGAATGTTCCATCCTCTAAACCGGACGTCACTCTATCCTCAGTCGGGACCAACAAGACGACGTCCCGGGGGATCTTGTACAAGCGGCGCATCCGTTCCAGATCAGCCAGGGTCACCTCCGAAGCCTGGTCGCTTGGGCTCACCATGCCTTCGATCACAGGGGACGATGAGCAGAATCGCAACAAAAGCAAGAAGACGGAGTTCTTCAGAGGAGAATGGAAGGGGGCTCTACAAATAAATATAGCGCCACCACGACTCCTTTTTGCCAATCGAAACCGCCTCAGGGTGAGGATGGGGCATCCTAACTAGGCATCCGGAACTGTCGCTACGAGCGCCGTGAAAGTTGGGATTTCCCACGTGGCATTTCCCCGGCCGTTACCTTCACCCCTAAGGAATGACGGATCCTCCTCGGAAAGGCAAGATGGCCCACAGCATTAATTAAGGGCATCATTGCGTAGGTAATCGAATACGCATCCCCAAATGCAGATCATGCCACCTAAGCCTATACTCCCTACGTCCGAACCTACGCTTCGAACTAAGGAGTGGGAGGCATGTGTTGGGGGGTAGAATCGTTATTGCATTGATAATCATGCAAGGGGGCTAAGACCGACCCCATCCCTCCGCCCGCTACGATATGTCCCCAAGGAATAAGCTAAACTAATGTGGTCCATCGGGTCACGCGATCCCCCGAGCTTCCATAGCTCGGCCTTCCACGAGCTTCCATAGCTCGACCTCCCCCGAGCTTCCATAGCTCAGCTCTCTCCGAGCCTCCCATGATTCGGCTCTCTTCGAGCTTCCATAGCTCGGCTCCCCCCGAGCTTCCATAGCTCGGCTCTCTCCGAGCTCCCATAGCTCGGCTCTCTCCGAGCCTCCATGGTTCGGCTCTCTCCGAGCTTCCATAGCTCGGCTCCCCCCCGAGCTTCCATAGCTTGGCTCTCTCCGAGCTCCCATAGCTCGGCTCTCTCCGGGCTTCCATAGCTCGGCTCCCCTCAAGCTTCCATAGCTCGGCTCTCTCCAAGCCTCCCGTAGCTCGGCTCCTCTGGGCTTCCATAGCTCGGCCTCTCTGAGCAACCCACAATCCGAAATTCACCTCCGTGGAACCGGCGCAGGAGAGCCTATACCATCGTAACGGAATCCCAGGCAAAGAATTATGTTGGAAAGTGGTCTAGAACCTAATACGGCCACCTTAGACCTACGCACCTACCAGATCTCAAGCCATCAAGGAGCTCTCCTAGCCGTCGATCCCTTAACAAACATATACGGATCCCAACGGCCCACAACGGCCTGATTCGATCCATTTCCGTATCCAAACAACCTTTGAACCTTCCAGAAGGCGCTCAAGGTACAGGTGAAGCCTATAAATACGACACTCCCAGATTCTCCCAAGTATGCGCTCACTCTCACTCTCACTCTCTCACTCTCCCAGCTGCTCGTCGGCGCTCTCCTCTTTGAACTCCCGATCGGCCACCCCTGGAGAGACTCCCTTGAGAGATCCACCTCCTCATTTTCTGTTGATCACTGATTCCCCCACTGACTTGAGCGTCGGAGGGTCTTCCGCGGAGGGCCACCCCCAATGCCTCTCGCGCAAGGACTTCTGTGCAGGTCCGCCCCAGGAGATCGACCGCGCCCGAGTCGGAGGACGAATCCCGGCGGCAACATATATATATATATAAAATCTTTCAGCACCTAGAAGCACATGCATCAAGCACTGATTAATCATACGCATATGCAGGCCATGATATAATACACAAAAAAATAAAATTATTCTTGACATGCGCCATATGCATATAGTTAATCATCGGACTCGATGTGCGTAACTTGCATCATGCTCAGTGCACAAAAACTTTTTCATATATTAATAGGATGATAGGCAGCATCGGCCCTTGTTAGGGATGGATCGCCGAGCACATCCTGCCAGATAAGCACCTCGCATATGTACGCTTAATGAAATTTTTTTCAAAATACTTTGAAAAGGACCAAAAATAGTTAGTTTGAAGATATTTTTATTTTATTCTTAAAATATTTCTTCTTAACTGTTGTAAATGACTAGTTTTAATGGTATTATAGTTTTAAATTAAGAAAACTTACTTGTCTTTCTTCACAACCATATATGGTTAATTTTTAAGATTATTTGGGTCATTATAACCCTTCAATATTTATAAATAGGCTCCTATCCTTCTTTCTCATTCCACACTAAATCTTAAGCTTTCTTGAATTCTTTTAGCTCCTTTTATTTTTCTACAAGCCCTTTTAGTCCTCTCAAGCTATCTTATTTTTTTCTAATTTTTAGTTGTTGTCCTAATCTTTCTCTCTCTAATTTTTAGCATTTACTATTACTCTCTATCATTTACAAAAATTAATGTTTCATGCTAGTAGCTCTCGCCTACCACATAGGCAAGAGTTTGACTTTGATGTTGACACGATGAAGTATAGAGCATATTAGTTACAAATTAAACCCAAGGTCTTCGAGCCCACTGCTCTACTGAGGCCACATCGATCACCAAGTCTAGGACTAGATCTAAAAACTTTGGAGCATGTTTGTACTTTGACATCAATGAAATTACTGGCAATAAGCTCCATATAATCTGTAAAGTTTGTAGAAAAGACTACAGTTGTGACACTTTTAAATAAATTAATCATTTGGTTCTACATTCAAAAAACATGAGAATGCAACTCATAATACTACCCAATCTCATATCAAATTTAATCAAGAGGATGGGTTAAAAAAGTTTTCCTATTCTCAAGAATTAAATTTTAAAAAAAATTATCAAAATTTATAGTAGGTAATGAAATACTTTTTACTTTTACAGAAAATCTAAGATTTGAAAATTATATAAAAATTATTTTAAATTCTATATTTAAAAAGTTTTTTGCAATATTGCTAAATTTGACTGTTTTAAATAATATTTTGATAATAAAAAAATATAATTTTATATTTTAAAAATTTTGATGGTAGAATAGCACTTACATATGATATTTGAATAAGCGCTTTTGAATTATCTTATATTTGTATTATACATTTCATTGATTGTGACTGAGTAATACAAAAAATAATTTTAGTTTTAAATTAATTAAACATCAACACACTGCCACCATTATCCATGCTTACAGCATGTAAATGATACATGAGAATATATACATGATATTTTTTTCAATTATTTAGATAATGCATTGTATAATAATGTTGCTATTGAATTACACAAATTGCATATGCATCCTACATTAAATAAAAAGATATTTCATACTAGATAGTAAGTCATATTATAAATTTAATTATACAAGATGGTTTAAAAGTAATTAAATCATATATATATATATATATATATATATATATAAAGTTAGAAATGTTATTAAATATATACAATCCTTGAAGCTAGAAAATAAGAATGTAAATATTATGTACTACCAATGGATTAAAATGTAAAAAAATTATTAGATCTAAAATATAGATAGAATTCTATATATTTAATGTTACAATTATATTATGGATACAAATATTATTACTATATTTTATAATAGTCACTTCTCTAGTGAACCTATATTAGATTCTCATTGGCTTAATTCTTGTATTATTATGCATTTTTGTAATTTTTTAAAGCTATTAATATTTTATTCAATATTTATTATTTTATCTCTCCCTAGTTTTGCAATAAATCTAATATATTATCAACTATTTTTAGAAGATAGGAAGTCTAATGATTTTAAAAATATAATTTTATTAATGAAAATAAAATTTAATAAATATTAAGAAGAAATTTTATATTTTTATTTATAACTTTAGTTATAAATCATAGAGTTAAATTAGATAGTTTATATATAATATTAAAAGTAATTTATAAACATATAATTTATAAATAAATATAACTAGATTTAAAGATGAAATTAGAAATTTATTAAATAAAATATTTATATTATATGATCAAAAATATAATAAAGATAAAAGGTTCTCTACTTAAGAACTGACCCTAGGTAGTAGTGGAAAGGATAGTGGTAGTTAATTTTTAAACTTTATTATAAAAAATAAAAAATCATCGCTCCATTATCATCATCTACTGATTAATATTTACTTGAGTAATTATTTTATAAACTTTCTAACTTAGGAAGAAATAAATAATTTTATATTTTGACCTGATAGAAAGTACATGAGAATAATTATGTTGTGCTTGCCATAATGATTCATAATCTACTAAATCATCTTGTTTGTATAATAGCATCGAAGTTTGCTTTTGATGTAAGAAGATGGGTACTGACAAGAGAAGGAATTGATTGAAGTCTAATACGGTTGAGATGTTCATCTGTCTTAAGTTGATGGAAATGAAACTCAGTATTCTCAAGTTCACATTATATATATATATATATATATATATATATATATATATATATATATATATATATATATATGGTCACATAGGGATTATTGGATATATATCTTAAAAGTTTATTGATGACCGTATATCTTTTGTTATATATTTGCGGCTCTTCTATTATTGTTGATTATTTCTTCTTGATTGTTGCTCATTCGTGGAGCCTATTTTCATTGGAGGGAAATAGAAAAAAAAAAAGAAAAATTAATAAATTTTTGTTTAAGAGAAGGATGAAAGAAGGAGAAGGATATATTAGTTAGGAATATTCATTCCTCTCTGTTTCTTTTCAAAAATCTATATTTCTTTATCCTTTAAATTAAAGGTAAAATAAATAATTTATAATTTTTTTATTCTATAACATTTTTCTATTTTTTTTTTTTTTTTTCACTTTACTTCTTCTTTCAATAAGGAGAGATCTCACATACCCTTCCTTTCCCTCCTCTTTCCTTCTCTCATCGCTAAAGATCCAAACAGCCCAACATGTTCAGATGTTTATGACACGTTTATTGCTATATATCTATGGTTGGTGGAAATAGGTGACAAACTGTTCGGGAGTTGAGCTTGCTTTATCTTATTTGTAGTGAATATTTATCTTTACTTGTTGGAATGTATTTGATTTCAAGGGTGCAGCTCTTTGTTATTTGTTATCTTATGATAGAGTTAATTCATAAAGATGCATGTTTGGACTACAATGCTTCGTCTTGCAGTTTTATTAGTTTAAAATTTAACTCATAGCCAAGGGTGGGCATGAATGTGAGCCGACCTGAAAAATTTCAATACTCATGGGACTTAACTGAGCTTGTATTTTTAAGTCTCTTCAAATTTCAGACCAAATATTGGCCAAAAAAAATTAAGCCATAGCCTGGCCTAAAATCTAAACATATATATATATATAATTTAAGTTAGACTCGGGTTCTATCATATATGTATCAAGTCAAGGAAAAGTCTTGCTGCACCGTTCTTTGGTTGCCGATTGTCTTGTGTGCATGTCATGCGGTGGCGGGTGGTGCATGCATTTGCATGGCTGATGTACTTGCGGCATCGAAGGGCGGTGCAGCAGATCTTTTCCATTAAGTCAGACTTGGGCCAGCCATTCTTGGCCCAACTACTGGCTGGGCCGATGTCTCTGTCCGATTCAGCTTGTCGATGCCCAACCGTGATCATAGCCCATAATTATTACTTCATGACCATGTAAGTAATGAGGCGCATGTTCTTCTTCTAGAGACGGCACAGGAACGAACATGCGAAGAACTAAATATTGGAAAGTCTAGTAAAAGTCCGTTTGTGTTTGGCCTTGGATAAATTCAGTCATGCCTCTGAATCTGACCTTGTTATGAAACCCCATTATGACCATTGGAATTAGAAGATGACCTTACGGAAGATTGAAAGGTCGGCGTGCCAACCACTATGGTCCTCTTGATGTCTCTCTTGCTTTAAGAGAAACCACTCCAACCTTTTATCAATTAGTACCCTTTCATTTATGGTGATATTTTCTAATCATTAATGATCCTTATCCAGTTATCCTAACGCAATCCAATCCTTAGCATATTCTTTTATGTGGCCCACGTGGATATATCATTGATTTATCATTTATCTATTCTAAATGATAATTATGATATCTAATTTTATCAGATATTTAAATTTAAGTGATAATGATAGTTTAATAAAGCTAATTTCCTATTGGTTCATTTTTTGGGAAGTTGTTATCGGATAACATCTCTTTAATGGAAAGAGAAATTTAACGTATTATTATAGTTTGTTTGATTATCAAAATAGATAAGAAAGAGAATTAGGAAAGAAAGAGAAACTCAATCTGTCGTTAATCCATACGCAGCCTCGTCAAAATCCTTAGATGGATCTTACAGGATCATCCCATACCAAACTCCTCTCAATAATATAAGTAGCAATAAATTAATGTGATAACTTTAGATCATAAAACTGACCTGAACCATCAATAAATTAGTACGTTTAGCAATTCAAAATAAAATTGGCTTGAAATAAGTAGCCGAGCAAATAGGTTAGTGCCTATATATGCTATTTCTCTTAAATTAGTAGGATATAAATGGACGTACTACAGTTAAAAATAGGATAGATGGAGACCAAGTTCAGCTCAGTTATATGAGTAAACATCTACGAGGATCCTCAAATTGTGGCTTGGGCTTCCATTGGTGCTCTGTTCGATGCTGTATCAAAATAAGGTGGTTGTACCCAACTTGGGCTCGATAGTTTTAGTTTAAAGGAAGTCTTAGTATCGGTGCAGCATAATCTATATCGGAAGCAATGATTCATCTACGCATGGACTCGCGCATAAGTGATGCGAGAGTCATGAACAGATCCCATGGTGCAGATCCGTACGTGGATAAATTATTGCGCTCGATGCAGATCATGCTACATGGAGCGGTGTATCCAGATTTTCTCTTTTAGTTTATAAGCTTGTAGTATTAGCGTGAGCTTGACTCATTAGGCAAGATCAAGCTGAATTTTGAACCAGACATGAGCTGAATTGCAAATTATCCAACCATTTGCCAACTCTAGGTGGGTCTAACTCCCACTATTTTTAAGTCATTGAAAACAAAAATTTCATCTATATTTCTGCATCAGCTTCACCTGAGCTTTCATTGAGAATGGTCTTTTTTTTTTTTAAGAAAAAAATTACTTTCTTAATATTCATTCTCTCTCACACACATACACACATGCACATGGGCGCTTACATGCAAACACATAATACATTCATAAAACGAGTAAGGAATGATGAAATTGTAGTTAAATTTAAAAACAATCTACAAGAAATTCCATTAGCAATTACTAGAAGGAAACAACATTCAAAACCCCATAGCACAGCTAAGTCTCACAATAAATAGAATTGCAAATATTGAGATTCTGCATTAATTTGTAAACAAACTAGTGCAATTCCTGCAACAGCTCAGAAACCCTCATACATGAAATTATTGTAAAATTATGAGAATCAACAAAGAGACTTGGGAAGCCCTACTTGGTTTCTGACCAAAGCTAACAGCAACCATCACCATAGAAAATCAAGCCATCTGATTATTTCTTGCACTCCCTAATCATCATCATATAACATCCATTTATCTATTGGGTGGGCAATCGCCAGCTCTTATGTTGGGGTTGCTGGTGCAGTCTGAGTGAACTTATAGTGGGCCACCTTTGGGGAGGGCCTCGAATGCCCAACCCCTCTCTTTTAGCCGAGTCAACCCCCTAGTGGCCTTGGAAAAGAGAGGGGCTCTGAACCAGCAAACACCAACACAAGAAAGATTAGTTGCACTGCATTTCTTCCCATCTCTTCCAAAGTTTCTATCACCCCGAGAGCAGGAAAAAGGTGTCTCTTCTATCTAGTTTGGCTGTGATGGGGTGAAGATGCTTGAAGGGAGGGGATAATTTATAGAAGTTTATATCGGCAAATCTCTTTAGAATTAGTTTCTATTTTAAATAAATGATAGAATTTTTAATTTAAAGATCCCTTGGTACCTATAAAATTTGATTGATTTGAAGGATTTAATAAAGATGACCGAATTGATGGAGTAGGGCTATGCCAACACAATCAGACACATATGTTGAAGTGTAAATAAGCTGTAAATAAAATTAGTTAAATATCTCTATAGATTAGGAGAATCTGTTTAAATTTAAATTCCCTAAAATTAAGGGATTTGATTAGATAGATTTCAGATTTAGAATGATTAAGTTTCCTATTTTTATCTTGTAATCATTCCCTAAAATTAAGGGATTTGATTAGATAGATTTTAGATTTAGAATGGTTAAATTTCATATTCTTATCTTGTAATCTCCTATATATTTTCTAGGATTGTACACTGAAGAGGAATGAATAAAAATTTCACCCTTCTACATGGTATCACAGCATCCGTAAATTTCAGCCTTCATTGCTGCAAGATTTCTTCCATTGATCATGTCAACCTCTGAAACCTCTAGCATCTGTAACCCGTGGGAAGGATTATCTCAAGTGGTCTAAATTTATCCGAACATACCTTAAAGGCAAGGGGAGGCTCAGCCATCTTCTCGGAAACGAGCCAACAAAGGATGATCCGAAGTTTGAAACCTGGGATGAGAAGGACTCCATGATAATGTTGTGGCTATGGGATTCCATGGAACCCATGATTAGCGACACATGCATATTTTTGTCAACTGCAAAGGAGATTTGGGACTTTGTTCGTCGCATATATTCAAAGGACCACGATGATGCACAAGTTTATGAGATCAAGGTCAAAACTGCAGCCACTAAGCAAAGAGACAAATCAAGGAGTTTGTTAGGATCTTTGAAAAGCCTTCTGGAGCATGCTCTTTGACTCTTTCAGGTAAACCTTCTTTTTCTTTTTGTATGAATGCCCAAGTAACAGAAACCAAAAATACCTATACAAACTCTTGGATAATAGACTTAGGTGCCACAGACCATATGACCCCTACACCTCAGCATTTCCACACCTATACCCTATGCCCAGGTAACAGAAAAATTGTAGCGGCTAATGGCTCTTTAATCACTGTTGCAGGATTCGGGGATATATATCACACCCACCCTTATCCTTAAAAATATCTTCCATGTACCAAAACTATCAGCCAGCCTCATCTCCATTTAAAAGATCACCTATGACCTTAAATGTTATGCTGTTTTTTCTCTTCTTATTGTGTTTTTCAGGATTAGGGATCGGGGAAGAGGATTGGACTTGCTAAGGAAAGTAGCGGCCTTTATCTCCTTGAATCATCTCAAACTGTTAAGAATAATTTATCATTGTCCTTTCTCAGTTCTTCCAATAAAGATGTCATTTTGCTGTATCATTTATGCCTAGGTCATCCATCTTTTAGGGTTTTACAAGTTTTGTTTCCTCAACTATTCCAAGGATTAGATATTTCTGAGTTTCATTGTGATATTTGTGAGTTATCAAAACATACTCATGTATCTTTTCCTATTAGCAATAAACGCAGTTCTTATCCTTTTCATTTGATCCATAGTGACATATGGGGCCCTTCCAGCATACCTAATATTTCTAGGGCTCGGTGGTTTGTATCCTTCATTGATGACTGCACTCGAGTTACATGGCTATTCCTCCTCAAACAAAAATCTGATGTTAGCTTTGTTATTCCAATGTTCCATTCAATGGTTCAAAACCAATTTGGAGTTATCATAAAAAGATTTAGGACAGATAATGCTAGAGATTACTTTAATCAAGTTCTATCACCTTATTTCCAATCCCAAGGTATTATCCATGAATCATCATGTGTCAACACGCCCCAGCAAAATGGGGTAGCTGAAAGAAAAATGGACATTTGCTCAACACCATTCGAGCCTTACTATTTCAAGGAAATGTACCCAAGTCTTATTGGGGTGAGGCTGCTCTTACTGCCACGTACATGATAAACAGACTTCCCTCCCGTGTGCTAAATAATAAGAGTCCTATAGAGACCCTCAATAGCTTCTACCCTCACTTTCGAACCTCAAATGGCCTTATACCTAGGGTATTTGGCAGCACTATCTTTGTTCACATTCACAGCCAGCATAGAAACAAGCTAGATCCCCGTGCCATCAAATGTGTCTTTCTTGGTTACTCATCCACTCAAAAAGGATACAAGTGTTATAACCCTTCATCCAAAAAAACCTACATTTCTGTTGATGTCACATTTATGGAAAATACATCTTTTTTCTCCAAGTCCTCTCTTCAAGGGGAGATTTCCATGTTAGAAGATAGGACTTGTGATATTTCTGAACCACTTCAAACCCTTGACCTCCAACCGGCATAGTTGGAAATAAGTCTACTGAATCTGTGTCATCTCCTGTCTCTCCTGACCTAATCAATGCCAGTCACAACCTACAAGATTCTCTTAGGTGTATTCAAAGAGAAAGGCTGTTCCTAAATTGACACAAGTCCAAGAATCTGATCCAAACTCTGGAAATGAAATCAAGGTAAGATCTGACATGTCTTTATAGCCTATTGAGATATCTACTGACCCCATTGAAGACTTAGACATACTCGTAAGATCTGACATGTCTTTACAGCCTATTGAGACACCTACTGACCCCATTGAAGACTTAGACATACCCATTGCTGTTAGAAAAGGCATAAGAGAATGCACAAAATGACCACTCTATCCATTATCTTACTATGTCTCCCTTAAACGTATGTCCTCAACTCACCGAAAATTCATTATGAGCCTAAACACCATTGCTATTCCTAACACTGTTACTGAGGCATTGACAAAAAGGGAATGGAGGACTATCATGAGAGAGGAGATGAGTGCATTAGAAAAGAATAGAACATGGGAGATTGTTGACAAACCAGAAGGAAAAAATATTATTGGCTGTAAGTGAATTTTCACATTGAAATACAGAGCTAATGGATCCCTTGAGATATATAAAGCAAGATTGGTAGCTAAAGGGTACACTCAAACCTACAGTGTAGATTATCAGGAGACCTTTGCTCCAGTCGCAAAAATAAATACTGTGAAAATCCTATTATCTTTGGTTGCACACTTCAATTGGCAACTGCTGCAATATAATGTTAAGAATGCATTTCTCCATGGTGACCTAGATGAAGAAATCTACATGAACATCCTACCAAGATTTGAAGGGAACTCAAGTAGCAAGGTATGCAGGTTGAGAAAAGCAATTTATGGATTAAAACAATCACCTAGAGCATGGTTTGAAAGATTTGCAAAAGTGAAGGAATCCGGATATAAACAAAGTCAAGGGGACCATACACTCTTTATTAAGCAGTCAGTTACAGGGGTGGTTACTGCTCTTCTAGTATATGTGGATGACATCATAGTAACTGGGAATGATGAGATGGAGAAGCAGGAATTAAAGCGGTAGCTGGTGAAGAAATTTGAGATAAAGGAACACAAGGAATCTTCATATCTCAGCAAAAGTATGTGACTGATTTGTTGGTAGAAACAAGGAAGATAGATTGTAAACCCGTTTCTACTCCAATGGATCCAAATCATAAGTTAGGTGAGGCTAAAGAAGAACCAGATGTTGACAAAGAAATGTACCAAAGATTGGTAGGTAGACTCATATATCTTACTCACACTCGACCGGACATAGCATACTCAGTGAGCATGATTAGTCAATTTATGCATGATCCAAGGGAACCACATCTTCAAGCTGCTTATAGGGTACTACATTACCTGAAAGGCAATCTAGGGAAAGGAATTTTGTTCAAAAGGAGCAATACTCTTACTCTAGAAGCTTATATCGATGCAGATTATGCAGGTTCCCTAATAGATAGAAGATCTACTACAGGATATTGTATCTTTCTTGGAGGAAACCTGGTAACATGGAGAAGTAAGAAGCAGAATGTGGTAGCAAGATCATCTGCATAAGCAAAATTTAGGGCTATTGCGCAAGGCCTATGTGAGCTGCTTTGGCTAAAGATTATTTTAGATGATTTGAAAGTCAAATGGAAAAGTCCTATGAGACTCTATTGTGACAACAAGTCAGCTATTAATATTGCTCATAATCCTATACAGCATGATAGGACAAAACACATCGAAATTGATAGACATTTTATCAAAGAGAAATTGGAGGAAGGATTAGTGTGTATGTCTTATGTTCCATCAGGACAACAACTAGCGGATGTTCTAACAAAAGGGTTGAGTAGTTCCATTTTTCAGGGCCTTATATCCAAGTTGGGAATGGAAGATATCTATTCCTTAGCTTGAGGGAGAGTGTTAAAGTGTAAATAAGCTGTAAATAAAATTAGTTAAATATCCCTATAGATTAGGAGAATCTGTTTGAATTTAAATTTCGTAAAATTAAGGGATTTGATTAGATAGATTTCAGATTTAGAATGATTAAGTTTCTATTTTTATCTTGTAATCTCCTATATATTTCCTAGGATTGTACACTGAAGAGGAATGAATAAAAATTTTAACCTTCTACAACATACAACAGAAGGAATGTAATTTAAATTTTAAAACCAACCAAATAAATTTTAAATTTCATTTAAAAATTATTTTATCATTATTTGCATGATTTTGTATTAAATCTAATGCTTTGATAAATTTAACATTTAAATCTTACTTGGTTACGTTGAACTCTTCAACTGGTTCAAAAATCCTGATGGATCTTTGGGTCTCATACTAAAGCCGTTCACGCATCCAGCCTCATATTTCTCCAGAATGGATGGATCATCGAGTGCTAGCTTCTTGTGAAGTGGGTGGATCACAGAGTATTAGCTTCTTGCGGATTTTCTCAGCAAACTCTTTGCTTAATGGTCAAGAAGACTTACAGTGACGAAACCACTCTCATGCTTTTTTTTCCTCTCTAATCCTTTTTTTTTCCAAGGTTGTATCCCGTATGAAGGAGGGGATAGAAGGGGCGGTTAGATTGAGTGGTGAGAATGCTCGGGATGCATATCCGTATGCAACAATTCAAAGATCAAATCTTCAAATCACAGGACTATGGAGTTTATTTTGCACGCCTGATCCATATAGGTCGTTTATCCTTGATATTCTCTCTCCTAGCGCACGTCAACATATTTTATATTAAATACTTATTTTACTAGTTCAAAATAAAATATATTTTCATTGAATAAAATTAAATCAAAAGAATATCTAGCATATATTTATTTATTTATTTATTGGTTTAGGTCCAAAAAAATATTTTTATTTAATAAAATTAACCAAAAATATATCCGAAAGAGAAGAGAGTCCCGGTGTACCAGAACTCATCATGTCAAGCCTAGTTGCTAACAATTAGCAATCCATTTTACAGGAATTTGATCTAAAATATTAATTAAATTAATGTAAGGATCAATGTGAGGGGTTTAACCTCTATTGCGTGTGACCCCATAGGTTCCAACCTATCTAATAGTAAAAATAATCCTTAATTAGTATTACGGTTACACCGAAACTCCTTTCGGTGGGTCGAAACAATTTTAACTCTACTCAAACTTAAAATCAATTATCCTAAACGATTCCAGTGAGCTTCTCACTATCCAGCAATGACGTCTAGCAACATGTAGTAGCAAGCCAGTAGGTTAGAAGAAGGAACCCTAAATATTGTTGCCATGTAATATAATCCTTCTATCAAGAGTCCCGATAGGGTGCTAGGTTAAGGACAACTCGTCAAACGTTCAACACTGGTCATATGCAATATTTATTTGACTTAAGGTCAACTTGTGATTACGGATTTATGAACACAGTCTTCTAAACAGTATAGGACTTCTTCCTTTCTACCAGGACTGATAGATCCCTAACAAATACTTCCTACTCCTACATTAAGATCACTGCAGCCAACATACATAATAAGGCCCTTGATGTCTAAGAGGTTCAAGGTAATATATGTAGTCAAACTACAATAACCCTAATGTGAGTAGCCGAAATACCATAGGAAGGGACCACTTACACTACTACATCTTTGAGAAATCACCGATGAGTGAGTAAACATCCTACTGACTTCTCGTATGGTCACGCTCAGTACCAATATCTTACATCTACTAGCATTCTCGCCCTAGTAACTCATACCACATACAAAAGACTCGTATTTAGACGATCCATGCTCCATTCTGATCAGATCGATCACCATCCCTATGATTGATCAATTAATTGGGAGTGTTTTAAGAGTTAATCTATTATGATATGTATCTTCAATTATTAACTCTTGAAAATCATATCTTTGATCATTAACCCCATAAACAATATATGACACATCAACATATATGAAAAAAATTGCCCAATAAAATTTATTTATAATCACGATGATCATGTACAAAATAAGTCCTGAATAAAAATAATATGTAAGCCAATAATTGACTTTCTAGGGCACTAATCTAATAAGCTCCCACTTGACCTAAAGACAATTGGCTACAAATCTAAGCCCCATCTTCTCAAGATGTGCTTTAGTCTTTTGTTGATTTAACGGCTTCATCAATGGGTCTGCCACGTTCTTTATGGAGTCAAATCTTTGCACCTTGATATACTTATTCTCAAGGTATTCATGTATAATATGAAATCGCCTTTCGATGTGCTCAGACTTCTGGTAAGACTTGGGCTCCTTAGTAAGAGCTGTGGCACTGTTGTTATCACAGTATATCGGGATGGCATCTGATGACATCACTCCAAGTTCTGCAAAAAACTTCTTATACTAGTAAGCTTCCTTAGCAACTTCCAATGCGGCGATATACTCTACTTCCATGGTTGAGTCAGCTATGATGGGCTGTTCGGAACTCTTCTAACTCATAGCGCCACCATTGCATACGAACACTTGTCCAAATGTAAATCATCTATCATCTTGGTTGGACATGAAATCCGCATTCGAATATCCTTCAATGCGCAACTCAAAACCTCATCCAAAGACCAAGAACAAATTCTTAGTCATTTTTAAGTACTTAAGGATGTCCTTTACATTAATCTAGTGTTCCTCACCTAGATTTGACTAATATATGCTTGTAACACTTACAGCAAGAGCAATATCAAGTCGTGTACATAACATGACATACATGATACTCCCTATTACCGAAGCATAATAGACCAGCTCATAAGTTCAATCTCCTCAGGTGTGCTAAGACACATCTTCTTAGAGAGATGAATGCCATGTCTAAGTGGTAGAAAACCTCTTTTGGAGTTTTTCATGCTCAACCTCTTCAGAACATTTTCTATGTATATCCGCTGCGATAAGCCAAGCATCCTATTAGGTCTATTTCTATAGACATTTATACCCTGTATAAAGGATGCTTCTCCTAGGTCTTTCATCAAGAATTCTTTAGATAACCACTTCTTGACCATTGTTAGCATGGGGATATCATTTCCAATTAAGAGTATACCATCTACGTACAGTACGAGAATGGTACGGGCACCAGGATCAGGCAGAGGATTCTTAATCCTCTGTGGATATATGATTAGGTTTGTAGGGTTTGATTCAGTTGGAAACTAGGTTTATTTTATTTTATTTTATTTTATTTTGGGTCTATTCTTATTTTTGTTTGGGCATTTGAGTCCTGTCTTTTGAGTTGGTACTCGTTATTAGGGTTTGGGTCATATTGAGTCAGCTCATTATGAGCTTGGGTCAATTTGAGTCCAGTTGGTCTTATATGTGTCATGTCCAATCCATTTGGTATTTTTATTAAGTTTTTTCAGCTTACAAGAGGAGATACCAGTATTGGAGCAGAAGATAAGGCCATCACAGTCAAACAGAGCAGCTGCTAAATTCAAGTTGGCGCAACACCTACATAAGAAGTCACATGCCAGCCACACACCTGCCACCTTCCAGCACAAGCATTCCACAAGCCATCTAGCAGAGCAAGCAGGCCAACAAGATAAGCCTTAATCCCCAAATCATGCAACCCTATTTGAAAGAATTTCAGTCCAAAGAAGCAGCAAAGGGATGCCCTTATTGCCCATAAATTACCTTTTTGAAAGGGATTTGTATGGCATGAAGTTTTTTTTTTTTTTACATAATCTAATACTCACTTTAGGAAGAAAGTGGGCACTTCTTTTCTTTCCATATCTGTTTTTACTTGGGCCCTAAGTCTCTTGCTCTATAAAAGAGATCCTCTTGTATGAATTATGCATCTTTGAATTATTAATCAATCAATCCAGTTTTGAGTTATTGTGAGTTGTTATTTGGTTCGTTGGTGCTCTTGATTCCCTTCTCCTGTGCGTGCCAACATCCTAATCTCCAGAAGAAACCCTGGCCACCACCCTTGTTTTCCTCTAGTTGATGCCCAAGCGCATCTTGACCATCCCTCCTTCTCGACTTCTTTCTTGCCTCTTTACCTCTAATCTAAATTTTCTCTCTTGTTCTTTAACCCTTGGATTATGTTCTTGTAGGTCCCTCAGTAACCATAAATCTAGGATTCAAGGTAATCGCCATCCAGATCAGCGGATACTTAGCCGCAGATCCACAGGCTCGGAGCTTGATCATCCAGGGTGCATCCGCCAGGCAAAGCAACCCATTCAGCATCTCGATCTCCTCATCCTACTAGGTATACCTCCTCTAATATTTTAGTAGCTTTATTGTGGAAGAGCAAGCCCTAACGGGGCTTTTTAGCCTCGACGATCTTTCTTCTTTACTTTTTTGTGGAACTGTTTCGCGTGCAGAGTTACTGTGAGTTTTCCTAAATCCCTCTTAGGCTATTACTTCGGAAGACTAATCAACTACAATCATTAATTATATAAAATTAATTTGCATGCGAATCAGTCCTGCATCAGTTTGGTATCAGAGCATGGTTAGGGCTTGATTTTTAATTCACATTATTATCAGTATATTATCTGTTAATTAAATTGTTTCTACCTGCATACACATCTAAAAATTCCAAAATTTTTTTTTGGATTCATTATAATTTAAAGTATTTTTGTTATTTTCTAAGAATTTAATTCGATCTGTGAATTAATTGCATGCCTGAAAATATAAAAATTTCTAAGATTTTATTAATCGAATTATTTCTATTTGCATACACATCAAAAAATTATAAAATTTGTTCACTGGATTTGTTATAATTTAAAGTATTTTTGTTATTTTCTAAGAATTGAATTTGATCTATAAAAAAATTAAGATTTATTGCTATTTATAGATTTCTAGATTAGGGTTTATGTTTTGTATGTCATTCATCTACATTAAATTACTCTTAAGGGCTCTCATTGATGTCAGATAAGGGAGGGATTGAGACCCCTTCCTTGGCCCAAAACAATCACCCAAGCATTCCAATCCCAAGCCTCTAATCTAAAACTGAGTAGCAACTTAATTGACATTTGCCCTAGAGAGCTAGGGACACCAACAGTCGGTCTAGTATACTGGAGGAGACTAGTATAAATTAATATGGGGTATGCTCTAAAATTGGTGTCTAGAAGGAAGGTTAAATGTCAAATGACTTAAGCAGAGTATTGGGGTTATCTAATTAGGCACCTACAATTTGCGGAATGAGCCTTCCCCCTTCCATCTGTCCCAACTGGCCAATTGAAGAGTTACTGTTAGATTGGCTTGCATTAAGCCAAATCCTTTACTCTGGATGACTAGGTCTAGCATATCGTAGTCCAAGTCAGTCTGAGTCTTGTGTGCTTGATTGTGCTTGCATGTGCACTAGATCAGAAGTATTTTTTCATTCGTCATCATCTCCATTATAGGTTGAACCCATGGCTAATCAAAATATTGAGGATCACTTAAGGATCATCACTGAACAACTAGCCCGAATGAACCAAAATATCAAGCAATTTGAGGCTAGATTAGGGTCTAGGTTTGATCAAGTCGAAACTAGGTTAGGCATCCTAGAAGAAGCCCGTGAGGCCCACACTGAGTCTGATCATGAGACCCCACCCCATCCTAGGAGAATCCAATAACCTGACCTCTACATAAGGCCAAACCCTAGGGGACCTCCACATCATGATCCTCACTTTGGGGATGGGCCTAGGAGACTACCTCGACCTGATTTAGTCCTAGATGTCCTTTCTAGGAGACCCAATCATGAGGCAGTAGACCAAGAAGAAATAGGCCTTAGAAGTGTCAGACTTGAAGCACCTACTTTCGATGGCTCTATGGACCCTAAGGACTACCTAGATCCCTAAGGACTACCTAGTTTGGGAGGAAGAGATGGACCAATACTTTGACTGGTATGACATGTCTGAGGAGTATAAGTTTAGATTTGCAAGCTCAAGTTAGTATGATAGGCTAGGTTATACTGGGCCACTATAGAGCGAAGGCAAGCACTAGATGGTAGGGACCCCATAGTCACATGGCATGCCATGAAGGCTAGACTTCGATCCAATTATGTCCCCACATCGTATGACCAGAGCCTATTGGACCAATGACAAGGATTAATTCAGGGTAGCAAAACTGTGAATGAACACTTTGCTACATTCTAAGAGTATACCATGAGGTATAATATCGTTCAGTCTGAGGAAGTCATCCTATCCAAGTTTAAGTATGGCCTGAGAGCATATATTCAAAGAGAACTCTACCTGGGAAGGGTACACAATTTAGATGAAGCTTACCAAGTTGCTAGGGATTATGAACATTTTCAGAGAGGGCCACCCTATCATAGATCAACGGCAACCAAGAGCCCTAGCCTATATCCAGGATCTAGCCAGGCCTATCTTAGTCGTCCTAGACCTACCCAGTACTCAGACCCCCGCCAGACTTACCCGAGTCAACCCAACACTAGCCGACCCAGTACAAGCCGAACCGAGTTGAGTCGATCCCAGAATAGTACCCTTATACCCCAGAGAGAGGATAAGGGCAAATCTGTAGAGGTCAAGAGAAATTCCAACCCCCAGATCAAATGCTTTAGATGTAACAAAGCAGGATATATGATCAGCCAGTGCCCAGTCAGATCCCTTCATATAGATGAGTTACCTGAGACTAAATTCGAGCCCCTAGTTAAGCCTGAGAGAGAGGTCTATGAGGCTGATACCCATCTGATAGATGAGTACGATGGAGAGAAGGAATTTACGGATGTCTTTCCTGAAAAGTTGCTTGATTAGTTACCACCCTTGAGAGACATCCAACATGCCATTGACCTGATCCCAGAATCCATCCTCTCAAACCTTCCCCATTATAGATGAACCCCACTGAGCATCAAGAACTACAAAAATAAGTGGAAGAATTACTTAGGAAAAGATTCAATAGGGAGAGCTTAAGCCCTTGTGCAGTTCCTGCACTCTTAACCCCTAAGAAGGATGGTACCGGAAGAATATGCATGGACAGTAGGGCAATCAACAAAATTACTATCAAATATAGGTTCTCTTTCCCTAGATTAGATAATATGTTAGACATGATGATGGGTGCCACCATCTTTTCTAAGATAAACCCTAAGAGTGGTTACCATCATATTAGAATTAGACTAGAAGATGAGTGGAAGACTACATTTAAGACTAGAGATGGTCTGTTTGAATGGGTCATGATGCCTTTTGGGCTTTCAAATGCATCCAATACATTCATGAAAATCATGACCCAGGTCCTGAAAGAGTACACAAAAAAATTCTTAGTGGTCTATTTTAACGATATATTAATTTATAGCAAGACCAAAGATAACCATCTTAACCATCTCAGATTAATCTGTCATACCCTTAGAGAGAATAGCCTTTATGCAAACCTTAAGAAGTGTGATTTCATGATGCATATGGTTATCTTTCTAGGTTTTGTGGTAACCTCAGAAGGTGTCTCAATGGATCCTAAAAAGGTTAGATCGATCGTAGAGTAGCCAGTACCCATGAATGTCCACTATGTTCGTAGCTTCCATGGCCTAGCAACCTTTTACAAGAGATTCATTAGGGGATTTAGCACCATCGTCGCATCCATCACTGATTGTATTAGGAAGGATAATTTTGAGTGGACTAAGTCAGCTAATAAGGCCTTCCTAAAGCTTATTTTTGAGGTAAGATTTAGTGACATAATGACTATATATTGAAAATATGCATTAAATTAACCATAATTTCTTAAGATCATTCGACAAATGGTTGTGTATCGAGATACTTATATGTATTATGGTACACATGTATCATGATACGTATCGTGATACATCATCTACGATACATAACTTAGCTTTCATTAAAATCTATAAATGCTTTAATATAAAAATAGAAGTTTATAGTTTAGTGAATATACGAACTCTTATTTGACTCGTGCATAACTCTTGGATCATGATGTATGAGGAACAGATAGAACTGATCATGCAACTCTACCAATATCAGAATATGTCTACAAAATTAAATAAATACACATGTTATATCCTAAAAGTAAAATGTTTGTGTGTGTGTGTGTGTGTGTATATATATATATATATATATATATATATATATATATATATATATATATGTATGTATGTATGTATGTGTGTGTGTGTGTATAATGTATAATAAAAATTAAATATTTTAATAAAGTGTCTTAAAAGATTAAATTACAAGATACTTGTTCCCTTTTGGAGAACCAATAATGAACCAACTCCATCCACTGATGAGGCGGTATATCAGGAGGACAAGTATCAACTATCTGCTCCTCGGTCATACCCGTCAACTTATGCTTCATTTTCAATTATGCTTTATATTCTTTCCATTTCCAATTGAGAGACTTCAGTACAAAATCATAAGAGGATGAAGGGAGTACAAACTTAGACTATAAAAGAAAATAATTGTTAAGTCAAGTAAATATTTGAAATAATCAAGCAGACACTAAAAGAAAATAAAGAATATAATATCTATCCATATATCCATCATTTATTACTTTGTCGATACAAAGTATTGTTACTGAAATAATATAAAGCATAGCATAATATATCAACTATGCAAAATAAGAAATGTTTAGATTCAATGTTTTATTTGTATAACTCGTAAAATCTTAACTTTATACGTCGGAAGCATGTCATTTCACTTTGCATAACTCAATGGACAAAGTTGATGCCTTTGTACAACTGTCCCTAAAAATGATGATAACAAGCTAGCAGCTTCTTAAATTCATTGTCATACATTCCGTACTACAATGAGCTCGTATATGTGTCTAACCTTTCCAGATCCGTCTACATAAAAATAGATATAAGTAAACTATAGTAAGAAGTATAAGAAAATTTATCAAACCAAATAAAAAAATAAATTACTCTGAATGTGTAGCTCATCATATGCTACATCGACAGTAGGATCATGCTATCCCGAGAATGATGGACTTGCAGTAGACTGTTGTGCCGAAGGATTGGACACAACATCTGATACTAAAGAAGGACTGGCATCAAATCATCGCGAGCGCAGCATAATGTCACTTATCATTTACATCAAAGTCAAAACTAGTGAAGATAAATATTAATTTAATATAATAATTAGTATAAATTGCAAACATTACAAAATTTAATACCAATAAAAATCAAGCATTAATATTTCCTTTAAATTCCATTCTAACCAAGGATACTGTAGCATCATGTTCAATAGTATGCAACATCTTTAATATAACTGAAACTTGAAAGCACAAAGGTAAGGGGTGTTTGTAAAAAATTTATTCAGATGAAGTACACAAACTACATTAGCATGCACTTTTCTTGGAAAAATTACCAATTTCACCTTATCATTCACAAATTACTTGTACTTTTGCATCTCATTTTAAGATCTTGGTTTGCTCAATTTTCAAACAATTCCAAGCTCCCATATTAACTAGAAATGAGATAGATAGTAGAAAGATTGTTATACAACCGATAACATATTATATGCCAATGTTAACTAATCTCAACAGGTATATATCCCCTCCCATATTAACTAGAAATGAGATAGACATTAGAAGGATTGTTATACAACCAGATAACATATTAGATGCCAATGTTAACTAATCTCAATAGGCAATATATCCCCTCCCATATTAACTAGAAATGAGATAGACATTAGAAGGATTGTTATACAACCAGATAACATATTGTTGACGCCCAGTCACCTTCCTTGAATGCCGGGGAAACGAAGGTCTTCCTCGGTGGGCTCCTGCAAGAAAAGTTCCGAAGACTGGATGCTCCGGTGGGGACCCTCCGACGCTCAAGTCAGTCACTCAGGAACAAACGAGTTAACTAGCAGAAGAAAGCTAGAGAACTAAAGTTTAGAATCCTTCCCTCGTTATGAGTGTGGACTTTTATACCTATCCGACAGTCTCTCTTTTTCCGCTTCCAGAAGGTTGCTGACTTCGAGGTGCCTTTGTCCACTAACAGATGGAAAGCAAGGCTGACAGTGACGGGTCGCAACCGTCTATCAGAGGTGTCCTGCCTCGCCTGCCACCTACCGAGCGCGGTGCTACGGGTGGCAGGCGGATATGGCTGCATCTAGTGTGCGCCATTACGGGATAAGGCCACGCGCTGTTCAGGCGAGTGGTGGGTCATGTGGCCGCTGCAGGCGGTTGGTGGGCCATGTGGGCATGTCAGGTGGCTCGAGGCAATGGGTTTCCAACCTCGGTGGCTAGACCGAGATGGAGGCTCGAGGCCAAGGCCAAGGCTGACGCTCGAGGCCGGGGCCGAGGCTGACGCTCGAGGCCGAGGGGGCCTCGGAGGCCGAGGCCATCCCACGAGGCCGAGGTTGGGCTCCGTCAGTTCACCATTTGCCTACCATTTACTTTGACGATGTTGGATCAGCCACATCAGATGCCCCCTTGCCCCTGAGATGAAGTGGGACCACCCTGGCAGGCGACAGGGGTGTCACCTTTCAAGTGGCTGATCCCCGTCCGTTGCCAACCGCCCCTGGACACATGTCTCTGGATGCTGCGATAGCTTAGTACGGGTGACCTAGGGATGTGTAGGGGAAGTTGTTGCTGTCCGTCCGATCTGCAGTGACGGTCCTCGAGACGAGGCCGCTTCCACGAAAAGCGGCGCCATCATTGTTATCATGACATTGACGTCAGCGGTGTCCCATCATTGACCGGAGGTGAATCGTCTCATGCGCTGGGCGCCTGCCGAGGCGTTCTATCCTATAGCGAGGGTCCACGTGGCTGGCTAGAAGAGGCGGGATGATTTGAAAACTGATAAAACCTGGGCGAAGGCCGGATTTCATGATGAGGACATCAGTTCAGACCAGAGTTCGGGTCAGTCGAACCAGTCCTTGGATGTTCCTGTACCAGCATCCCAGAGTCAGCAGGCCACGTCAGGGAAGACCACACCAGATAATCTACGAAGGTCCAAGAGGTTGCAGAACAAACGGGCTTGAAATTTTCTGTGTCGGACTGGGCCCAAACTTGGCTGGTCACATGGAAACGGACTGCTGATTCAAAGTCATTGCCTTTGGCCATGAGCTGCTGTGGATTTTGGCCATCCGGGCTCGTCTGATAGGAGTTTTGGGCCTGTTTTCGTTTTTAATGGCATAGTTGTAATTTTTTGAACTTATGATGTTAGGGTTTTCTCTCTTATTTAAGTTGGTTTTGGGCGGCCGTCAGAGGCAGAGAAGAAAGACGCTGTTTTAGATTTCCTTTTTTTTTCTTGAATGGAGATGAATGTTTTCTTTTTTTTCTGATTCAAAACAATTGAATTGAAAATTCAATTGCTCTTCCTTTAAATTTCGGATTGTGAGTGATCAAAATTCAAAATTTTCCCCTTTTCTTGTCAAGATTCGAACCAAACCTGGACGAATTCTTTTCTCGCAGATTAGATCGTTCTTGAGTTGCAGGCGTTTTGAATATCGCCCTGCATCAACTTGGTATCAGAGCCTTGATCCATTCCTTCCATTACCGCCTTGATCCATTCCTTCCATTACCATCTTGATCCATTCCTTCCAAACCCAAATATCAACCCTAACCGAAATTTGATCCAATGGAGCAGAAGAACAATGATCAATCCCTGAGAGACGCCGTGAGAGATGCTATGCAAGACGCCATGCGAGACCAGCACCAGGTGATGCAACAGATGATGCAAACCATGCAGGCGATGATGGCGCGGCTGGAGGTGCAGAATCGTGCCCAACCCCTTCGCGTGGAGGAGCGTGATGAAATTGATGAAGGTAGGGAGAGGGGTTTCGAAAATCTGGAGGCACCACCAATTCGAAGAGGGCAACAGAGGCCTGATGTTGGACTTCCAAGGTATGTCGATCAACCTCCCTATTTCGAAAATCAGAATCGGTGGGAAGCAGGCTTCAGGGTCGAAATTCCAGAGTTTAAAGGAGGAATTAACCCAGACGAGTATGTAGATTGGACCCTTCAGGTCGATGATGTTTTTCGTCTGAAGGAGGTGCCCTTAGACAAGCAGGTACCGCTTGTCACAATTCGATTCAGAGATAGGGCTGCTGCTTGGTGGCATGCGCAGCACTATCGTAGATATATGGATGGGAGACCTCCATTAGCGTCATGGGCAGCGCTAAAGCAGGAGATGAACAGGGAGTTTTTGCCTCCGAACCATGAGCAGATTTGTATTCGAAGTTGCATGGTTTGACGCAAGGTAGTCGGAGCGTCGAGGAGTACACAACTGAATTTTATCGATTGGTTGCACGAAATCGGTTGATTGAGGCTGAACCGAGATTGATAGCCATGTATCTTCATGGCTTGCGGCTGCCAATCCAAGATGCACTGGCTGTGCATCGAATTGATAGCGTAGGAGATGCGCATATGAGGGCTCAGGCAGTGGAAAAGAGCTTGATGAGAAACAGGGGGTTTCAGAGCAGAGGGGGTTTTACTACGGGCCAGAGTTCAGGGCAGAATTCAGGGGGCAAATTTATGCCTCCAGTAGCGAGGCCGCAGGCATCAGTACCTCCAAGACCAACAGGGTCGAGTGGAACCTCAGGTTCTCAGGCGAGAGTGGGCAGCAACAGGGCTAACATTCGGTGCCATCGGTGTCAGAATTTGGGGCACTATGCCAATGAATGCCCCAAGGCGCGAGCTCAGTTGTATATGGAGGATTATATGGAGGACGAAAATGGAGGAGAGTTCCCTGAGGATGAGGAATTTAATGATGAGCTGTGTGTTATTGATCCGGACCATATTCAAGGGGAGAGCTTGGTGATACGAAGAATGTGTCTGGCGCCGAGATCAGATGAGGATTGGCGTCGGCATGACATCTTCACAACGAAATGTTTTGTGGCTGGCAAAACATGTCGTGTTATCATAGACTCCGGCAGTTGGGAGAATGTGATAGCAGAGGAGGCTGTGAAGAAGCTGGGGTTGCAGACAGACCCTCACCCACATCCATATAAGCTCGGTTGGGTGAACCGAAATGCAGACATTCAGGTCAGCCGAAGGTGTAAGTTGTCACTGTGTTTTGGTCCTCATTTCGAGACAACTATTGAGGCGGATGTTGTTCCAATGGATGCTACTCACATCATACTGGGGCGTCCGTGGCAGTTTGATAACAGGGCAGTATACAACGGGTACACCCACAGTTATATGCTGCGTCCAGATGGGAGGAAAGTTATTTTGAAGCCGCTTCAGGAAGTGAGTGGACAGAATACAGTAATTTGTTTACCAAGCACAGAATTCGATGCGAGTTTGGATGGAGAGGATGTTTGTTTTGCTTTGGTGAGCAAGTCAGGAGACTTCGGCGTGGAAGAGGAGCAAAGGCCAAATATGATTCCTGAGGAGTTGGTGTCTATCTTGGAGGAATTCCGAGATGTTGTATCAAAGGAGCTACCGGCCGGATTACCACCTCTCCGAGATATTCAGCACGGCATTGACCTTATTCCGGGCTCAGTGTTGCCGAATAAGGCTCATTATCGGATGACACCGCAGCAGCATGAGGAATTGAGGAGGCAGGTCCAAGAACTTTTGGACAAGGGGTTCGTACGGGAGAGCATTAGCCCGTGCGCGGTGCCAGCCCTTTTGGTACCGAAGAAGGATGGTACGTGGCGCATGTGTGTCGACAGCCGCGCGGTTAACAAAATTACTGTGAAGTACAGGTTCCCGATACCGAGGTTGGACGACATGCTTGATCAGTTGAGTGGTGCTAAGGTCTTCACGAAGATTGATTTGAAGAGTGGGTACCATCAGATAAGGATGAAGCCTGGAGACGAATGGAAGACAGCCTTCAAGACTAAGGAAGGGCTGTATGAATGGTTGGTAATGCCATTCGGGTTGTCCAACGCGCCGAGCACGTTCATGCGCGTAATGAACCAGGTTTTACGTCCATTTCTTAGCTCATTTGTGGTTGTCTACTTTGATGATATTTTGATATACAGCAGGACAGCCGAAGAGCATGTGGGCCATGTGGCACAGGTTTTGTCAGTGTTACGTGAGAACCAGTTAGTTGCTAACCCAGAGAAGTGCATTTGGATGGTTGGGAGACTGATTTTTCTGGGGTACGTTGTGACTGGAGAGGGGATTCTCCCAGATAGGAATAAGGTGCATGCAATTGTGGAATGGCCAGTACCATCAACCTTGACAGAATTGAGATCCTTTTTGGGTCTTGCAGGGTTTTATCGCAGGTTTGTCAAGGGGTACAGTGAGCTGGCTGCACCTTTAACGGAATTGTTGAAGGGAGCCAGATTCGGGTGGAATGATGCCGCACAGGAGGCATTTGATGGGCTGAAAGTCAGATTGACCGAAGCTCCTTTATTGGGTCTTCCTGATTTTGATAGAGTTTTTGAGGTGGATTGTGATGCTTCGAAGACTGGAATTGGGGCAGTGCTTAACCAGGAAGGAAGACCAGTCGCATACTTCAGTGAGAAGCTGGGAGGAGCTAAACTGGCTTATTCGGTTTATGATCTGGAATTGTACGCCATTGTGAGATCCTTGCAGCATTGGCGCCACTACTTGATTCAGCGGGAGTTTGTACTGTATTCAGACCATCAGGCGCTGAAGTTCTTACAGGGTCAGCATAAACTGAGTTCAAGGCATGCGAAGTGGGTGAGTGCCTTGCAGGAATACACTTTCAGCATCAAGCACAAGTCTGGTACGTTGAATAGAGTGGCTGATGCTTTGAGTAGGCGGAGCTTGTTGATTGGCGCTATGCATGTGTACACTCTCGGCTTTGAGAGTGTAAGGGAGGACATTCGTGTGGATGAGCACTTCAAGGAGATTTTGGCCAAAATTGAGGCGGGGGAGCGAACTGATTTCGTTCTCCATGATGGATATTTGTTTCGAGGTAACTGCTTATGTGTTCCGGATACGTCTCTTCGTGTGTTGATCATCCAGGAACTGCATAACCAGGGTCACTTCGGAAGGGATAAAACAGCCTGGTTGATTCGGCAGCGGTTTTATTGGCCTGGTCTTGACCGAGATGTCAAGGCTTTTGTGAAGAGGTGCAGGTTGTGTCAAGAGTCGAAGGGGACAGACACGAACCAAGGTATGTACACGCCTTTACCTATCCCAGAGGCACCATGGCGAGATGTTTCTATGGACTTTGTTGTAGGATTGCCACGGACAGCAAGGGGACTGGATTCGATTATGGTGATTGTGGATCGGTTCAGTAAGGTGGCGTGTTTCTTGCCATGCAAAACCACTTTTGATGCGTCAAAGGTTGCTGACTTATATTTTGCTTCAGTGGTTCGACATTTTGGTATACCGGCATCCATAGTGTCAGACAGGGACAGCAAGTTTATGGGACACTTCTGGCGAGAGCTGTGGAAGAAGTTGGGCACAAAGTTGAAATTCAGCAGTCCTTATCATCCTCAGACGGATGGACAGACTGAAGTTGTCAACCGTAGCTTGGGTAATCTGTTGCGGGCAAATGTGCATGAATTCAGGAGCTGGGATTTGTGTTTGCCGAAGATTGAGTTTGAGTTCAACTCTTCAGTGAACCGTTCTACAGGGTTTGCTCCGTTTCAGATACTGTTTGGGTTCTTGCCAAGAGGTCCTTTGGATGTTCTGCCAGTTGAGTCGCCAGAGAAGATGAGTCAGAAGGTTGAAGATAGAGTGTCTGACTTGCAGGAGATACATGCGACTGTTAGAGCCAAATTGGAGCAGACTTACGCCAAATACAAGGCGAAAGCTGATCAGCAGCGTCGGCAACAGTCCTTTGAAGTGGGCGATTTGGTATGGGTTTACTTACCGAGGGAGCGGTATCCACAGGGAGCTTTCACGAAGCTCAAGCCGAAGAAGATAGGTCCATGCCAGGTATTGGAGAAATTTGGTGACAATGCCTATCGGGTTGAGTTACCAGATGATGTCTTCATTTCGGATGTGTTCAACATTCGGCATCTGACCCCTTATGCAGGAGAGAATTCGAGCTTGAGGTCAAGCTTTTCAGAGGAAGGGGAGAGTGATGAGGACATCAGTTCAGACCAGAGTTCGGGTCAGTCGAACCAGTCCTTCAATGTTCCTGTACCAGCAACCCAGAGTCAGCAGGCCACGTCAGGGAAGACCACACCAGATAATCTACGAAGGTCCAAGAGGTTGCAGAACAAACGGGCTTGAAATTTTATGTATCGGACTGGGCCCAAACTTGGCTGGTCACATGGAAACGGACTGCTGATTCAAAGTCATTGCCTTTGGCCATGAGCTACCGTGGATTTTGGCCATCCGGGCTCGTTGATAGGAGTTTTAGGCCTGTTTTCGTTTTTAATGGCATAGTTGTAATTTTTTGAACTTATGATGTTAGGGTTTTCTCTCTTATTTAAGTTGGTTTTGGGCGGCCGTCAGAGGCAGAGAAGAAAGACGCTGTTTTAGATTTCCTTTTTTTTTCCCCTTGAATAAAGATGAATGTTTTCTTTTATTTTCTGATTCAAAAACAATTGAATTGAAAATTCAATTGCTCTTCCTTTAAATTTCGGATTGAGAGTGATCAAAATTCAAAATTTTCCCCTTTCTTGTCAAGATTCGAACCAAACCTGGACGAATTCTTTTCTCGCAGATTAGATCGTTCTTGAGTTGCAGGCGTTTTGAATATCGCCCTGCATCATTTCACCACTTTGCTTCAGCTGTCTTAGTCTTCTTCCGTCCCTTGACCTCCCCTGCAACCCGAGAACCAACTTCCGCCATTTTCATACCAGGTTAGCTCCCTGACCCCTTTCGAGCCCTTTTGCCTTTTCAAAACCCTTTCCATGGCTTCCTCTCCATCCTGGTCCTCGGCGGCTGATCCCGAGGACCGAATCTCCTCCTCGAGGCTTCGTGCCTCTCCCTCTCCCGCTCTTTCATGGTCCTCTGATCTGGAGGACCGCCTTCCTCTTGCCCAACAGTAGGTCGCCGATAGGGCTCCCACGGGGAGACGCTCGGCGGCGGCCGGCAGGGCCCCAGCTAGGAGGCGCCAGGCGGCGGCCGGCACCACCTCGAGGGTGGGGGCGAAATCTCCAACGGGGACCGCCTCCATGGTAACGGGCCAAGACCTAACTAACACTGGCCCGTTACCAAATCTCCCAAGATATCGGGCTCTTCCTTCTGACCCCCGATGACAGGGTAGTCTCTTTTCGGCCTGGTGGAGTGGTCGTCTATGAAATCTCTCTTAGGTTAGGTCTCTGCCTACCTTTTCATCCTTTTCTCATAAATCTTTTGGACTATTACTCCTTGACTCCCACTCAGCTGGTCCCGAACTCCCTTCGAACTGTTTGTGCCTTCCTTGTCCTCTGCCACCATCTCCAGATAACCCCCCGACTCTCCCTCTTCCGTTGTTTTTACATCCTTAGGTAGCAGACGGGTTGGTGGCTGTTCCAGCCCCAACCCAGTCGTGTCCTTAAGTTGCTTCTTCCTTCTTCCGTCAAGGGATGGAAGTCCTGGTTCTTCTTTGCGGACCTGGACCAAGTTAAGCCCGGGTGGGGGGACCCCGACCTCCGACCCAATTTGAATTCCACCATACTATCGGGTGACAAAGAAGCACTGGGGCAGCTGTTGACCGCCGACATCCCTAGGTACAACCTACTTCTGTCGAAGGATAATCTTCGGCTGGCGGGCCTCACCACCCGAAGCGGTGAGTAACAGACATCTCCATACTTAGCCAAACTTCCTTTCTTTCTTTTCTTCTTTCTCCCTCTTGTTTTTTTTTTTTTTTGCTAACTACGACCTATGTTGCATAGTGATGAAGGTCCCAGTCGTTAAACTCAGGAGGGCTGCCATCAAGAGGATAAGGGTCGAGGCTAGGCCAAGCGAGGGGCAGTAGGCCCCAGTGCCCAAGCATCCGACAGCGTGGGTCTCCCCGCCTCCCGAGCGCCAAGAGCCCCCAATCATGCTGGTAGGCCTGACAGCCGACACCCCACTGAAGGAGGTGAGGGTCGAGAGGGTGACAAAGGAGCCCCAGGTGCCCGCCGAACCAGCCCCGGTGGAGGCAGAGGAGGGCCCCAGCACAGATACACCAGCGGCAGCGAGCCCGCCTCTCGTGGAAACACCAGCGGGCAGCCCCCCGCGCACCGAGCCCAAGGGTGCCGAAGCCGCTGAGGGGAGCAGGGTTGGATCGACCCCCCGCGGGTTCTCTTTGATGAACGACAGGCACCAAGCAGAGCAGCTCATGGCACAAGTCATTCTGCCCGAGTTCCAGGAGGAGCTCAGGCACTTAGGGGCGACCCGGTTCTTCAGGGAGGCCTTCTCAGCTCTCGTTTGGGTAAGTGGCTTTTCACCCTTAGCTTCAAATATCCCATGGTTTGGATGACTGACCTTCCTTTCGGATGCAGGTGATAAACTCCCTAGAAGCCATCTGGGAGGTGCTCGACGAATGGGAGGCCATCATCCGCCAGACCCGTTGGGATGCCGAGGAGGCCCAGGCCCAGGCCGAGATGGTAGAGAGGGCTCTCGAGGAGGGAGAAAGGGCTTTGGAGGCGGCAAGGACTGATCATGCTGCCGAGGTGAGAGAGACCGCCAACCGAGCGGAGGCCGAAGCCAACCGGCTTCGGGCGGCACTTAGCCAACTCTACGAGGCCAAGAGCGCCATTGAGGCTGGGACCTCCATATAGCCGAGTTAGGCTTGGCCATGCAGGCGGCCGAGGCCAGGGCCACGTGCGCCAAAGAGGCCGAGAGGGGGGCGATCTCCCTAGCGGAGGAGAAGGAGGCGCAAGCCCGGAAAGCAGAGGCTGCCGCCGAGGCCCGGGTCGTAGCGGCGGTAGAAGAATTCAAGGAGTCAGACTGCTTCACCGATGAGCTAGCTGAGGCCAATGTGGATGCCTATGTTCAGGGGTTCCGCGATGCTAGGAAGAAGGTGGCCCGGGTCCTGGACCTCCCTCAGGCTATGAACATAGAGCCGGACCAAGGGTCTGAGGGGGCCCCCTCCGACGACGAGCCCGCGACAGGCCTTTGATCTTGTACTATTTTTCTTTTCGTTTTTGTATTAAGTCCGACCCAGTCGGCATTTTGTAAACACTTCATCGTTAATGAAATTGTTTTTGGCTAACTCCAACGTGTTGCATTTGAGTCCTCGGGCCGCCGATGTAGGACCCCTTGGGGCTTCGTCGGCGCCGAAGGCAGCTTTTATTCATCCGCGAGCAATCTTGATTTAGTTATATAGGGTCGGACCCCCGGAAGAGCCAAGGCCAGGATAGGGACCGTGTCGGTCTCGCGCCACCAGGCGTTGAGGGGGTAGCGATCTGGTGCTGATGGTAAACTCTATTCCCTAGGAACATCAGCCTTCGAACATCGAGGAGAACTCGGCTTCTGCGGGCTGATGGAACATCGGCCTTGGGACGCCAAGGAGAACTCGGGCTTCTATGGACCAATGGAACATCGGCCTTGGGACGCCGAGGAGAACTCGGGCTTCTGAGGACCGATGGAACAGCGGCCTTGGGACGCCGAGGAGAACTCAGGCTTTTAGGGACCGATGGAACGTCGGCCTTGGGACGCCAAGGAGAACTCAGGCTTCTAGGGATCGATGGAACATCGGCCTTGGAATGCCGAGGAGAACTCAAGCTTTTGGGAGCCGATGGTACATCGGTCTTCGGTGCCAATGGTACTTTGGACTTTCTGTACCGAGCTGGCTTCGGGCTTTTGAGAGCCGGTGGTACATCGGTCTTCGGTGCCAATGGTACATTGGACTTTCTATGCTGAGCTGGCCTCGGGCTTTTGGGAGCCGATGGTACGCTGATTGATAAACGCATAAATAATTATCACTAAACCTATTAATTAATAATTTAACGTACCTATTATTATTTAATACTTTAATATTTTATATAATTTTAGTAAAAATCTTATCAACTTAAAGAACTCAATTTTATAAAATTAATGATGTAAACGGCACTCAAATCGGATTTAAGATGAGCCCGAAATTGATTTTACATTGATTTATCCGTTTTAGCACGTATTTTAAAGCGAAGTCGGCAAACCCCGTGCCGACTTCATCGTCTTCTCAGCCAGACTTCCCTGTTTTTGCACGATTCTTCTTCGATTTGAATTCAAATCTTTTTCTCCACCAATTAAGGAATAAATTGGATAGGAAGTTATCAAATTAGAAGAATTAAATTCATCTAGAAGGAATTTTGATTTTATCCACGATTTCTCCGAGATTTTCTCCATGCAAAGCCGTTGCTTCTCTGCGTCGTCTGCAACAGAACATCATTGCTCTCCATGTCCGGGCCTCTACAAATAGCAGCAAAGGAGGAGTCCCTGAGATCCATCGATGGTTCGTGAGCAAGGAGGCGCTGCATCCGGGGGATCCATCAATCCGTTCATGAGCTCTCCTCTGTTCGTGGGCGTTTCTCTTGGAGGCATATGTTCGTGGGCGTTTCTCTTGGAGGCTCAATCCGTTCGTGGCTTGGAGGAGACGTTCATAGAATTTCTGCAGGCGGCCGTCCGTGGGTCCGTAGATTCCGTGGAAGCTCTGTTCGTGGCGGTTCATGTCTTCAACCCGGTTCCGCTCTGGTTTAGTTCAGGAATTTATTATATTACATTCTTAATGTCATAACTTTTTAATTAATATGAAATAAAGTTTCTATTCATGTTAAATTGTTATTAAATTCTAATTAAGTGAAAATAATTTAGACTGATTTATTCTTAAAAGGGACGGGCCATGATCTACGGATATGAGCCATGCTCTTATAAGATAAACCATATCTTATTATTTTGCACTACTAATTATCTACTTAGTTATCTATTTAGTTAAATTTATAAATTTATTTCAAGATAATCGCTAAAGTCCCTGTGGAATCGATCTGTTACTCTCGCTATTCTAATAGTGAAATTAAGGTGTTTTAATCGTTGCGCTACGACACGCATTAGATTTTTGGCGCCGTTGCCGAGGACTTAAGTATGTTATTTTAAAAAAAATTATAAAAATTAAAAATATAAAAAAATAGATTAATTTTTTCTTAATTTTTGAATAGTTATTGTCTCTTTATTTTATTTCCTTAATTGTTAGAATTACATATTTCTTTTTAACATACAAAAAAATTATTACTTTCCTTTTTGCCACAAATCCACTTTTAACCTAATTAAATTTTCCTTTTAATTAACTTACCTAAAAAAACCTGAAAGAAAATCCTAAGACACCTTCCATAAAACATAATTAATTTAAGGAAACAAAATAAAAAAAATTTATAAAATAAAAATAAAATATATAAATAAAATAATTATTTTATTTCTATGTTTAGATTGACTTAGGTGGATTTATTTTCTGCAAAACTCAAAATTCTTCCATTGACATCTCATAATTTATTAGAAAATTAGAAACCTAATCACAAAAATCTTTTAAAAAAAGTAATTAGATTAATTATGTTTGATAATTTCAAGAGCTGGACATCTGATTTTTGCATAGCATTTTCATAATTAACTTTAAGGGCACAAACCCCTAATCAAGATAAGGTGGGGATTTCATCACCCTTCCTTGGCCCACAAACCACATCCTTCATTCTACATTAACCCAAACCTTTAACTCTAAAATTAATTATACATCAGCCCCTAAGGACTTCGAGTTCAATAGGACAAGGCATCCAAAAGAGTTAGACCGGGTCGAGATTGACTGCTTAACTGGTGCCTAGAAAAGGAAAGGAAAGTGGTTACTTAATTGGTTACGTTCGCTTATCTAGTAAGCAACGGGGTGACCCCCATTGACCTTATCCTCAACTGGTTAGTTAATCACTAATTTTTTACTTGGAGGGCTCCAAGGCGTTCTTGGAAGTTAGGAGCTGTCTAGATCTAGGGTAAACCTAGAATAGAGAGTCTAATTTTTGTTAACTTGATTGTTAAGAATTATTAAACCTTAATTAAATTATTCATTCCTCTTAGTTCTAGGAATCTTTTAGGGTATTTTCTTTAGAATCTCCCTCTTTTTCTTCTATTAAAAAAAACTGTTTGCTTTAGAGTCATTGGTAGGGTGTATGCTTGGTCGCCGATCATTGCAACCCAACCTTATACCCTTAGATCCTGAGATAGAAAGAACTATTAGAGCAAACAGACTCAGAATTATGGATCCTAATAACGAAAATAATCAACCACGACAGTTAAAAGAGTATTTCACTCCTTCAAGGTATACCTACTCTCCCTGCATTCAAGTGCCTCCAGTAGAGGCTGTCCAATATGAAATTAAGTCAAGTGTAATCCAAATGTTACCATCTTTCTATGGACTTACAAATGAGGATCCCTACAAACACTTAGATGAATTCTTGGAAATTTGCTCAACTGTCAAGATTCAAAATTTCTCTGATGATGCACTTAGGCTTAAGTTATTCCCTTTTTCCCTAAAAGATAAAGCCAAGTATTGGTTAAATTCATTAGACACTGTTATAATTTCAACTTGGGATCATCTTCAGAGAGAATTTCTTAAGAAATATTTTCCTATAGGAAAAACGAATCAAATTAGAAAAGCCATAACAAGTTTTTCCCAGACAGATGGAGAAATGTTCCATGAGACATGGGAGAGATTCAAAGAACTGATTAGAAAATGTCCACATCATGCTATACCCAAATGGCAACTGGTTCAGTGCTTTTATGATGGATTATCAGAAAAGCATAGGCAAATGGTTGATGCTTCATGTGGTGGGACATTTATGTTAAAAAATGAACATGAAGCTTGGCAACTCTTTGAGACATTGAGTGAGAATTCATTACATCACATGTCAGTTGCTCGTCGAGACCCTCCCGTAGAACCTAAAAGAGGTGGAATATATGAAATAGGTCATTCTACAGATATCTATACTAAGGTAGATGAATTATCCCATAAACTTGACCGGATTCTACAAGTTGGAAACATCTCTTCCCCATCTACTCAATTACATGAGGTCTGCATAATTTGTTCGAGTCCAACCCATTCTATAGGTGAATGTCCAGCTGCATACCAATTTCCTGAACTTGTTCAAGAGCAAGCCCACCAAGCCCAAACCCGATTAGCTCCTAGAACAGAAATGATCCATTTCAAATACTTACAATCCTGGCTGGCGAAATCATCCAAATTTTTCTTGGAAACCTCAACCTGTAGCCAATTCATCGATCAGACCTAATTATCAAGAAACCAATTTTAGAAGCATGCCATATTCACAATATCCAAACATCCCACAACCTCCACCGAATAATCAGCCTACTTTTGAAGACAAAGTGTTACAAGCATTGAAAGGGCTAGAAATGAATACTCAAATCCTTCACTCCCACACACAATCTATTGCAAAACTAGAAACTCAGATAGGTCAATTAGCCACAGCATTCAGTAGAAGGGAGGAGGGTAAGTTACCTAGTCAGCCTATCGATAACCCGAAAGGACAATTCATGGCTGAAGGTTCCAATAGTCCTGACAAATTCCCAGAACATGCTAAATCAGTCATGACTCTCAGAAGTGGAAAACATTGAACCCACCTGAACCAACCCAGAAATTAGAAGTGGCTAAACCAGAAGAGAGAAGAAATGAAAGAAGAAAAGGAATTCAATGATCAAGCAATCATACCTAAAGCCCCATTCCCTAGTGCTTTAGAATCTCCTTTGCCTTCAGATAAGAAGAATATAAAATGAATGAGATGCTTGAGTTATTTAAGCAAGTCCAAATAAACTTACCTCTTCTCGATGCTATCAAGCAAGTTCCGGCTTATGCCAAATTTTTGAAGGATCTATGCACACAAAAACGGAAAGCCAAGACACAAATACCAAAAAAGATACATTTGACTGAGCAAGTTAGCTCAGTTGTTCAGCAAATAACCCCACCCAAACTAAAAGATCCTGGTACCCCGATTATATCATGTGTCATAGGAAACTTCACAATCAAGAAAGCATTATTAGATTTGGGTGCGAGTGTAAACCTTCTCCCAAGTTCAGTGTATGATTATTGGATTTGGAGAGTTGAAACCCACGACAGTAACACTACAATTGGCAGATAGATCAGTCAAAGAACCTCGTGGAATATTGGAAGATGTATTAGTAAAGGTGGATGAATTCTATTTTCCTGTCGACTTCCTTGTGTTAGATATGGAATCTAGCGGTAATCCTAACCAAATTCCCATCATCCTTGGAAGACCTTTTCTAGCTACCGCTAATGCATGCATAAATTGTAGAACAGGTGTGATGGATGTATCTTTTGGAAACAAGAAGATGAGATTAAATATTTTTAATGCTTCCCAAGGACCACCTGTGTATGATTTAAATGAAGTAAACATGATAGAGGAAGTAGTAGATAAGAAATTCCAAAGTTTGATTGATTCGGATCCTTTACAAACATGTCTTACACATTTTGGAATAGATGACTTTGATATTGATGAGTATACCAAAGAGATAAACATGTTATTAGAACCACCTAAGTTCGACACCATCCCTCCTTGGACTATAAAATATGAACCACTTCCAACTAAACCAAGTCCTTTAATACCATCCTTGGAAGAACCACCCCAACTAGATTGAAACCTCTTCCAGATGACTTAAAATATTCATTCCTTGGACCCAATGATACCCTTCCAGTAATCATTGCATCTACCCTAACCTCTGAGCAAGAAGATAAATTGGTAGATGTACTTAAAGAACATAAAGAGGCAATTGGATGGACAATAGCTGATCTTAAGGGAATTGACCCTTCCGTTTGCATGCACCACATTCATAGTGAAATTGAAGCCAAACCACATAGAGACATGCAACGAAGGCTAAATCCAAACATGAGGGATGTTGTTAAGAAAGAAGTAGTAAAATGGCTTGATGCTGGTATCATTTATCCAATTTCAGATAGCCAATGGGTCAGTCCAATCCAAGTAGTACCTAAAAAATGGGTATTACCGTGATTAAAAATGAAAAGGGCGAATCAATTCCTACTCGCACATCAACTAGTTGGAGAGTGTGTATAGATTATCGAAAGTTGAATGCCGTGACTAGGAAAGACCACTTTCCTTTGCCTTTTATCGATCAAATTCTAGAACGGCTAGCGGGACAAAGTTTCTTTTGTTTCTTAGATGGATATTCAGGATACAATCAAGTCCCAGTATTTCCTGCAGATCAAGAAAAGACCACCTTCACTTGTCCCTTTGGAACATTTGCCTTTAGACGTATGCCATTTGGTCTTTGTAATGCACCAGCCACTTTTCAACGATGTATGTTGGCCATATTTTCTGATATGATTGGTCAATTTTTGGAAGTATTTATGGATGATTTTTCAGTTTTTGGTGCATCATTTGATAGCTGCCTCGAGAACTTGACTAAGGTACTGAAACGATGTATGGAAATGAATTTAGTCCTAAGTTGGGAGAAGAGCCATTTTATGGTTCGTGAGGGAATTGTGCTTGGACACATTGTTTCAGAGCGAGGTATTGAGGTTGATAAAGCCAAGGTTGAATTGATCTCAAATCTACCACCCCCAACCTCAGTTAAACAAGTACGATCTTTCCTTGGTCATGCTGGTTTTTATAGACGCTTCATCAAAGATTTCAGTAAAATTTCTCGACCATTGTGTAATTTGTTGACCAAGGATAGTTCTTTTAATTTTGATAAAGATTGTCTAACAGCCTATAACATCCTTCGAACTGCTTTGACCACTGCACCAATTATCAAGCCCCCAGATTGGACCATACCTTTTGAAATCATGTGTGATGCTTCTGATTATGCTGTAGGGGCAGTTCTAGGACAGAAACTCAATCGAGAACCCATGTAATTTATTATGCTAGCAAAACTCTTTCAGATGCACAAATGAACTATACTACCACTGAAAAAGAATTACTAGCAGTTGTGTTTGCCCTAGAAAAGTTTAGATCATATCTGTTAGGGTCTAAGGTTTTAGTTTATTCAGATCATGCAGCGTTGAGGCATCTTATATCAAAAAAGGATACAAAACCCAGACTGATTAGATGGATCCTTCTACTACAAGAATTTGATCTAGAAATCTTAGATAAGAAGGGTTCTGAAAATATGGTAGCAGATCATATCTCTAGGATCTCAGTGGAATACAATAAAGAAATAATCAGAGATAAGTTCCCTGATGAGCAATTGTTCTCAATTTCCCATAGCAGTCTTCCCTGGTTTGCCCACATTGTGAATTATTTGGCAACAGGAAAAGTACCTTCCCACTGGACAAAACAAGAAAAAGATAGATTTTTCTCACAAATCAAATATTACTTTTGGGAAGACCCTGAATTATTTAAGTACTGTTCAGATCAGGTGATTAGGCGATGTGTTCCCGAGAGTGAATTCAAAAGTATACTTAACTTCTGTCATTCTCTTGCCTGTGGAGGACATTTTAGTGGAAAGAAAACTGCAGCAAAGGTACTGCAAAGTGGGTTTTATTGGCCAACTCTTTTTAAAGATGCACATGAATTTAGCCGTAATTGTCTCCAATGTCAACAAACAGGAAATATATCTCGAAAAGACATGATGCCCCTAAACCCTATCTTGGTTGTAGAAATTTTTGATGTATGGGGTATTGATTTTATGGGCCCATTTCCTTCCTCTTTTGGATTTGAATACATTCTAGTGGCAGTTGATTATGTGTCAAAATGGATTGAAGCCATGGCAACTCGAACCAATGACCATAAAGTTGTAATCAAGTTTATTCAGCATAATATCCTTAGTCGTTTTGGATGCCCAAGGGCTATAATTAGTGATGGGGGTACACATTTCACGAATAGACACTTTGAAGGATTAATGAACAAATATGGAATTACTCATAAGGTAGCTACACCTTATCATCCCCAAACTAGTGGCCAAGTTGAAATATCAAATAGAGAAATTAAAATATCCTTGAGAAAATGGTGAGACCTGATAGGAAAGATTGGTCAGAACGTTTGGATGATGCATTATGGGCTTATCGTACTGCATTTAAAACTCCCATAGGAATGTCTCCTTACAGGCTCGTATTTGGAAAAGCCTGTCATTTACCTGTAGAATTAGAACACCGTGCATTTTGGGCTATCAAGCAATTTAATTATGATATGAAAAATGCAGGTGTCAATAGAAAACTCCAATTGAATGAGTTAGAAGAGCTACGAAATGAGGCATATGAGAGCTCAAAAATTTATAAAGAACGAACCAAAGCATATCATGACAAATTTATTAGTAGAAAAATTTTTGAACCAAATCAAAAAGTATGGCTTTACAATTCAAGATTACACCTTTTCCCTGGAAAACTTCGTTCACGATGGAATGGACCTTTTATAGTAACTCAAGTATTTTCCCATGGAGCTGTAGAGCTTAAAGACCCCAAGCAAGGAAATACATTCAAAGTAAATGGCCAACGTTTGAAACCATATATAGAAGAAATTAATGATGGAGAAATTGTTGAATCAATTGATCTTGTGAACCCAACATTATCATAATAAGTAGCACAGTCTGGCTGAAGACTTTAAACTTAGCGCTCTTGGGAGGCAACCCAGTTTATTAGTTATTTTTAACTTTCTGTTCTTTTAGTATGTTCTTTTAGTATGACCAGAGAAGAGCAACAGAAGCAGATTGAAAGAAGATGGCAACAATGAAACTTCCAACCTTCAAATACTCTACCAGGTAGTATCTTTCCTTGAAATTAATTTTTCTTCCATTAGGGACAATGGAAATTAAGTTGGGGGGGAGGAAAAAGAATAAGTAAATCCTCGAGTAAAACTATAATCAGATATGTGTACCAAATTCTGTCTCGATTTGAAGTTAATCAAGCAGTCTATTAATGAATTAATGGTTAGATTATTTTTGAGATACTGAGGAATAAATTATTAAAGAAACCTAATAAAAGGTAGGGTTTAGCCCAGAAAAAAATTTTTAGAATAATTTCAGACCCTCCTGACCACTGATCTTAATAGTACAATCTACTTAATAAGGGTATGGGTGAAAATGAAAAAAAAAAAAAAAAAAAAAAAAAAAAAAAAAATCTCTTTTAAAGTTAATAGATTAGGTTCTTAGCATTTTTCACTGAGTAACCGGGCCCCGTCACCTAAGAAAGTGATGTTGTTCGCGTAAAAAGGTGGGAATGTAAAAGAACCTAAGTAGAGTCAGTCCTACCTAAAGCCTTTTTGACTCGAGTAAGTAAGTCCGAGGGGTGTTTTACACCTAATGCCCTAAAACCAATTGGTTTGGGAGCCATTGGCCTAAAGCTCGCTACAAGGGTTAATTAGAAAGCAAGGGGTTAGGACATTGCACTGACTTTACACAAGGGAACTAAATTACAAAAGACATTACACCCAACCCAAATTAAGTTAGAAGACTTAATTAGAGAAGTGGAAAGTTGGTGAAGGAAGACTTTATAAATTCTTATGGACTACACTTTATCACTAAAAAACTTAATAATCCAATGAAGTACCTCCTTATGATCTAACCAAAAATTTTTAAGAAGAACTATAAGATAACTATCAATTCTTGGACTAGCTTGGTACATATTTCTAAATTTCTTATTTACAAGTTGGGGGGAGTGATAAACGCATAAATAATTATCACTAAACCTATTAATTAATAATTTAACGTACCTATTATTATTTAATATTTTAATATTTTATATAATATTTTAGTAAAAATCTTATCAACTTAAAGAGTTCGATTTTAGGAATTTAATGATGCAAACGGCACTCAAATCGGAATTAAGATGAGCCCAAAATTGATTTTACATTGATTTATCCGTTTCAGCAAGCATTTTAAAGTGAAGTCGGCAAACCAGCGCCGACTTCATCGTCTTCTCAGCTCTTCCCTGTTTTTGCACAATTCTTCTTCAATTTGAATTCAAATCTTTTCCTCCACCAATTAAAGAATAAATTGGATAGGAAGTTATCAAATTGGAAGAATTAAATTCATTTAGAAGAAATTTGATTTTATCCACGATTTCTCTGAGATTTTCTCCGTGCAAAGCCGTTGCTTCTCCGCGTCATCTGCAACAAAACGTTGTTGTTCTCCGTGTCCAGGCCTCTACAAATAGCAGTAAAGGAGGAGTCCCCGAGATCCATCGATGGTTCGTGAGCAAGGAGGCGCTGCATCCGGGAGATCCGTCAATCTGTTCGTGAGCTCTCTGTTCGTGGGCGTTCTCTTGGAGGCATATGTTCGTGGGCGTTTCTCTTGAAGGCTCAATCCGTTCGTGGCTTGGAGGAGACGTTCGTAGAATTTCTGCAGGCGGCCATCCGTGGGTCCGTAGATTCCGTGGAAGCTCTGTTCGTGGTCGGTTCATGTCTTCAACCCGGTTCAGCTCTGGTTTAGTTCAGGAATTTATTATAATATGTTGTCTTCTTAATGTCATAACTTTTTAATTAATATGAAATAAAGTTTCTATTCATGTTAAATTGTTATTAAATTCTAATTAAGTGAAAATAATTTAGACTGATTTATTCTTAAAAGGGATAGGCCATGATCTACGGGTACGAGCCGTGCTCTTATAAGATAAGCCATATCTTATTATTGTACACTACTAATTATCTACTTAGTTATCTATTTAGTTAAATTTATAAATTTATTTCAAGATAATCGCTAAAGTCCTTGTGGAATCGATCCCTTACTCTCGCTATTCTAATAGTGAAATTAAGGTGTTTTAATCATTGCGCTACGACACGCATCACCGGTCTTCGGTGCCAATGGTACATTGGACTCTCTGTGCCAAGCTAGCCTTGGGCCTTTGAGAGCTGATGGTACATCGGTCTTCGGCACCAATGGTACATTGGACTTTTTGTGTCGAGCTGGCCTTGGGCTTTTGGGAGCTGGTGGTACACTGGTCTTCGGTGCCAATGGTACATTGAACTTTCTGTGCTGAGCTGGCCTCTGGCTTTTGAGAGCCGGTGGTACACCGGTCTTCGATGCCAATGGTACATTGGACTTTCTGTGCTGAGCTGGCCTCGAACTTTTGAGAACCGGTGGTACATCGGTCTTCGGTGCCAATGGTACATTGGACTTTCTGTGCTGAGCTGGCCTCGGGCTTTTGAGAGCCGGTGGTACACCGGTCTTCGGTGCCAATGGTACATTGGACTTTCTGTGCCGAGCTGGCCTCGGGCTTTTGAAAGCCAATGGTACACCGGTCTTCGGCGCCAAAGGTACATTGGACTTTCCGTATCGAGCTGGCCTTGGGCTTTTGAGAGCTGGTGGTACACCGGTCTTCAGTGCCAATGGTACATTGGACTTTCTGTGCCAAGCTGGCCTCGTGCTTTTGAGAGCCAGTGGTACACCGGTCTTCGGTGCCAATGGTACATTGGACTTTCTGTACCGAGCTGGCCTCGGGCTTTTGAGAGCCGATGGTACATCGGTCTTCGATGCCAATGGTACATTGGACTTTCTATGCTGAGCTGGCCTCGGGCTTTTGAGAGCCGGTGGTACATCAGTCTTCGACGCCAATGATACATTGGACTTTCCGTGCCGAGTTGGCCTTAGGCTTTTGGGAGCCGGTGGTACACCAGTCTTCGGTGCTAATGGTACATTGGACTTTCTGTGCTGAGCTGGCCTCGGGCTCTTACTGGAAAACTGGGATACCTGAACTCACGTTTGTTAATATTAAATGCAGGGCAAGGGCCCAGAAGAATGCAAGCGTGAAATTCAATGTAAAAAGAGAGTACACTACTGATAATACCGACGGAGGTTATCAGCGTTCCACGTTCGCAGGAGTGGCTTTCCGTCCAGCCCTTCGATCTTGTATGCTCCGTAGTGGAGCGCCTCAATGACTCGGTAGGGTCCTTCTCAGTTCGGCGCTAACTTGCCTCCTTCCATCGGTTTTGAAACTTCAGCTCGACAAAGGACTAGGTCCCCCGGCAAAAAGGTCTTGGGGCGAACACGAGCGTTGTAATATCTGGCCGCTCGCTGCAGGTAGGCTGCCATCCGGAGTCGCGCTCGGTCCCGCACCTCCCCCACCAGGTCTAAGCTGGCCCACAGCTGGTTCGGGTTTTCCTCCTCGTTGTATGCCCCCACCCTGGGGCTTGGAGAGTCGATCTCCACCGAAATGATGGCTTCAGATCCGAAGACAAGGCTGAAGGGAGTCTCGCCAGTGGGGGCTCGCGGCGTTGTGTGGTAGGCCCATAGCACATTGTGGAGCTCCTCTACCCATCGCCCTTTGCAATCATCCAGCCGGACTCTTAATGCTTGGATAATAATGCGGTTGGTCACCTTGGCTTCTCCGTTGGTCTGAGAATGCCCTACGGAGGTGAACCGCTGATGGATGCCTAGCTCGGCGCAGAATCCTCGGAAGGATGCGTTGTCGAACTACTGGCCGTTGTCGGTGACCATGGTATACGGTAGCTCGAACCGGCATATTATGGACTTCCAAAAGAAGGACCTCACCTTGCCCTCGGTGATCTTGGTGAGTGCTTTGGCCTCGATCCATTTGGTGAAGTGGTCGATGGCTACCAACAGGAACTTGCGCTGACTGAAGGCTAGAGGGAATGGCCCCAAGATGTCCATGTCCCACTGGGCAAAAGGCCAAGGTGCCGCCAGGGGGGTCAGCTGAGATGTCAGCTGCTACTAGATGTTGGCATGGCGTTGCAGCTGTCACACCTCTTAACAAGCTCGGCCGCGTCCTCCCTCATGGTCAGCCAATAGTACCCTTACCGTAGGGCCTTGTACGATAGGGCTCTGCCCCCCAGATGACTCCCGCAGATGCCCTCATGGATTTCTCGCATGATGTAATCTGCTTCTGCAGGGCCGACTCACTTGAGGATTGGGTACGAGAATGACCTCCGATAGAGCTTCTCGTCCATTAGCAAGAACTTCGAGGCCCACCGCCTGAGTAGTCTTGCCTCGGTCGGGTCCTCAGGGAGGGCGCCATTGGTCAAGTACCGCACATAGGCATCCATCCAAAAGGGCTCCTGCTCGATTAGCAGATCCTCCTCCGCTGCTTCAATGCTCGAAACTTACAGGTGCTCCACGTATGTCCTTCCCAAGGTCCCGTCGGCCGAAGTGGCCAAGCGGGATAGTGCATCAGCCCTATCATTCTCTGCCCAGGGAATGTAGCTGACGCGGAAGTAAAGAAACTGAGAGGCCTGGGATTGCACCTTGCTCAGGTACCGGGACATAGTTGGATCTCTGGCCATGTACTCCCCAGCGACCTGCCCAGAGATGAGCTGAGAGTCCGTGAAGGCCCTCAGACGCCTTGCACCGAGCTCTTTGGCTAGCTTCATCCCCACCAGTAAAGCTTCATATTCTGCCTGGTTATTTGTGGCTGGGAAAAGGAATCGGAGGGCATACTCTACCACCTCCCCTTCGGGGCTCGCCAGAATAAGTCGAGCCCCGCTCCCCTGAGAGTTCGACGCTCCGTCCACATGGATGATCCATGCCTCCTCTCCCGCCTCAACCATGGGAGACTCCACACGCGCCTCCAAGCATGGCTCCTCTGGATGCTCCTCGGCCCAAGTACATTCAATCAAAAAGTCGGCTAACACCTAGGACTTCATCGTAGATCTCTGCCGAATAGACAAGTCGAACTCCCTCAGCTTGATGGCCCACTTGGCCAATCGACCGGAGGTGTCAGGACGGGACAAGATGGTCCAGAGGGGTTGGTCCGTGAGCACCACGATCGGATTAGCTTGGAAGTAAGGTCGAAAGCACTGGGCGGAGAAAATCAAGGCAAATATAATCTTCTCGGTCCAAGAGTACCTGGTCTCGGCGTCATGGAGTACCTTACTGGTGTAGTAGACTGGCTTCTGCGCCCCATCGGCATCCATGCGGATAATCACGGAGCTGACGGCCTCGGGGCAGGCCGCGAGATATAGAAAAAGCTCCTCCTTGCTTCTTGGCTTGGACAACAGCGGGGAGTGGATAAAAATTTCTTCAGCTCCTCGAAGGCCTCCTGGCATTCCCTTGTCTACTCGAAGCTGTTGACCTTGCGCAATGCCTTAAAAAAAGGCAGACAGCTTTCTGCTGACTTGGACAAGAAATGGCTCAAAGCTACTATTCTCCCGATCAGGCATTGCACCTTCTTTTTGTTAGCTGGGGGCCTCATGTCCAGAATGGCTCGAATCTTGTTGGGGTTGGCTTTGATTCCCCGCTGCGTCACCATGAAGCTCAGGAACTTGCTTGCTGTAACCCCGAAGGCACACTTGAGAGGGTTCAGCCTCATCTGGTATCGGCGGAGGTTGCCGAAGGTCTCGGCTAGGTCGGCAACGTGGTCGGCAACTTGAGCACTCTTGGTCAGCATGTCGTCCATGTACACCTTCATATTGCGCCCGATCTGGTCCACGAAGACCTTGTTCATCAACCTCTAGTAGGTGGCCCCCGCATTCTTCAGCCCAAATGGCATCACCTTGTAGCAGTATATCCCCTTCTCGGTTACAAAGGAGGTCGCCTCCTCGTCGGCCGGGTCCATCTTGATCTGGTTGTAGCCCGAGAAGGCATCCATGAAGCTGAGGGTCTCATGGTCGGACATAGTGTCCACCAACTGGTCGATCCTAGGCAGCGAGAAGCTGTCCTTGGGGCATGCCTTGTTAAGGTCGGTGAAGTCCACGCACATCCTCCAACTCCCACTGGCCTTGCGGACAATGACGACATTTGCCAGCCAGTCGGGGTAGTGCACCTTGCAAATGTGGCCGGCCATCACCAACTTGCGTACCTCCTCGTCTATGGCCTTCTGCCTGTCTGGGGCGAAGCTCCTCTTCTTTTGCCTAAGGGGTCGGCACTCTGGCTTGATATTAAGCTGGTGGGTGATTACCTCCTCCAGGATGCCCAACATATCTGACGTCGATCATGCGAAGATGTTCGCGTCGGCCTGCAGGAAAGTGAGGAGTTGATCACGGGCCTCCCCTGGAAGTAAAGCCCCGATCTGGATTATCTTCATCGGGTCCTCCCCTAGGGGGAAGGCCAGCAGATGCTCGGCTAGCTCCCCTCTTCTCTTTGAGTCTCGGGGATCCAGCACTTCTGGTGCAGGTACAGATACCGCCCCCTGAGGACTGGGGGCCATGTGGTAGTAAAGTGGCGGCGGGTTCTGCTCCCCCGCATCTTCCCGACTCCTTCGCTGGTGGGAAACCTCAGGAGGAGTCTTTTGGTGGAGATGACATTATCCAGGAGGTTAAGTCCGGACCTTCCGAGGATGGCATTGTAAGCAAGGGGCACCCGGACCACGAGGAAGCTCATAAATACTATGCTTTGACGTGGGGGTATGCCGGCCGTAACAGGGAGAGTAATCTCTCCCTCGACCTTCACAGAGTCCCCGGTAAAACCCATTAGGGGGGTGGCAATGGGTCGAAGCATGTCGGGAGACAGGTTCATTCGAACAAAGGCGTCATAAGTCAACACATCCACCGAGCTTCCGCTGTCAACCAGAATTCTTTTTACATGATGCTTAGCGATCATCATGGACACGACGATGCTATCATCATTTTTGTTAACCACCCCCTCTAAGTCCCTTTTAGAAAAAGGGATTACAGAATCTAACTCTCCCTTCCCCCTCAGCCTCTTGGGCGGGCCGCCTGCCCCCCCAGGAGATCATCGCCACCGTCTTCTCTGTCGGAGCATTGTCGATCATCAATGGCGGAGGCGCCAATGGGCCAGGGGCACTCAGGTTGCTCCTCTGAACGAACTTCCCCAAGTGGCCCCACTGGATAAGGTCCTCTATCGCCTTCTTCAGCTGGCGACAGTTGTCGGTGTCGTGGCTGTAGTCCCGATGGTAGCGGCAGTATAGGTTTTTGCTGTGGGGGGTCTTCGGGTTCAGTGGAGGAGGGTATGGCAGGTACGACTTGCCCTCGATCTTCAGCAAGATGTGGGAGATGGAGAAAGCAGGGGGTGAACGGGCCGTCCCTCGGTGCAGGAGCCCGAGGACCATTGTCTGGTCGGTGAGGAGGCTCGGGCCTTTTGGGACGAACTTCAGCGGGCTCTGGACGGGTCGGCTTCTTGGTGGTACTTCCGTTAGCCTCGCCCGGGAGGAGTCAGCCTTGTCGGCGTGGATGTACTTCTGGGCCCGGCTTAAGAGCTCGGCATAGGAGTCGAGCAGCTTCTTGTCAAGGGAATATGCAAAGCGAAAGGGACGGAGCCCTCGCTTCAAGGCCAAAGTGGCCATGGAGTCCTCGAGGTTGTAGACCTCCAGGGCTGCTTCTTTGAACCGGGCGACGTAGTCCCGCAGGGACTCACCACCCTTCTGCTGGACGGAGAAAAGACTATCCATCACTCTTGGAATCTTTCAGTAGGCATCAAAATGGGCCAGGAAGGCCCTCTCCAACTGGCGAAAGGAGTTGATACTCTGCGGCGGCAAGCGGAGTACCAGGCTCGAGCAGCCTTCTTCAAGGTGGCGGGGAAGGCGATACAGAGGAGTGAGTCGGTTGCCCCCTGGACCTATATGAGGACCTTGTAACTCTCCAAATGGTCTAGGGGATCGGTAGTCCCATCATACGGGTCCAGCTGAGGAAGACGGAACCGGGTTGATATCGGTTCCTCCATGATGCGGCGGGACAGCGACGGCCGGCTATCATAGTCCACCTCTGGCGGGTTGGTGATCCGACAGCTGAGCTCCTCCTGTCGCTGATTGTACTCATCGAGCCAGCGCTCAGCCCAGCGGGCGATTCGGCCATCGAAAGACCCCTCCCTTGAGGATTCCGAGGAGGGGGAAGAATGCCAGTGATGCTGACGGGGATGCTCCACCTCCCTCCCATGCCGCCACTTGGAAGAAGCACTGGCATGTCGAGAGGGCGACCGGGGCTTCTTGGAGGCTTTCCGGCGATGAGGCATGGGTGAAGCACGGCAGTGGCAAGCTTCTCGGGCAGGAGACCTCCCCTAAGAAGAATGTTGGCTGGGTTGAACCACTCCTGGGACTGACGGGAGTGGCTCCAGCTGCTGCACGGCTGCCAGTTGCTGCTGCAGGACTCTGACCACCACTACCAAACACTGAACTTGCACGGAGAGGGTGGCAAGCCGGTCTTCTTGAAGCTGCTGCGGTGGTGGTGCAGGGACATCGGCTGGAGGAACGGAGTGGCCAACCGCCAGCGGATCATCCCCCTGGCGCTGCCTCCCAGCATGACTGTTGGAGACTCCTGGGCATGGGTCATCACCATTGTTTTAGAGCTCGGGGAAAGAGAAGTTTTTGCTGACAAGTTCGAATCTTTTCTCTTTGACTCCCCTTCCTGGCGCGCCAATCTGTTGATGCCAAGTCACCTTCCTTAAACGCCGGGGAAACGGAGGTCTTCCTCGGGGGCTCCTGCAAGAAAAGTCCCCGGAGACCGGATGCTCCGGCGGGGACCCTCCGATACTCAAGTCAGTCACTCAGAAACAGACAAGAGTTAACTAGAAGAAGAAAGCTAGAGAACTAAAGTTCAGAATCCTTTCCTCGTTATGAGTGTGGGGCTTTTATACCTGTCCGACAGTCTCTCTTTTTCCACTTCCAGAAGGTTGATGACTTTGAGGTGCCTTTGTCCATTAACAGACGGAAAGCAAGGCTAATAGTGACGGGTCGCAACCGCCTATCAAAGGTGTCCTGCCTCGCCTGCCACCTGCTGAGCATAGCGCTGCGGGTGGTAGGCGGATATGGCTGCATCTGGCGTGTGCCATTATGGGGTAAGGCCACGCGCTGTTGCAGGCGAGTGGTGGGTCACATGGCCGCTACAGGCGGTTGGTGGGCCACGTGGGCATGTCAGGTGGCTCGAGGCAACGGGTTGCCAGCCCCGGTGGCCAGACCGAGACGAAGGCTCGAGGCCAGAACCAAGGCTGAAGCTCAAGGCCGGGGCCGAGGCTGACGCTCAAGGCCGAGGAGGGCCTCGGAGGCCAAGGCCATCCCACGAGGCCGAGGTTGGGCTCCGTCAGTTCACCGTTTGCCTACCGTTTACTTTGACGATGTTGGATCAGCCACATCACATATTATATGCCAATGTTAACTAATCCCAACAGGTATATATCCCCATGAATAAATTCTTCAAAACAGTTTGCAAATAAACTGAACTAGAATAGAAAAAAAACATCTACTTATGCCCAGGAGCGTTTGTCTTCATGTTATATGCTAACATATTTATTGGCTTAATAACCGCGAGCAAGAATGTCATACATAAGGATTCCCCACGATAAAATTTCATAATTCAATTAAATATAATATGAAGCAAATATTAGATATTTAACTTTTTAATATTTTTTATATTTTTATTATTAATGGGAGGGCATGAAAAATATGGTATCTTTTGACCTTATTTTATGATCAAGAGGGTTGAATTCTGTCAAAACTAACGGGCACTATAGATGAGCATTGAAAATTTTGAAAATTATTCCTAGGATGATAACCTAGTGATTGGAATTAGGAAAATCTTCTTTTTTTTACTCTTTTTAAAAAATTTATGAGTTGGTGGGGATAATAGGGTTAGTCTCGTAGTTGCAATGTTTGTATAAGGCTTTCGGCCGATTTAATTAAACTAATTTCTACTTTCTCAAACCATCTTTTTTTCCTTCTATCAAATCTATCTTCCATTCATAACAAAATTTTAGAACCTAAACAATTTATTTCATAATAATGGCTTAAGATCAAGTGGGTTTTGAGGATTAATCCTCCATGGGTCAAACACCTCGGGGCATTTTTCGTGGCTTGTAAAGCAAACCCTCTCCCTACCAAATCGTTGTTTAGCTCTAAGATAAACAACTTAATTATATGCTCTTAAGTTCATCTCTAACTGTTAAACAACTTCTTGGATAGCGCCATGTTGCCTGTGATCAAATGGATGTGCCCTATGATCAAATTGTATTTCTATGCTAGATCATGTGTTTTTTAACAAGCCCAAGTCAAACTCAAAAAACTACCCCCGAATCCATGCAATGGGATCCAAATATATTTATTTCATGTCATATGATTTTCTCTCTGCCTTTCATCATGCCATATCCATACTCTACACATTAGATCAAGAATGCTGAATTAAAACCTGATTCAATAAGCTCATCAGATTCAACATACTCACTAGAAGACAAAAAAGGAAAATCATGAATTTAAAAAAAATGTACATCTTTAATTAAATTTCTAATACCTTGATTTAAGAGTGATACTGTCACGCCCCAGTTTCAAAATTTGAACTAGGATGACAACCCGCCGCATGCCAGGCATGCAAGGCGTCTTGAACTTCATCACATAATCAATATAAAGCAAATTTCACATCCATGATTTATTACAAACCATAATTATCAGTCTTGGGCTATCTGCCCTACACACAAGCAAATCTGAACTAAATCAATATAATAAAACTAAGTCTTCTTAATAGAAACTCCTTCTATCTCAATTATCCTTCTTCATTCCTGAGGCTCTAAAAACATTATGAGAATTTTATGAGCTCACACTCAATAAGTAAGCCTAATATAATTTTAAATTTCATTTATCAGCTATCATCAGGTTCATGTCATCAGATCAATTAATTTGAAACTTAATTCAATAACAATTACTAAAATATATGCGATGTAAACAAATATTGTTTATACTGTCATTTTTTCTTTATGTGTCCCATGGCCCTACAATACACATCATGTGTAGCACTCTTAAATATCCCCTAAGAGGAAGGGTCCTGGTACCAGTATTCTGTCATCTGTCATGTGATAATCTGTCATGTGGAAATGTCATGTGGGAATCTATCATGTGATAATCTGTCATATGAGAACCGCGGCGACACATAAAGTTTTACTGTCATTATCATATTACATATTATCATAGTAACAACATGATTTTACCAAATTAACATAATTATATTTAACTGTAATTTCACAGTTCACAAATTAAATAATTAATAAAATTATAATACTTGACTTACTTACCACAGTACACGAATTTCAATTGATAACCCAGCTAATTGGACGCCTGGGAACCTACAGAATCATTTTTCATTATTAAATTTCTAAAATCTGAATTATAAAATAATTCTTAAACTCTACCCAAACCACTTCACGGGCCCAACTTTGGGCTTGAATATCTCTCAATATACACCCAAATAGGGAAATAAAATTATTTCCAGAAACTAGAATCAATCCTGATTCGGGCCATATATTACTTTGCCATTCTCGCCCGATACAGGGCCCAAAATGCTGCTCAAACAAGCTCCAGAGATGGCCCAACAGGGCCCAAAAACCGAACAGCCCAACGGCCCATTAACCTTTTATTAACCCCAGCTCCTCTATTTCAAAGAAACAGAGGAGCTGAGAGTCGTGCCGGCGGCCAGGGCCGCCGCCGGCCAAATTGGAGGCGGTCCGGCCGCCGTTGGCCGGACCGTGGCCGGCCGCCGCCGCAGCCAGCCTTCCCCACCTCTCTCTCTCATCAATTTGTCACTTTAAAACTTTCTTTTCTCTCTCATCGCTCGCGTGTCTTCCACGGTGCCGGCGCCAATTCCGGCCAAATTGGCGTCGGTCCGGCCGCCGTTGGCCGGACCAAAGCCGGTCGCCGCGGTCGACCTTCCCTCCTCTCTCTCTCTCCAATTTCTCTTTTATCCCTCTCTTTCTATCTCACTGTCTTCCGTGGCTAAGAATCACGCCGGCGGCACGGCCGGCCACCATGGCCGGCCGGACCTCCACCGGACGCACGCCCGGCGCCGGTGGAGGTCTCCGACCAAGGCTCAGGCCCGGCGAAGCGGCGAGCACACCGCCGGGCCCGAACCAAGGATCGGACCGCCGGTCGATTGTTCACAGATCACCTCTCTCTCCCTCCTCCGCTCTCTTCTCTCTCTCATTGTCCTCCGGCACCCCACCGGACGCCGCCCCCGGTGCCGGTGGGGTTGTCGGCCGGGGCTCAGGCCCGGCGAGGCGGCGGGCATGCCGCGGGCCTGAACCAGTGTCGGCACACAGAGAAGGGAAGGGAGCTGGGTTCTGTAACCCGGCTCCTCCCTGTTCTCCTTTTTTTTTTTAACTTTCTCTCTCAATCCTTCTCTCTCCATGCATGGACAGGGGACTTACCAGAGGTAGGCGCGCTAGGGAAGAAACGTCCGCACGAGGAGATGATGAGAAGGGGGCATCCACGTATGATGGGAAGGAGGGTTCCACATTATCTTTTATAGGCATTGCAGAGTCCCCAAATCAAGGGACTCTGTAATTAGATATACTTGGAATTCAAATATCTAGAGTCTATTATCTGATCTCGTGATAACTCTCATGAGCAATTAAGATATACTTGGAATTCAAATATCTAGAGTCTATCATCTGATCTCGTGATAACTCTCACGAGCAGTTGAGAAATCTAGGGGATTACATTCTCCCCTCCTTATAAAAATTTCGGCCTCGAAATTGATAACTTTTATTAGAGAAAATTAAAGGTCCAAATTTCTGTCCCAAGGACTAACAATCAACTAAAGCTAACAGTTTTCAATCATTAACTATTTTAAGATACAAATAGTCGTGGATACTTTTCTTTCATTTCTTCTCCAGTTCCCAAGTAGCCTCCCTTTCAGAATGATTATTCCATTGCACCTTGACATAGGGAATGGTACGCCGTCTTAGAACCTGATCTTTGCGGTCTACGATACGCAAAGGATGCTCCTCATATGATAAATCTTTCCTCAACTGTATAGGCTCATACGCTATGACATGGCTGGGGTCAGAGATATACTTCCTCAGCATAGATACATGAAAAACATTGTGTACCCCAGATAGAATCGGAGGCAGTGCCAGGCTGTAAGCAACCTCTCCGACTCTGCTCAAGATCTCAAAAGGTCCAATATAACGTGGACTCAGCTTTCCTTTAATCCCAAATCTCATCACATCTTTGGTTGGTGATACCCTTAAGAAGACATGATCCCCAACCTGGAATTCCAATTCCCTTCTTCTGACATCAGCATAGCTCTTTTGCCTGCTCTGAGCTGTACGAAGACGCTCCCTGATCAAATGCACCTTATCTACTGTTTGCTGAATCAGCTCAGGGCCTAGCAATTTCCTTTCCCCCACGTCATCCCAACATATAGGAGATCTGCACCTCCTACCATACAGAGCTTCAAATGGAGCCATCTGGATGCTGGCTTGGTAACTATTATTATATGCAAACTCCACCAAAGGTAAGTGGTTATCCCAAGCTCCACCCAAGTCCATCACACAGGCTCGCAACATGTCCTCCAGAATCTGTATGGTCCTCTCTGATTGTCCATCTGACTGGGGATGATAGGCTGTACTGAAGTTTAGTTTGGTTCCCATGGCCTTATGAAGACTCTTCCAAAACTGGGACACAAACCTGGTATCTCTATCTGATACAATAGATACCGGAACACCATGGAGTCTCACGATCTGCTCAATATACAAATTAGCCAATCTTTCACTAGAGACCCCAACTCTGAAAGGTAGGAAATGAGCTGATTTTGTTAGTCTGTCCACAATGACCCAAACTGCATCGTTGCTCTTAGGAGTTTTGGGCAGACCAGTCACAAAGTCCATTGTAATCTTTTCCCATTTCCACTGTGGAATCATCAGAGACTGAAGAGGTCCTGCAGGCCTTTGATGCTCGGCTTTCACTTGCTGACACACCAAGCACTTGGCCACATACTGAGCAATCTCCCTCTTCATGCCTTTCCACCAAAAATTTTCCTTTAAGTCTCTGTACATCTTAGTGCCACCTGGATGCACAGTATAGGGAGAGTAGTGAGCCTCTTTCAAAATTTCAGCCTTTAGCTCTTCACTGTTTGGCACACAAAGTCTCCTTCAAATTTCAGGGATCCATCTTCCATTATATAAAATTCATTCTGAACTCCTGACTGTACCACTTCTTTAATCCTTTGTAGATCTGGATCTTCCATCTGGGAGGACTTGATTCTGTCAACTAAGGTCGGCTGGAGTACAAGTGCTGCAACAAGTCCATCAGACTGCTGTACTCTCAGACCAACCTCCCACTTCTCCAGATCTCTCAATACGTGAGGCTGGGAGGTAATCATAGCAGCTAACTCAGAAGAGGATTTTCTGCTCAAGGCATCAGCTACTACATTGGCCTTCCCAGGATGATACTGTAGATTCAGGTCATAATCTTCAATAGTTCCAACCACCTCCTCTGCCTTAAATTTAGCTCCTTCTAGACTCTGATCTGTGAGATAATGTATTTTTATAACTCTTATGATCTGTATACATCCATCACACGACCAACTCCATATAGATAATGCCGCCAAATCTTCAAGAGCAAAAACTGCACAGCGAAGCCAATTCCAGTCATGAGTAGGATAATTTTGCTCATAAGGTTTCAGTTGTCTGGAGGCATAAGCTATCACTCTTTCATTCTGCATCAAAACACATCCCAATCCTTTCCGAGAGGCATCAGTATATATAGTAAAACCTTCAGATCCGTTGGAAGAACAAGAATGGGAGCTGACACCAGGCGCTGCTTTAACTCCTGGAAACTTTTCTCACACTCCACTGTCCAGTCAAACTTCACTCGCTTTTGGGTTAAGCGAGTTAGGGGTAGAGCAATGCGAGAAAAATTCTCCACAAATTTTCGGTAATACCCGGCTAATCCCAAGAAGCTTCTGACTTCTGCCACATTGGAAGGTCGGCTCCAGTTAGTGATAGCTTCAATCTTTTTCGGGTCCACAGATACACCATCTTTAGAGATTATATGACCCAAGAAAGATACTTGATCCAACCAAAATTCACACTTCTGCAGCTTGGCATAAAGCTTCTTCTCTCGAAGAATCTGTAGCACGATCCTCAGGTGGTCCTCATGCTCCTTATGGCTCTTGGAATATATCAGAATATCATCAATGAAAACCACCACAAACTGATCCAGATATGGTTTAAAAATTCTGTTCATCAAGTCCATGAATGCTGCTGGGGCATTAGTTAACCCAAACGGCATCACCAAGAACTCATAGTGGCCATATCTGGTTCTAAATGCTGTCTTTGGTACATCCCCTTCTTTGACTTTGAGCTGATGGTACCCGACCTAAGATCAATCTTTGAGAATATCCGGGCTCCTTGAAGTTGATCAAACAAGTCGTCAATCCTTGGCAGAGGATACTTATTTTGCACTGTTACTTTATTGATTCCCCGGTAATCAATGCAGAGTCGGAGACTGCCATCCTTCTTCTTAACAAATAGAACTGGAGCACCCCAAGGAGAAGCACTGGGTCTAATAAATCCTCAATCTAGGAGCTCTTGCAGTTGATCCTTCAGTTCTTTTAGCTCAGCCGGGGCCATACGGTAAGGGGCCTTTGATATAGGCCCAGTTCCAGGAACTAGATCAATAGAGAACTCGACTTCCCGATCAGGAGGTAAATTAGTCAAATCCTCAGGGAAGACATCTGGGAATTCTCGAGCTATGGGAATATCCTCCAACTTGGTCTCTTCTTGCTGAAGGTCCTTGACTACAGCAAGAAATCCTTGACCACCACTCATCAAATACTTTTCAGCCTGCATCGCTGATATGAACACTGAGGCTAGGTGTTTCTGACCACCAATAAAACTGAATTCAGGCTGGCTTGGAATTTTGAAGTTGACAGTCTTCCTGAAGCAGTCTACTGAAGCATGATTGGAGGCCAACCAATCCATTCCAAGGATAACATCGAAAAACTTCAGTGGGAGGACAATGAGATCAGCATTCAACCTCCTATTCTCCAAGATAATTGGGCAAGATTTGCATACTGTGCCAACTTTCATAACATCTCCATTTGGAAGCGCAATATGCAGCTCTTGCTCTAGAGGAATAGGTGTCAATGATGCATTCTTGTCAAGATAGATGTCAGATATGAAAGAATGCGTAGCACCCGGGTCAATTAAAGTTTGAGCGTAAGCAGTACCTACTTTAATCATTCCTGGACATAAGTGTAATTTGTTTTAACATTAAGGATTGCACCTACTGTTAATTAACTGTCAATGCATTGCACTAGATAAGCATGTAATACTAGATATAACATTAAAGGGTATACCTGTCACCACAGAATTAGATGCGGCAGCGTCCTGCTGAGTGAGGTTGAAGACCCGTCCCTGGGTCCTCGGTGGCTGCTGCTGCTGTTGCTGGCTCGTTCCTTGACTTGAAGAAGGCTGATGATCCTTCCGAAAGGGACATGTAGCAATCTTGTGATCAGTTTTCCCACAAACAAAGCAGGCACCAGTCACTCTGCGGCAAGGCTTTCCAGGGTGGGAGTTACCACAATGAATGCAACGAGTCTCCTTATTCTGTGGTTCAGCTGGAGTCTGTTGTGCACCCTTCTTCTTGGCCTGAGCAGAGGATTGGCCAGAAGTAGGCCCTTTTCTCTTCTTCCGCAGCTCCCAATCCTTTTGAACAGCATTCATATCCCTCTCAATCACCAAGGCCTTATTCACTACAGCACTGTAAGTGAGGAGCTCAAATGCATTGACCGCTTGCCTCAGTCTGGGTCGCAGTCCCTCAGTGAATCTGGTGACCTTGGCTATTTCATTGGTCACAATATTTGGAGCAAAACGGGCCAACCTGGTGAATTCGGCTTCATACTGGGCCACAGAAAGATCCTTTTGCTCCAACTTGATAAACTCTGATTCCATCTGTCTCTGTACACTCCTGGGAAGTATTTGTCGAAGAATATCTCTCTAAACTCTCCCCAAGAAATAATCTGTCCATTCCGACGCTGCTCCTCGACTAACCACCAATCATAGGCTTCTCCCTGGAGAAGATAGGTGGCAAATCTGATCCGCTCCATATCCTGACTACCATGGGCCATAAAAGCCTTCTCCATGTCTCGCACCCACCGCTCAGCATCAACAGGGTTGGTGGATCCAGAGAAAGGGGCAGGGGCAAATTTCTTGAAGTCTGCAAAGCTGCGGCCAACCCCTACCCAGGATTGAGATGGAGTAGGCTGGGTCTGTGGAGTAGTAGAGTCGGGCTGAGTCTGTGGAACAGGAGGGGCAGGCTGTGTCTGCGGAGCAGTGTGAGTAGGCTGAGCGGACAAAGCCTGCAGAATCTGGTGCTGCAAGTCCCGCATCGACTGCACCATACCCGAGAGAACCTGAAGCATCTCGGTCTGGGGTTGCTGCTGATCAGTCCCGACTGAATTGGCAGGGGCAGCAGCTTCGGTGGCTTCCAGACCTCCTGGTTGGCCAGCATTACCAACCTGGGAACTCTCATCATTTTGTCGACTTCTAGTGCGACGTGCCATTCTATCTCCTGATAAATTAGTTGTAATTAATATCATTGTAAACATTAATTGTTAGGCTTTCAAGCATAATTTCTGAGATTCCTTTAAATTTATAATTTGTCTCTATGTCATTCTAGTGTTTTGCCTAAAGTGTCATCATGTATATGTCCCTAATGTCATAACCTAGCTCTGATACCACTAAAGCTGTCACGCCCCAGTTTTAAAATTTGAACTAGGATGACAACCCGCCGCATGCCAGGCATGCAAGGCGTCTTGAACTTCATCATAAATCAATATAAAGCAAATTTCACATCCATGATTTATTACAAACCATAATTATCAGTCTTGGGCTATCTGCCCTACACACAAGCAAATCTGAACTAAATCAATATAATAAAACTAAGTCTTCTTAATAGAAACTCCTTCTATCTTAATTATCCTTCTTCATTCCTGAGGCTCTGAAAAACATTATGAGAATTTTATGAGCTCACACTCAATAAGTAAGCCTAATATAATTTCAAATTTCATTTATCAGACTATCATCAGGTTCATGTCATCAGATCAATTAATTTGAAACTTAATTCAATAACAATTACTAGAATATATGCGATGTAAACAAACATTGTTTATACTGTCATTATTTTTCTTTATGTGTCCCACGGCCCTACAATACACATCATGTGTAGCACTCTTAAATATCCCCTAAGAGGAAGGGTCCTGGTACCAGTATTTTATCATCTGTCATGTGATAATCTGTCATGTGATAATGTGATAATCTGTTATATGGGAATCTGTCATATGAAAATCTGTCATGTGATAATCTGTCATATGAGAACCGCGGCAACACATAAAGTTTTACTGTCATTATCATATTACATATTATCATAGTAACAACATGATTTTGCCAAATTAACATATTATATTTAACTGTAATTTCACAGTTCACAAATTAAATAATTAATAAAATTATAATACTTGACTTACTTACCACAGTACATGAATTTCAATTGATAACCCAGCTAATTGGACGCCTGGGAACCTACAGAATCATTTTTCATTATTAAATTTCTAAAATCTGAATTATAAAATAATTTTTAAACTCTACCCAAACCACTTCACGGGCCCAACTTTGGGCTTGAATATCTCTCAATGTATACACCCAAATAGGAAATAAAATTATTCCCAGAAACTAGAATCAATCCTGATTCGGGCCATATATTCACTTTGCCATTCTCGGCCCGATACAGGGCCCAAAACGCTGTTCAAACAAGCTCCAGAGATGGCCCAACATGGCCCAAAAACTGAACGGCCCATTAACCTTTTATTAACCCCAGCTCCTCTGTTTCAGAAGAAACAGAGGAGCTGAGAGTTGTGCCGGCGGCCAGGGCCGCCGCCGGCCAAATTGGAGGCGGTCCGACCGCCGTTGGCCGGACCGTGGCCGGCCGCCGCTGCGGCCAGCCTTCCCCACCTTCTCTCTCTCGTCAATTTGTCACTTTAAAACTTTCTTTTCTCTCTCATCGCCCGCGTGTCTTCCACAGTGCCGGCACCAATTCCGGCCAAATTGGCGTCGGTCCGGTCGCCGTTGGTCAAACCAAAGCCAGTCGTCGCTGCAGTCGACCTTCCCTCCCTCTCTCTCTCTCCAATTTCTCTTTTATCCCTCTCTTTCTATCTCACTATCTTCCGTGGCTAAGAATCACGTCGGCGGCACGGTCGGCCACCATGGCCGGCCGGACCTCCATCGGACGCACGCCCGGCGCCGGTGGAGGTCTCCGACCAAGGCTCAGGCCCGGCGAAGCGACGAGCACACCGCCGGGCCTGAACCAAGGATCGGACCGCGGGTCGATTGTTCACATATCACCTCTCTCTCCTTCCTCCGCTCTCTTCTCTCTCTCATTGTCCTTCGGCACCCCACCGGACGCCGCCCCCGGTGCCGGTGGGGTTGTCGGCCGGGGCTCAGGCCAGACGAGACGGCGGGCATGCCGCCGGGCCTGAACCAGTGTCGACACACAGAGAAAGGGAAGGGAGCTGGGTTCTGTAACCCGGCTCCTCCCTGTTCGCCATTTTTTTTAAACTTTCTCTCTCAATTCTTCTCTCTCCCATGCATGGACAGGAGACTTACCAGAGGCAGACGCGCTAGGGAAGAAACGTCCGCACGAGGAGATGATGAGAAGGGAGCGTCAACGTATGATGGGAAGGAGGGTTCCACATTATCTTTTATAGGCATTGCAGAGTCCCCAAATCAAGGGACTCTGTAATTAGATATACTTGGAATTCAAATATCTAGAGTCTATCATCTGATCTCGTGATAACTCTCACGAGCAATTAAGATATACTTGGAATTCAAATATCTAGAGTCTATCATCTGATCTCATGATAACTCTCACAGCAGTTGAGAAATCTAGGGGATTACAGATACTTTATGGTACATCTAAACAACAAATTCTAGAGGGAAAGCTTAGAAAGTTGAAGATAATACCGAAAGAAATTCTTGACCGACAATGGGGCTAAGAACCAAATGATTCGATTTCTTGGACGGCCTTCTCGTCAGCTTTTGCTATGGGATCGAATTCTGATGCAACTTTGAGACTGAAAAGATGGGGAAGCGAAGAGATAGAGGTATCCAAAGATCGGGATCGAAGAGTAGAAAGACGAGAGAGCACGGCTAGGATTTCGTAAGTGCGGAGAGATCGAAAGGGGCTCGAAGGTGAAGAAAAATTTACGAGGGCGACGCTCTACCTCGACACTTAAAAGCATCATTAATCCCGTTATTTGCCAATGCTTTCAAAAAGCGTCGGCAGGTTTCAAAAATTTCTGATGCTACACCCTAAAGTCAGAAGAAAGGGGTTGCCACTCATAAATTTTGTTGCAGTGAATGTAATTATATTATTGAGTGAGATGTAATAACTAAATGTTCCATACATGATTGCAATGATTAGATTTAATTTTTCGGTGAAGATTTTTTTGTTAATTAATTAAAATTTTTTAGGGCATAAAAAAATCATGACACGTGCATATATATATATATATATATATATATATATATATATATATATGTGTGTGTGTGTGTGTGTGTGTGTGTGTGTGTGTGTGTGTGTGTGTGTGTGTGTGTGTCATGATTTTTCATACCATAAAAAAACTTCAATAATTATATGTACGTATGTTCAGCAACACATATAAAAAAAGGTTCATACATACATTTACTAATAGAGGTTGGCTCAACTTAGCTCAATCTGTTCCATGGAGTTTGAGCTTGTAGGATGATTTTAGTTGAGCCGACTTGCTTTAGGATTAAAGAATTTGAGTTCTTCATGATTAAATATGCTCTAAAAAGGAGAAGTACTAATGCTGTGATGCGTAGGGATTGCACGAACAACAAAAGGGCAAATACTGATCTAATCTTGCCAGTAGAGCAAATAATATCCCTCTTCTCAAGCCACTGCACTCTTCCTCCACAACGTCAGTATACCAAACCATCGATGTAATATTAATATAATAGGTTATCATAAACCAAAAAGGCCAAAAATTTCTTAATTTTCTAAATACAGAGAATGCCATGCCATATACTAAACCGTCCATTGCGAATTCCATGTCACATCTGCATCAAGATACGATTAAGATACGAAGGGGGATGGTAGATGGAAAGGGCGCGGGCCGATCCCATCCCATCCCATCAAACAAGACCATTACGGAAAACCATGAGGCAGGTATAGGCCTGTCCGTGGCTGGAACAACGGTGCCCATTCCTTGTTCGGCCATTTAATTCCTGTGGCCCCTTACCTTTTACCAACCCAGAAGGCACGACCCTTCTTTATCCCCTCTTTTTCTTATCAACTCTTGCCTGTGCCTTTGCGCTTCTTCCCTCTTCTTCTCTGCTACCATTTCACTACCTTCTTTATCCCATCCCTTCCCACCCCCACCCAAAGGTTCTTCCGTCCAACCCTCTCCAAGCCCTCAAGCGTATGCAAACATCCACTGTTACTCCAAACTTAGCCAAAATCCAACTCCACCCTTCATTTAATTCCCATTTACGTTCTCTCTTCCCCCGTCTCATATATCATCAAACACCCCGTAACCAGCCCATACTACATGCTTTAATATAATACCTCCCTAAATACTCATTCCCCTTCCTCTCCGCCACCGTCTAGTATCTTCTTCTCTTTGTGTCCTCCCGTCACCCTCTCTACTCCTTTCTCCAATCCTTCTGCCCAATGGACCACCCCTTTAGATGCCAAATTTTGGTATTTCTCTTTCTTCTCTCAATCATTTGTTGCCATGGCTCAAGGGACATGCAAGCTTTCTACGTGAAGCCGGCAAGGGCAAAGAAAGCAGAAAACTTCTTTGGCTTCCTGCCAAGGGCAATGCCAATTCCTCCTTCGGGTCCTTCGAAGCAGCACAACTCCATCGGCTTGAAGAGCCAGAAGAGTTCACCTTAAGAAGGTAAGGTAAGGCGGCAACAAACAGCAAGATCGAAGGTGGCAAAATATATATACAGCGTAACATGGTGGGCTCCCGATCGATGGCACATCCTCTCGTCCCGTTTTGGGCTTAGATTTCAGAAGCTTCTCTCTCTCTCTCTCTGCGTGTGCGCGCGCGTGGAAGCACTGAAATATATTCATTTTTGGGCTCGGACTTCGGGAGTTGCTTTCACTCTCCAGAAGCATTGTGGTAGCAATGATAGCTTATGGTCACATTAGAATGATTGGGTGAAATAGACTTTGGGACAGAGAGAGAAGCTGATCTTGGGATGTCCTGCCACTTTTGAGTTTGTGCAGCAAAAGTTTAACAGAAGTCTTCACTGTTTGAAAGTGTGTAAAGCTGTCGTTTTTTTTTTTTTTTTTTGGCCTTCTTTCTTCTAATGCTCTTTTCTCTCCTTTTGAGAACTAGGATCGATCATCCAATTTATCTAGAAAATATATTGATACTCGTGTAGTCTTCTTCTATTTGAAATTCTCTCTAGCAGTATATATGGGGATTGAAGCCCCAGTGGGTACTGATAGTAATATACACTCAAAGAATATGGAAAAGAACTACATATTATTTTGCTTTGAATCTAGTTTCTCCTATAATATCATGCATACATATACAGCAAGTGCACAACACACAAAACACACCATGTTCTCTTTTCGTGCAATTTTTAAAGGAGAGAAGACATCCATGGAGGTGATGATCATGCTTGCTGTGTGGGAAGTCCAGCAAAGAGTGAAGCACTTGTCTCTTCCTGCCTTGCAAGATAAATTGAGAGTACAAAGGACGAAGGAAAAAAGAAAAAAAAAAAGGGAAAGATATTTTCAAGAGATTTGATGGGTTTGATGGATGAGTCGTGCGTTGGGTGATTGTAAGTCTCGTAGCCATCATTTGACCCTGAAGTTTATGATAAAGGGGGTATGGCATGGGTACGTAAAGCTTGAGCATGAGTGCAGCACCTTCAACTTCGAACAGAAGTTCAAACTAATTGGTCTGATGACTGAAATCTGGCATATTTTGTGTGGGCTCGCTTGCTACAGTTGTCGATCAGAAAATTGAATAGATTGCTAGCGTAAAAAGTCCAATTTTACGTACAGAAGGGCAGTTCACGCCATCACGTGTGCCTTGACTCCCTTCTGATCTCCTCTACTGTGAGGATCCTGGAGAAGGGTTAAAAAATTCTCACTAGCCGTGGAAAAGGACTATACTGATTATATAAATGGAAAGAGTCTGGTGGTAAAATCGTGACGCGACGCTTTTCACTGCAGAGATTTGGTGCTCTCTTTGGGTTACTCCGCAAGCGAGGTATGGAAAGTTGGACAACACTGTTGCACCGTACTGCAAATGACTTCACATGAAAAGATAGTAACCGATTTTTTTTTAAAAAAAAATATTTTAAAAATCAAATTTAATAAAAAATAATAATTTGACATTTAAGTTGCAGATCAATCAATAAACCGATTTGATCAAATTAAATGATATCATAATTAATTTTTAATTTAATAATATAAAAATAATAAAATATAAATATTAATTTAATTAAAAATTTAAAATATATAAAAATAATTTTAATTTTATTTATTAAAATTAAAAGTTTAAAAATTAGAATCGAATTATTTATTAAAATTTAAAGTTATATAAAAGTAAACTTTAATAATAAAATCGACCGATCCAGCTTAATTTTTAAAATAATGAGAAATACAAATGATAAGATTGGTTAATGCTCATATTAGGGTTAATAGGTTAGTGAAAACTTTGCATCCTCTACATTGTTCTTTTCTCTTTTTTTTTTTTTTTCTTTGCAAAGAAATTTAAAAAATACATGAAAGTTTATGTACAATATATAAAGAAGCCAATTTTGCGGTGAATGGAAAATAAATGGGAAGAAAGAGAGCATGCACTTATTAAGCGAGACATGTTATTACATCTTGCTGCAAATAAATTTAAAAATGCAAAATTATTTCATTTAGAAATATCAAATAACTATTTTATAATAAATTAAAAAGGTGGAAAGATTCATGAACATTCATATGTCAGGAGATGGGGTGAAACTTAGCGGGAATCCTGCCATGTCTGCTTAAAGTCTTCTCCCTATGAAAAGAAAAATGCTCTCCTCTCTGGGTGCCATCTTCCCTACCTCTCCCGAATCTTAAAAAAGGGGTCCTTGAGCTCTTGCTTTTCTACTCAGATTCTTCCCCAAAAGAAGCGACTCAAAGAAATCCTTTCTTTCCGCGCTCAAGTTATTATTTTGCAGTAAAATCAATTTAGAAATGTTGGAAATAGAGTACCACCTTTTCAAGGCAGCTTTTTTTTTTTTTTTTTTGACTGTAATTGGAAGGTTGTAATCCTCGCAGCCTCTATTAGGAAGAAATATTTTTAAGATAGAAATTACAGGGTTAATTCAAGAAGAGTCTAAAATATTTTTCAGAACAAAATAGGCTTCTGTTGTCATACCACCAGCAAGATGTTTCCAAAATTCAAAAGATATTTAAGGAGCGCTTGGGTTGAAGAGGATTTGGAGGAGAATAATTGGTCCAAACTAGTTTTCACTGATTTGGAATGCTGATTCGGAAAGAGACCATGATTTGAAGAAAGATATAGTAGGGGGTAGAGGAGCAAGAGATGGGCAATGACTAAATGAGTTCGTCACATGTGCTACAATCAGAGCTAACAGATTAATCTTTGTTTTTGCTAGACGTTCTTGAGAGCAACCACATGAATATTTGAATCTTAGAAGGAACGGCAGCTTTTTCAAATAATTATACAATAAGCCATATTATACCCTCACTGATGAGGACTTTACAGGACGAGGAGCCCTTTTACTTCAGAGACCTGAAGGACGGATTTGAAAAATATGGCAAACTAGGCAAAGAAGGTCGTTCCTGGTTGTTATGGTCATGAACATGGCTTTATCACTTAACATCAGAAAAATAACTTCGGATGGCAATGGTGCAGTGGAGCTCTAGGCCTCATCCATCGTTGACATGGTTGATTTCGAATGAATTATAATTTCTTATAGGACTGGTTCGTAATGTTAATACCTGCCATGACAGCTGGCGCGTATACAGTCCACTGGAAGTACTAAGGGCTTATTTAAGGAGCAAACCACTTGAACACACAATCTCTAGCTGTCAACCAGCGGTAAGGTGTGAAGAAACAAGGCTGATCAAGGATATAAATATAAAATTTAGAGCCAGCCTCTTGGCATAGTGCGAGTCCACGAAACATGCAATTCTGAGATTCTAGGTGTACCGATATTCATCATTTAAGTGAATTATGAATTATTGGACAACGTGGGACAGGGAAGCTGCAGGTTTCTTGCACTTCATCTCTCGAATTCCTGTCAGAGCCCCACCCATATCAATTATAAAGACCGTGATCAACAAAGCTAACACTATCGATACTATTCAATGAAATAGAGGAAGGAAAAAAACAACAGAGAGAAAGAGATTACCTTAAGAAAAGGGAAAAAGAAACGCAAGATGCTGAATTAATGTATGCAATAATACTAAATCAAAATTAGAAGTATTTTTGGCAAAGCTCATTTTCGTTTGACGCATGGCTATTCTTTAATGATTACTCAATGAGTTATATACAAAAGTAAAAAATTATCTAAAAAGTAAAAAATTCTTACCATGCAACTGATAAACCAACAGTTTTAGCTGATGGTCCTCTAGTTCATCTTTTTCTTTCATTCTAAATGAACATAATTAATGCATTCTCTGTGAGGAGGATGCAGTGGCATCCTCTATGAATTCTCTACTTAGAAAATACCCTTAGCACCACCCTCTCCATAGAGGAACTCGTAAGGAGAATCTTATTGGCTAGATGAAAAAAATTTGAGTATATATTTTTTTAATAATAAAGGAGAAATTACGATCTAAGAAACGTAGTACATCAATAACAACATCAACTGGGGTGGAAAACAATCTCTCCTAAAAAGTGAACCTGAAAGAGCTCAGTAGCAAATCCAGCAAGTCAATCCGCAGCCTATTTCCTTCCCTTAAGGTAGGGTAGAAGGCAAACTAGGAAGGCAGGAGGCAAACAGTAACTTTAAGCTTTGAAGCAGAGGATGAAGATTAACAGATTCACCTGTTAACCATGAGATGATTGTGGCTGAGTCACCTTTCAAAACAAAACATGCTTGAAAAAAGTAGTTTATTGCAAATCGTGCATCCCACCAAGCTAGAGTTAATTCAATGCTAGGTTTAGAGACAGCCGCTAAAAGAATCGCACCTGCTAGAAGTGATTGACCAAATTCATTTCTAATGATGGATCTTACTCCAGAACCATGCCACGGAACCACTCCATTGAAATTAATCTTCAAATTGCCTGATTCAGAGGATTGCCAAAATATAAAAGGTATGGTAGCATAGCTCGTAGTCAGCTATGGGGAACCCCAAAGATCGGACACAGAAGACTGATGCAATGATAGAACACATTCAGAAGAGGCCAATTGAATGGATTCAATCGAGTAAAAAAGATATTATTAAAAAAATCCCAACACCACCAATTTTACTCATCCCTACATGGTCTCAACAACATTATTAGCTGTCGAATCTCAAATTCCAAAATTCCAATCCAAAAAAACCCTAGAAAGCCCCACAGGAATTGGTTTGAGACCTAGAAGTTAAGAACCATAGCTTTAACTTAAGGGGGTGTTTGGTAAATCAAGATCACCACATTGGTGATCCTTATCCCGAAGTAATCTTTTCCCCATTGATTTAAAAATATAATATGTCCTAGCCACTTATTTCTCCATGAAAATTTAAGATCATTAATCATATAATATCAAAAGTACTCTTGATATATTTTGCAACTACCATAAAAATTTATACTATGTTCATTATATTATATTATTACAATGTAATCTTATAATATTAAACTATATTATATTGTTATGAAAATAATATCAAAGAGTTTTTTTTTAAAAAAAAAAAAAAGAAGAGGGATGAGGAGAATTTTAGTCTCAATTCTTAGCCCAAGATTATTGTTCTATAGATAATTTTGAATACTCATCCTCAAGGATGCATAGACAATTATTAGATTGATTGATGATTTTAATAGTAAAGGTTTAGAACCACTACAGTATAACCAAACATAATGATCCCATCATCTTCATTCGAATAACCAATGCTCTTATATGAATTACCCCATACCAGGTGCCTTAAGACTTTCCATAAAAATCACTGCATTGTTGAGTAATAAATTCTCCACAAAGCCTATATGTTGTTGTTTATTTTACAGAACTATCAAACCACTTATACTGCATGTGCACATGCACTAAATAAAAATAATCTTTTATAGACCTCCAGAATTTATATACATAAATATTGAATTAGTTATAAAGTAATTATTTATTTGGCCTATCTAAAATAAATTAATTATAAGTTTTTTTTATCTATTCTACATTATTTTATAGAAAATATGAAACAGTCATCTTAGTCAAAAAATTTAGAAAGAAATTACTTTATGAAATATAAATATGGGACCTACTCACTGAAGCTGCAGCCTGGTTTACTTATTTTATTTGCAAGTGAGGGTGCTACTGGGTTTATTTTAGTTTAAAAAAATCTAAACTTTAGCCATTTAGTCAATGCAAGAATCTCAAAGTAAGAGTGTTAGACTGTTTTCCTCAATTATGAGTACAGAAAAACTATAACAGACTAAAGTTTTGTTTAATCACCTTTTATTATGAGTATAGAAAAACTATAACAGACTAAAGTGTTAGGAAAATATATAACAGATTATATTTTTTTGTAGAAAGATAGGGCTAAGTTCAATCCAGTTCACAATTTAAACATTTGGTCAATTTTTTTTTATATTTCCTTTATTCTAAATTCGCTTTAACCGAATTATTTGCAAACATCAAATTATTTGCACGAACATCGTGCCACATGGTTTTTTTTTTTCTGCTGTTAAATAAGATAACGCAGCAGCCAAAAGAGACCTGTTAAATCTAACTCTCATCTTACACTGTAATTAAAATAGTTTAACTTACTAAAAACACAGTGACCTTCGAACCATAAGATACGAGTCAAAATGTAGAATTAGAGACATGCGGAAGTGTGATTTGGGAAGAAGTCTAATCATGTTGTTGAAAAGATGAAAATTCACACACAACCCCCCAACACTTTTAAAAGAGGGTAATCTAGCGCATATTCCTACATATGAGACAACAAACGTGATTACACTACGTTGCCATGCAAAGTTTAATTGCAGAAACAACCCATTCACAGTCATCCAACAAAACCCAACCAAAAAAAGCACAACCAATCGCAATTCCATCCCAACAAAGTAACTGTTGCCTCAGAAAAAAGAACATAGTTTTATTATTTAGAAATTTATTATGGCATCAGAAAGATCCCCTTTCACCTTTGTCCCAAACAACACTTCAATGACTTAAATTCTTAAATAGGCAACCTAAAAATCAGGGCACCAAACTCCATTCAGAAGCCCCAAATCCTCAAAAAGAGAAGGGATTCTTCTGAGTCAAACGAATTAAGGAACATAAAGTGAAATTATTTGATGATACCAAAAATAGAACCAACAGCAATCATGCATAAGAGCAAATAGCTAGCTTTAGCCCCAACAAACCAAGAATGCATGTCAGCTAAAAGGCAAAAGATTCCACAGGCATACAAGCACATAACAAAGATGAACTGCAGATCAAGTACGCAATAAAAGGTCAGAATGATTCATCAAATGATGAATCAACCCAGATAGCCAACAGCAACCACATTGCTGAATAGAACACAACTGATAAGGATGCAGCAACATCTCAGTAATGCAATTTAATGGAATACCTCACAAGAATACAGTTCTTAATCTGTACTTTAACAAAAAGTTGAGCATCCATGTGATAACGGAATTCTTATGACCAGCACAAGAAGCCACCAACGGACATGCAAAATGGCCTTCCCTTTATGATCTTGGATCCAGATTAACAAAAATTATTATTACACTAAAAGACTGTCACGGACTGTTATAGAGCATTTTGTATTGGCATATCCCAAGACTTTACCTAGAAAATATGTCATTTCAATGAGCAAAATGACAAATTCCAGAACGAGAAAGAATACCGACAATCTTCAAGAAGTGAAACTCTGTTGGCTCAAAGTTTTAGAGGTAGCAAATAGATGCAACAGAAAGAAACCGTCAAACTGAAAGAACCATAGTTTGACCAGAGGTTGACTTGGTCACTGAACTTCTGTCATGGAACCCAGGAAACATGACCACATCAACAAGTACCCAGGGTGAAATCTTGTTTGGTCCAAAAGCATAAACAAAGAACAGAAGCACACCCACAACGACTGCTGGGTCTGTCAAAGATCTTGACAAAAGTCGCAGCATGCACATGCAGGAAGGGATCTCCTTTGATCAAAAGAAAGGTAAAAGTTTCAGACCAGATCAATCCTTGTCCGTGTTGCATGAGATTACTGCTGCTGCAGAAAAGCTAAGCAGTAATGTGCAAAAATCATGTCCAAACAATGCAAGATTAGCATCATGTAACCCAAGCATCAATCCAAAATGCTCACAAGGCCAAACAGTAGCCTGCCAAAAGGTTAACACAATCATGATCACATTAAAAACTAATCAAAAGTTTCAAGGGTGGGAAAACGTCTATAACTTTACCAGGTTTCTTCCCACCAAGTAGGGTCAAACCATCTTCTGAGGGGATCAAAACAGCACAAGAGGCCACTGCTGGTACTCTATTATTCCAAGCAGTTTTCAAGCGTGAACAATCAATTTTTTCCGGTCTCAATAAAGCGAAACTGCAAATTAATTGCAGTTATAACCCAAGATCCTACTCAATGAGAGCATCCCATTGAATCCTCCATTAGCATCCTGATCAACAACATACCACAAATCCAAAATGAAAGGAAAAAATGCCACGGAATTATTGAGAATCCAAGAGCAATAATGGCTTAAAAAGATTTAAAGACCAAATGCCACCTAGTATGTCAAGCAAGCGTGAGGCACCAGATCAAAATAACATGACAGATCTAAGATGACAATTATATCAGAACTAATGGCATTAATCCAATCCCCATAATGACAAAATAACCACAAGCCTAGCAGATCCACAGCAGAAGATGAAAAGAGAACATGTCCGGCAAAGCCAGTAACAGGGTCCAGTGCGGCAGTGCCACCTTTTATACTTTGGAGCAGTATGGCACTAACTCAGTGGCTGCATGATAACGTATAAGAAGAAACAGATGCATGTGTCAAATTTAACATAAAAGCAAGATACATTATAACTTAGCTATTGCATACCTGGCACTAAAGCACCACTTCCTTAAGATCTGTAGCCCCCTCCACTGGGACGTTCATATGGACCAGAACGGTCACGATTATAACGATCGCTTCCTGGCCCACTACGGCTTCCCCCATCCCTGTTACGCCCAGAATATCGGTCCCCATTACGGTCAGGACCATAATGACTATTACCAGTGCCACTGCCACCATACCTATCATCCCTGCCACCATACCTATCTCCTCTTCCACCATCACCTGATGGGCACTCCCGTGCAAAATGCCCAGGCTTGCCACATTTGAAGCACTCTCCATTGTTTGAACCACGTCCTCCACCAAAGTCACGGCCACGGCCACGGTCACGATCACGACCACGACCACGATCATTATAACGGTCACCATTACGATCACCTGAAGATCCTTGTGGCTGAGCTCTATCTACAGTGATAGATCGTCCATCCAAATCAATTCCATTCATCTCATCAATGGCTTCTTCCATAGCCTTTTTCTCATCAAAAGTAACAAAGCCAAATCCACGAGATCGACCAGAAAACCTGTCAACAACTACCTGCAGGGCAGCAGACAAACACTGTTGGCATACACATCATCAAGTAACAGATTGTGAAAATCAAAAGCCAAAAGGGAGTATACTTCAGTAAAGCCATTGGAGGTTAAAAGTAAACCAGCATTCCCAGTTAGAAATCAGAACAGCCATAAATATTGACTATTATCAAAACTGTTCAGAATTGATCAGTGTTATAATCCATTCAAAAGTCATCCCTCTTGAGTACCAGGATTTTCAATAATTTACAAAGTATACAAAGATTATCTGCGAACCATTTGGAGTCGTGGTAGAGTATTTAGTCACAAAAAAACAAAAACAAAAAAAAAAAAATTGGTGTAATAAGTTCACTTCAATTTTTATTTCTGTTTTGTTACTATTAATATTGAACAAAGCTAAAAGAAACATGGTTATGATCATAATCACAATTATTCTGGGTGGGTCATCTTGATAATCCATCTTAGCGAAGCACTCCCCTGTTGAGCATCAGGCATTTACAAGGCCTTGATGTATAAAAGTTATCTTTAAATTATTATGTTCCCTCCTTTCATAGATATTTAGGAACAGTAAAAGATAACTTGATGAATAATCTTTAGAAACAGGAAACATGAGTTTGTCAAGACTTTAATACTGTTATGGTACCATTTAGATTAAACAAAGAAGAAACTATTCTGTGGGTCCTCTATCTAATCCATCTTGCCAGTCATTCCTAAAAGCCAGGCTCATACATACGTACATATGTACAGACAGTAATGTACTAGCACCATACCGATACCGGTGCCGTTGGTCTGGGAAGATACATGTAGGTACAGTAGACCTTGCTTAATAATGTTAAGATACAATGGGAAGGCATGGTAACAAAACATTTTTCCACACAGAAAATAAAAGTGAATAAGAATCTGATAAATATCTAGGACCTCACCCCATTTGTTAACAAAATATAAGAAGTAAAAGAGACAAAATGGAACAAGAAGTTAGCAAATTGTGACAGCTATAGGTGTTTCTCGAGTGCTTATACATACTAACATACCTTGGAAAGTGTGAAGCTTCAGAGAAATAGAAGAAGAAAAAAAAAGAAAAAAGAAAAAAGAAAAATATAATTAATTTACGTATAGAGAAATTGCAAATAATCCTAGAGTGTACCTTTGCCTCAGTAAGGTGGCCGAATTTTTCAAATGCATCCTTTAGAGTTCCATCCGTAGTTGACCATGACAGGCCCCCAATAAAACAGCGGTACTCCTCTATTTCTGACATGTATCTGTTGATTTAACTGCGGATGGAGAAATAACCCACAAAATGGACAAAAGCTGTAAGTATTAATTTGAAACTTCATAAGCAAACAATTTATTAATTGCATTTTTAAACTAGCTTTGTCTTGTTTGCCTAAAGCAAAACTTGGATGTTGTAAGTCAACATAGGATCAGCAGACAAATTGCTCAATAAAACGTGACATGAAAAATGAAACAAATGACAAAAAATTAAATGTAAAATTAGCTGAATTGCATTATAAAAAAGCATATGGAATCTATGGAAGATGACATTGTATAAGTCATCTTGAATGTTTCCACGTATGCATTCCACAGCAAGTTCAAATGGGTGAGCTAACTGAAGACATTAACAAAAGAAGCAAATAATGTAATAAAACAACTAAAGAGCTCATGACTTAGAAAACTAATAACCACACACGAAACCAGAAAGAAACAAAAAGGACAGTTTTAGTAAATAAAACTGACAATATCAACATGATAATTGATTACACAGCTCTTGGGTAATCAACATGAAGTGTGTGGAAGTGTTGTCAAAATCAACACCTAAAGAGTTGAGGTGGCACAACCTAAGCATTGTTTAAATTAAACACTCCTTGTAATGAACATGCAAATGCACATGGCTCTAAAGATTTCAGATATAGGGTAAGTTTAAACAAATAAATAAATAAATATGAATTAGACACCAATACATCTCCCTCATCAAATAGTTCTGGGATTCGTTTGCTATATCAATTTTTGTTGTGACCAACCAATCACAATGAATTTGTATCTTTGGAAGACATAAGACTCCTCTTACACAAAGAAACATAGAAATTCCAACATGAAGAGAGTTTTCCCCTAAGACTTCTTAGAGTACAGGGATGTTAAAATCCCTTTTTTAATAAAAGTTCAGAATGGTTTAGGAGAATCTGAATGGTGTTATTATGGAAATTCACAAGTTGGGAACAGATTCTATAAAGTCTTAGCCTATTAGGATATATAGTGCGCTTTTTTTATTTCATAATTACAAGTTGGGAGCAGATTCTATAAATTCATTATTGTTAATGTCACACAAAAATAACTTAATATAAACAAGTTGAGAATGAAAATAATATAGTTTATCGCTTAGTCCCCAACTTCCCACCCTATCTAACATCCCTCATCTGACACTAAGAAGGTTACCACCCCTCCACTGGCAGCTTTCCAGCTCTCCACAAGTCGAAGCTCCCTTCACATGGTTAAGCATCTTCTTGCGGGACTTCCTTTCATCATCCTTATTTTTGTTCTATTCTTCCCTTCCTTCTTCCCCTCTCCTTTCCCTCTTCCTTTCCCTTCCTTTCATCATCCTTATTTTTGTTCTATTCTTCCCTTCCTTCTTCCCCTCTTCTTTCCCTCTTCCTTTCCCTTCCTTCTTCCCCTCTTCTTTCCCTCTTCCTTTCCCTTCCTTCTTCCCCTCTTCTTTCCCTCTTCCTTTCCCTTCCTTCTTCCCCTCTTCTTTCCCTCTTCCTTTCCCCTCTGCTTATTTTATGTTCCCTATTTCTTCTCTTTTCCCTGTTACAATCTTTTCTTTCTTTTCTTACTTTTTAATTGTTCTCACCGTCTTTTAAATTGCACTCTTTATAGGTGGTTGTCAGTATATAGTTAGAATTGTTGCAATCGTTTCATTTGTTATCACTTATAACTCTTATACTGGGTAGATTCATGTGATGAAACTATGCCTTGGTTGCTGATTTATTTGATTATCTATATGTGTAATTAACTATGCCAATGGCTTATAATAATAGAGAAAAGCGTCACTCATCCAATAATAAAATATACAAAGCAGCCCAAAAATATTAGTCTGGTAATGAAATTTTTTTTAAAAAAAAGAAAGAACGGAAGAAAAGATTCACCAAAGCCAGGCGCTAATTAATAAAAACCTACACACATGCCTTCAAGTATAAGAAATCGAGATTCTTATATTTCAGATCTATAAGACTTACATACTCCACATCGTGCAGGCAAGAGAGTAGAAGGAATCAGAACAATTATTGGTAAAATTTATCACTGGGTTCTAAAAATAAAAGCCTCAAAGATTCGTGACAAACGACAGAAAGAGAGAACACGAAGAACTCTAACTAAAGGAAAATAAGAAGATTTGAGAGCAAAAGTCACCGATAACTTGAAATAAAAGAACAAAGTGAAGAGATCGGAAACTAGAGTACGAAGACTTTTGGATCCAGATCTACCTGCCGAATAGCGAGGACCAACTCCAACGGAGAAGAGGGATTTCTCGGCCTTGCTCTCTTTGCGGGAGGAAAACCCTAGCAGTGAAACGAAGCGTCGACGGCCCCTTTTCAAGATTCGTGAAAGTAGAGATGCCTAATGGATAGATTCGATTCGGTTATTCGCCGACCTACTGGCGAGCTTAATCCACCGGGCCCGGTTTGGCCGGGTCCAACGCAGGCCGAACATTTTATTAAGGAAAACCAGCAGTGCGCCCGCTCAACCTACGAATAGGATGCAACTCGGCCCATATGGGATTTTCTCAATCCTAATCCTAATCCTAATCCTAATCCTAATTTTAATCTTAATTTTATTTTTATAAAATTTAATTTTAATTTTAATTTTAATTTTAATTTTATTTATAAAATTTTAACTCTAATTTTATTTTTAAAATTCAAATTGAGTTTCATATTAGAATTTGGATTGATGATATATATATATATATATATATATATATATATATATATATATATATATATATATAATCTGAAATAAATAAGCTTAACATTGTACAAATAAACTAAAATTTAAAATAAATAAGCTTCATATTGCACAAACAAGCTAAAGTTTGAATAAACAAGCTAAAGCTTCTTAATTGCACATCGAAAAATATACATCTTTTACATAAAACTAAATTAAAATAAAAAAATATGATTTTTTAGTAATTATAAAATTAATATAAAAAATAATTTTAAAAAATAAATGTAATAAAAATATTATTACTAAATAAATATAGCAGCAACTAGTGTCAAAAGTTGGCACCAAATAATATTTTCTAATGCATAGTTTCTGATTTCTAATTAAAAGCAAGAGTAACAATAACTAGTTGAAAAGTTTTGACCTATCACCCAATTAACTATTATGACATCAGTGCATGCACTGAGCATCATTTTATAAAATAATTAATAAAACCGTAGCTATTCTACCATTTGGCTTCTTAGTCTAAAGTACATTTAATAAAACAAAAATGGCTTATTCTACACTTATTTGCATTTTTTTTTTAAATTCCGGGCCGTGGAGCGGGGTCGGGGGGAGTTAGAGGCGGAGAGGGAGAGGCGACAGCGGGTGTAGCGGAGGAGGAAGGGGTCGATGTCAGGGGAGCCGGCCGACGTGGGGCTTGCGGCGCAGATGTTGAAGGCTGGGGTGTGGAAGGCATTGGCGATCGGGGAGGAGAAGCGCCGCAGTGGGGCAGCTGGAATTACAATTCGATGATGACTTTATTTTCAGAATAACATAAAATAAAAATCGTTGTCAGAGAATTTTTAGAAGTTTTTGGCTTTGTTCAAAGAGTAGTTTTTCAAACGGTGCTTTTTGGCATCGGTTTTAAAACAAAAGGATAAGAACGAAATAATTTATTAAAATGGCATTTTCTACTTCTACATCATAATCTTCGGCTCAGCCTCGGCAACAGGATTGGAGTAGAAATCGCCACACTTCAATCGGCGATTTCATTTGGTTGAAATCGCCATTTGAAGTGCGATTTTTATCCAAAATCGTACTCCAAGTGGCGACTTTCTAGCGGCCTTAATTTTCTTACGATCCTCCTTTCGCATAATCTTTTAACAAATCAAAAGAGGAGTTAGGTGGTGGTTAATGATTCAGTATCAATATAAATTATCTTGTTATATATATTATCTTGTTAATCAAAATTATCTTGTTATATCTATTATCTTGTTAATTAGAATTATCTTGTTATATCTATTATCTATAACAACATAATAGATATAACAATCAGAACTATCTTGTTATATTTATTATCTTGATAATAGATATAACAAGATAATAGATAATAGAGGGTTAGATCTCTGAAAGGCTCCGAGCGTTTAAGAATGGATCGCGCTTGAATCATTCGAGAATTGAGAAAATATGTAGAAATTATCCAACTGAACTGAAATCGCCACTTGAAGTGGCGATTTCTACTCGTCCGTCAGCAACCCTACTAACGGGATGATGACATGAAAGTAAAAAATGTCATTTCAAATGGCGTTTTTCACTTTAACACCATTTCGCCAATATATTTCGTTCACATCCCCCTAAATCCTGAAGCTCCATGCAGTGAACGAAAGGATTACCGCTTCTGAGAAGTTCGCGGAGGTGAAAGTCTTCGAACAACGATGGTTGAGGAGGTGCACCTCCAGCTTGAACCTGTTAGAATATTTTTTATTCTTGCAAAAAAAAAATTCACTAAAAATTATTAAATTTTATTATAAGTTATTAAATATATATATACTTTTAAATCTGTGCAGAAGTTTTAGAATTTTTTTTTAAAAAAAAATCTTTACTTTAGAATCTATGCAGAAGCCTTGAAATTTATTTTTTTAAAAGAAGTTTTGAATTTAAATTTAAATTTAAATTTAAATTTGAAATTTAAAAATTAAAAAGAAAATTTGAAACTCAAATTAAATTAAATTATTTGAGTTAATTTTTGCTTAGTAGTTATCTTATTATTGCAAGTAGTTTCTAGATTTAAACCTTTTGATTTTAAATTCAAAATCTAAAATATTTGAAAAATTACTAATTTAAAAAATTTAAATTATAAGGCTCTTCAACTTTTTGTTGTGCAAAATGAATTAAGCAACCAACTTACTAAAAATGGGTTCTGATGATCTTAGTACAATCAAACCTGAAAAGTTTAATGGATCATTCTTTAGGAGGTGAAAAGCCAAGTAAAATATTGGCTTACCACTTTATGCTTATTTTATGCCATAAAATTATCAGATTTCAAAATCCAATACTCAACCAAGTTCTTCTAGTATAGTTGATACTTTCTCTTCATCAACATCAAAAACACCCCAAGAAATATATTTTCACTGTAGACAGAATTTTAAGTGCTCTATATGATAACCTTTATGATGTCTACCTTCCGACTAAAATGGCTAAGGAACTTTGGGATGCCCTTGAGGCTGAATATGGGATGGATGATGCTCTTCTAGATCGATTCACCATCTCAAAATTTTAAAAGTACATAATGGTATATTCCAAACCTATTAGTATTCAAATACATGAATTCCAAGATTTTATTAGAAAGTCTGAGTTGACTGGCTATAGTTTTTCTAACTATAAGGTCCAAGCTTTAGTAGATGCCCTTCCACCTTTTTGGTCATCCTTTACATGAGAGCTAAGCCATAAGCAAGGTAGCTTGACCCTAACAGAAGTAATTAACTCTATTAGGATTGAAGAAGAACATCGGCTTAAGCTCAATCAAAATCAAAAGCCCGATCTTGGACCTAAAATCCATTTGACCAAGTCAAATCCAACTCTAAATCAATTCAAACCTAGGGGAAAGAATTTTAAGAAGAAGAAATTTCAATTTAGATCCAACCAATCATACAAACCTCCTCAGAATCAACCAAACCAGAACCGACCAAATCAGAAGTCTAAAAACTATAAAGGAATATTCTACTTTGTGTGCGGAAGGACTAATCATGTGGCGAAGGACTACTACCACCGAAAGACTGAACCATGGAGGAAATCATCTAAACCACAAGTTAACGTGGTCGAGAGTGGTGCTGAGCCTTCTTTCAGGTCTGTAAATTTAAAATCTTTGATTAACTCAACCAACCTTCTTATGATTGGTGGCTTGATTCAGGAGCTAATGTTCATGTTTGTTTTGATCACTCTTGGTTCTTCACCTTTCAGGAATCAAGTGGAGGAGGTGTAATACCTAAAATAATTCTTCAGCACAAGTGCTTGGAAAGGTCAAATGGACCTAAAGATGACATATGAAAAAATCCTAGTCCTTCACGAAGTGTTGTTTGTCCCTAGTGTTAGAAAAAATTTGATTAGTAGATCTCTCCTTATATCTAGAGGGTATAAATTGTTTTAGAGTTAAATAAAGTTGTAATTACTTGTAATAACAAGTTTGTTGGTAAAGGCTTTGTTTGTGAAGGTCTTTTCAAATTAAATGTATCCTCTAAGTTATCTAATAAAAGTACTCTTCTTTTTAATATTGAATCTTCAAATGTTTGGCATAGTAGACTTGGTCATGTAAATTTTGATCGTATTCATCATATAACAATCTTAATCTAATTCCTAAAGTTCATATTGATAGAAAGTTCAAATGTGAGATTTGTATTCAAGCCAAAATGCCGAGAAAACCTTTTAAATCAGTAAATAGGAGTTAACACTTCTTGAATTAGTCCATAGCGATGTATGTTATTCTACCAAGTATCTTACACGGGAGAAAGTCGTTACTTTGTAACATTCATTGATGACTTCTCTCGATATTGTCACATATATTTGATAAGATCTAAGGATGAAGTATTAGATAGGTTTAAGATTTATAAGGTAGAAGCTGAAACCCAAACTGAGAAAAATCTTAAGAAACTTAGGTCAGACCACGGTGGTGAATATACCTCAAATGAAATGACTCTATTTTGTCAGGAATATGGGGTTATTCATGAAGTTACACCATCATACTACGGAAAAATCATACCTTAATGGATATGGTTAACTCAATGTTAATCAATTCAGGCATATCCGAGAACTTGTGGGGGGAAGCTCTTTTAGCTACCTGTTATATTTTAAATAGGATACCCTTTAAGGATAGTTCTAAAATACCTTTTGAGCTTTGGAAAGGTAGAACACATACTAGATTACCTTAAAGTGTGAAGATGCTTAGCTATGGTAGGAATACCTAAACCTAAGAGAAGAAAAATAGGACCTAAAACTGTAGATGCTATCTTTATAGGATATTCCTTAAATAGTAGTACCAATAGGTTCTTAGTGATAAACTTTGATATAAATGGCATCTCAAATAATACTCTTATCGAATCAAGAGATGCAACGTATTTTGAAAATGTTTTTCTTTCAAAAACCAATTACCAAATCAAGTCTCTTCTATTCCTTTCTTGGTTCATGATTCTTTTGAAGCTGGGTCCTTTAATGAGTCAAAAAAAGAAAAATCTAATCCTGAAGGTGGATCTTCTCAACTTAGGAAAAATTCAAGGATAAGGAAGGAAAAATAACTTGGTCAAGGTTTCTTTACTTTCCTAGTCGAAGGCAAACCTTTCTCTTTTTCAAAGGTTATGTCTTCACCTAGTGCTCCTTTTTGGAACAAAGCAACTCTTTCTGAATTTAATTCAATCTTACAAAATGAAACTTAGATCTTATCCGATTTATCCCCTGAAAGCAAACCTTTAGGGTGTAAGTGGGTATTTAAGAAGAAATTTAGACCTGATGGTTCAATAGAAAAGTATAAGGCTAGATTAGTAGCCAAAGGGTATAACCAAAAGAAAGGGTTAGATTTCTTTGATACCTATTCTCCTGTAGCTAGAATAACAACCCTTAGATCACTTTTTGCTATTGCTTCCATTCATAAGTTCATCATTCATCAAATGGATGTAAAGACTACGTTCCTTAATGGAGATCTTGAGGAGAAAATCTATATGGAACATCCTGAAGGTTTTGTTGTAAAGGGACACGAAGACAATGTTTGTAAACTTATTAAGTCCCTTTATGGTCTTAAACAGGCTCCTAAATAATGGCATGAGAAATTTGATCAGATCATTCTATCCTCTGGATTTCAGATCAATAATCATGATAAGTGTGTCAATTCTAAGATCATCGACAATGATTGTATAATCCTTTGCTTATATGTCGATGATATTTAAATTTTTGGAACATCTCTTGAAATTATTTTAAGTATTAAATCTTTCCTTTCTTCTAAGTTTAATATGAAAGATTTAGGTGAAGCAGATGTAATCCTAGGGATGAAGCTTATCAAGTTCCATGAAGGGATAGCTCTCTCTCTTTCTCATTCTATAAAAAAAATGATCAAGAAGTTTGGTTATTCTAATCTTAAATCAGTATCTACTCCATTTGATCCTAGTTTTCACCTAAAGAAAAATTTAGGTGACCCAATTAATCAATTAAAAAATTCTTAAATCATAGTATTTCTCTTATATGTAGCAAATAGGACAGGACCTGATTTGCCTATGCTCTAGAAAGGCTTAGTAGATATAATCAAAATCCTGATCAATCTCATTGGGTAGCCTTAGAAAGAGTGTTCCATATTTAAAGGGAACACTTAATCTCTTTTTGATGTTCACTGAATACCCTGAGGTGGTTGAGGGTTACAGTGATACTAATTGAGTCACTGATTCTCATGATCTTAAATCAACCATAGGATATCTCTTTCTTCTTGGCGGTGCTGCTATTGCCTGGGAGTCAACTAAGCAAACTATTATTTCTAGAAGCACCATGGAGGCTGAGTTGATAACTCTGGATATAACCTATAACAAGGCAGAGTGGATAAAAAATCCAATATCATAGCTACCTTTGGTACCTAAGCCAGTTCCAGCTATATCAATCTATTATGATAATAAGGCCATAATCGAACTAACTAATCAAAAGAGTACCAATAAAAAGATGAATCGTCATATACGGCTTCGTCATAAGTTTATAAGACAACATAAGAAAAATGATGTTATTTCCTTGAAATTTATCAAATTCGAGAAAAGATTGGTAGATCAATTAACCAAGGGATTATCTAGGAGTGGAGTCCTAGATTCATCGAGGGAGATGGGGCTTAAGCCCATTATTTGGTTACCAGCAGTGGATACCCAACCTCTGTGATTGGAGATCCCATGAAGAATGTTCAATGTGGTAGAAACGAAGCTGATTGAATGATCGTGTTAGAGCACAAATTTTGAAAAATATTTTATCCCATCCCTATGATGAGTGCTCTTATAAAGTGACAAAATAAATTTGTGTAAGGTTGAGTTATACTCTTAATGGATCCGAGGTAGATTATCTTCAGTATATTAGTCACAAATACTCTTGAAGGATTCACCTATATGAGAATTATCATATTAGGCCGTAACTAAAGGTTTGAGCTAACCTTAAGAAATTCTCATGAAAAATTAAAGTACTAAGCGCAAGGCCTTTAATATGCGCTGACTGCTTAAACCTAATTGATCCATACTGTGTGTGTGATTAGTAGAAGTCTGAGTCAAGGACCTAGTTCAAGGTCTAATCCACTATGGTTCCCAATCAACACTAAGTGAGGTTCAAGTCCATAGGATACCTCATTTATCGCGCAGTATAAGATGCCCTAAAATTAATATTATACTATTTATTTATTTATTTTTATTCAAAACTTTTATGGGGGATTGTTGACTTTTTAACCATTTAAAAAGGAAAAAGTTTTAAATTAAATAAAAAAGTAAAGAACCCATGCAAGCATTAAATGCTCGTGTGGGACGTGGGATGAATGCTCGCCAGCTAGTGTCCAACAATTTGTTCCGTTCTAGGAGGAACGGTCACAAAGGCCAAACGGCCAAAATAATTTATATATATATATATATATATATATATATATATATATATATATATATATATATAAGATGAGGGGTAAAATCGTCATTGCATTATTGACCACTCACATTAGCGATGGGGTCGCGCCCAATCCAAAAACCCTGCTCGCCAGCTGGCCAGCTGGCGTGACATTCTAGCGACAAGGTCAAATCAGCTTTGATGAGGTCGGATCACCCTGACAACCTGGACTACCTTTATACTTTGGCCATCTGAGCCGAGCTATCCTTATTCCTTGGTAACTCGAGCTATCCTTATACTTCGGCCATCTGAGCCGAGCTATCCTTATTCCTTGGTAACCCGAGCTATCCTTATACTTCGGCCATCCGAGCCAAACTATTCCTTGGTCGTTCGATTCGATCCATTTTACACTTTGGAAAACCAAGCTATTCTTCATTCAAGCCAACCACGGCATTTGAAATACCTCTGCGGAATCCGGTGCGGGAGAGTTCAAATCCACTATAGCCGAATAAGATTCCAGGCGGCGAATCATGCCCAGAAGTGGCCTAAGATCTGCGAGAGTGGCCTAGGTTTGATCATCGAGCCTTAAGGCATTAACCAGCTCTCCCAGTCATCGATCCTCTAACTGACAAGATATGGACCCCACCGGCCTCATAACAAACTTGATTCGAATTCTAACAGTTTTCAGACCCCATCCAGGGCACATCCAAGGAATCAGGTAATCACCTATAAATACCACAGCATTCCAACCTCTCAGGTACGCACGTAAACTCTGAGATAACCCCTTACACATTCATTTCACTCATTGAATCTCATACTCCATTAGAGCTCTCACAAGAGCCTAGAGGAGCATCTTTCTCTGTGAGAGTCTTCTCCACACATCAGCTTGTCGTGAATCTCCATTGACTTGGGCATCGGAGGGTTCTCCGCATAGGGCATCCTCCCACAGCACCCTCTGCGTGCGGACTATCTTGCAGGTTCTACCCCGGGGCGATGAGATCGACGTTCGGATCAGGAGCTATGAGCGCACCCGAGTCGGAGAACGGATTTTTGCGGCAAAAATTGGTGCTAGAGGAAGGGCCTTAAGTCCCATAAACTTGTGATCCATGAGACGACTCAAAAACCAGAGAAAAGCATCCTTAATGGCCAATCGGAAGAGAGCCACAACTGAAGCTCAGGACCAGGCCGCCTCTCAACGGCCTGATCCAATTAGCGGTGCAGCACCTCCGCTACCACCGTTAGCTGAAACTCCTTCACCGCCGGCAACGGCGGTAACCCTGGACCAGTTCGCCACTCTAGTTTAACAAGTCCAAGCATTGACCCAATTGGTCCAGGGATTCCAGGCGATTCCTGGAGCTGCTATCCCTGCCTCTCAGCCCCATGAGGAGGCCGCTGCCCCTGCCCCACCAGCAATTTCTTCTTCGGATCCGCCTGGGGCGGCGGACCGCGGTCACCGGCCTGCAAAGGTGAATCCGGCACTACAGCGAGCTGGAGGGAAGAGCCCGCTCAGATCCAGGCGGGTTTGCTCCCTCTCCCCGGTGTCTTCCCATGATTCGACGCCGCGGCCATCTTCTTCTCGACCGAACCCTCATACCACTCTGAATGAAGGATCAGACAGCAGATGCAAGAAATGCGGCAAGAGTGGCGTCAGGAGTTGGACGCCGCCAGGCAAGCTCATCCATCCCAGCCGAAAGGGGAGCAGGGCATCCCCTTCTCCGAGAGAATCATGAGGGAAGTGATTCCCCCTCATGTCAAGCTCCCTACCATCGAGCCGTATCATGGATCCATCGATCCCGACGACCACCTCACCAGCTTCAAATCCATCATAATGTTCCATGGGGCATCAGATGCGATCCTGTGCAGAGCCTTCCCCTCCACCTTAAGGGGATCTGCTCGAACCTGGTTCAACAGTCTAAAACCAAGTTTCATTGATTCTTTCAACGAGCTAAGCTGTTTGCTCATTAGCCAGTTCATCAACAGTCGTCACCAGCGACGAAGATCCGACACCCTCTCCAAAATCAAGCAAAGAGAGGGGGAGTCGCTGAAGAGTTACCTTGGCCGCTTCAACACGGCCCTCCTAGAAGTCGACCATCTAAACCACGAGGTGGCCATCCGCCATGACCGAGGAGTGTCCAAGGAGGGAGACTTTTACCTGGCTCTGGAGGTGAATTACCCGAAGAGCCTTTCTGACATGATGTCCCTGGCGGACAAGTACGCCAGGATAGAAGAATCGAGGAGGTCAGCTCGGGCCGAGCAGATGAAGAAGAAAGAGGCAAAGGGCTTGGACAAGCAGCGAGCCCACCGTGCGCTAGCCAGCCTCGCCACCGCAGAGCTCCTCCGCCACCGCCTTGAGACCGAACTCGGAGTCCGGCCCAAAGGTTCGACCACTATACTCCCCTCACTGCGCCAAGAGCTCAGATCCTAATGGAGATCAAGCGTCAACTTCCTCGGCCCCCTCCTCTTCGAGGCAACGGAGCTCGGAGGGATCCAACCAAGTACTACCGCTTCCACCAAGACTACGGCACGACATCGAGGACTGTTGGCAGCTCAAGAATGAGATCGAGCAGCTGATCTGGCGAGCAGACTGAACCGGTTCAGGGGCCCCCCTAAGCCGAATAATGAAGAAAATTGCCAACCTGAACCTCGCCAACTCCCACCACCGAATCCTCCAATTATCGGCAACGTCAATGTGATAACGGTGGCCGGATCCCCATCTTCTTGGTCAGGCGAGGAGGAGAACCCGCCAAAGAAAGCTCGGATTGACGAGCTTACTTTCTCCTATGAAGACCTTCGGGAGGTACAATACCCCCATGATGATGCCTTGGTTGTATTCTAAACATGAACAAATATGATGTACACTGTATTCTGATTGATAGTGGAAGCTCTGTTAATGATTTGTATTTTGATGCCTTTGTGAGATTAAAATTCCGGGTAGAAAGCCTTCAACCGGTGGAATCCACCCTGGTGGGCTTCACGGGTGACTCCATAATCCTTGAAGGGGTCATCACTCTATCAGTCCAAGTCGGCACCTGGCCCCGCGTAGCTACCGTGCTCATGGATTTCCTCGTGACCAAGCTCAGATCTCCCTACAATGCCATCCTCGGCAGACCGGGGCAGATATCTCTCAAGGCCATCATTTACATCCCTCATCTCGCCATGAAGTTCCCCACCGAATGGGGAGTGGGCGTGGTTCGAGGAAGCCATATCATAGCTCGGCATTGCTTTGTTGCCGACCTCCAATCCAGAAAGCCCGAGGTGGACAGGCTGGATGGTCAGGAGGATCTCGCCGAGCAACGAGGAGGGTCGGCCAAAAAACTGGAGGAGGTACCACTTGACGAGGCTCGCCCGATCGGACTATCAAAGTTGGATCATAGCTGGAAGGAAAGCTTCGACAAGAATTGATCGAGTTCCTTCAGAGGAATGCCAACGTCTTCGCCTGGTCTGCGTCGGATATGCTGGGAATCAGCCCAGACGTCCTAGTCCAGCCTCAGCGTGGACGAAATATTCAGGCCTATTAAGCAGAAGAAGAGGAGCTTCGCCCCAGAGCGCCAAAAAGCCATCGAAGAAGAGGTGGATAAACTCATCAAAGCCAAGTTTATTCGGAGGTTAGTTACCCTGACTGCTGGCAAACGTGGTCATGGTGAAGAAGTCGAATGGCAAATGGAGGATCTGCATCGACTTCACCGACCTCAATAAAGCCTGCCCAAAAGACAGCTTCAATCTTCCGCGGATTGACCAGCTCGTGGATTCAACTTCAGGCCATGAAATGTTAACTTTTATGGATGCATATTCAGGCTACAACCAGATCCGAATGGCGCCCGAAGATGAGGAGAAAACTTCCTTCATCACCGACCGAGGTATCTACTGCTACCGAGTTATGCCCTTTGGTTTGAAAAATGCAGGTGCCACCTACCAAAGGTTGGTCAACAAAGTCTTCAAGGAACAAATCGGTCGAAACATGGAGGTGTATATCGTGATATGCTGATAAAAAGCAAGGAAGCATCCCAGCACATCGAGGACCTTGCGGAGAGCTTCGCCACACTTCGAAAGTATCAGATGAAGCTCAACCCCACCAAATGCACTTCGGGTCAACTCCGGAAAGTTCCTCGGCTTTATGGTTTCACAGCGAGGCATCGAGGCAAACCCTAGAAAATCCAAGCCATGCAACAGATGGCTCCGCCAAGGTCAGTCAAGGACGTGCAGCGCCTCACTGGGAGGGTAGCAGCCTCAGTCGCTTCATAGCTCGGTCGGCCGAGAAATGTCTTCCCTTCTTCAAAGTGCTTCGGTTGGCCAAAAAATTTCATTGGACCCCAATTGCCAAAATCCTTCGAAGACCTCAAGAAATACCTCGGCTCGCTGCCTCTTCTTAGTAGCCCGAAGCCAGGGGAAGTGCTGAATCTATACCTGGTGGTCTCAGAAGACGCTGTTGGCTCGGTGCTAATCAGAGAGGAGAACAGAATCCAAAGACCTATCTATTATGTTAGCAAGCTGCTCAAAGACGCTGAATCGAGGTATACTCGGGTCAAGAAGATGGTCCTAGCTCTAGTGACATCGGTCCGAAAGTTGCGGCCATACTTCTAGATGCATACTGTCATCGTCCTGACCAACCAATTATCCATCGCCCAGAAACATCAGGAAGAATGACCAAATGGGCTGTCGAGCTGAGCGAGCACGACATTCAATATCAGCCTCGTCCAACCATTAAAGCCCAAGTTCTAGCGGACTTCCTCCTCGAATGCACTATACCCGAAGATGGCTCTGTTTTGAATGCCCCCGGATAACCAAAGCCCAACGCTCCATGGTTGCTTCACGCCAACGGATCCTCCAGCGAGGCGGCTCTGGCGCCGGCCTGGTCCTCACCAGCCCGGAGGGGCAACCTTTGAATACGGCATTCATTTCTCCTTCCCGGCCTTGAATAATGAAGCAGAGTACGAAGCCTGCTCTCCGGACTCCGAATCGCCCGTGAGCTCAAAGTCAAGAAGCTGATTGCCTATACCGACTCCTAATTGGTGGTCAACCAGGTGCAGGGAGAATTCGAGGCTCGAGAGCCGAGCATGATTCGGTATCTCCAAAAGGTGTGCGATCTATCTTCCTATTTCGATGAATTCAAAATTGTCCATATCCCAAGGACTGAAAATGCGCGCGCCGACCTACTATCCGCCTGGCGACTACGGAGTCAATGGATCTCGAGCGAAAATTCCACCTGAAAGTCCTAGAGAAGCCCAGCATCGTCGATGTTGATTACATGATGCAGGTTGACACCGAACCATCCTGGATGGACCCCATGCACCAGTACCTCAAAGAAGGGTCGCTGCCCACTGATAGAAAGGAAGCAAGGAAGTTGAAATTGCAATTACCTCATTACGTCCTGATTGACGACCGGCTATATAAGCGGTCATTCTCCATTGCATTGCTTAAATGCCTCGCCATCGGAAGCTGATTATGCTCTTCGGGAGGTTCATGAAGGCATCTGTGGCAATCACCTCGGCAGCCGCGCCCTGTGCCACAAAGTGCTGCACCAAGGATATTATTGGCCGACGATGCAGAAAGATGCTGATGACCTTGTCTGAGCCTGTGATGCATGCCAACGACATTCAAATATTCAGAGGCTCCCCTCTGCTCACCTAACTTCCATCTCATCCCCCTGGCCCTTCGCCAAATGGGGAATTGATTTACTTGGCCCTTTCCCCCTCACAATGGGGCAAAGGAAGTTCCTGTTTGTGGCGATTGACTATTTCACTAAGTGGGTCAAAGCCGAAGCAGTCGCCCAGATAACCAAAGCCCGGGCTACGCTATCACGTGGCGGTTCAGGATAAAGGGGCACTTTTTGAAGCGCGCCGAACGCATTTCCTAGGCCATAACGCACGACAAAAGATTTCCTTTGATCTCGAATCAAGAGCCTTAAATGCATAAAATCGCCTGCCGGTCCTTGAGATATGGGCAGGCCTGAGAAATCACCTTTTGAAAACGACGCCATCCAATGGCAATCGGGTGCTTATCGCATATGTTAAAAAGACCCATGTTGGAAAAGACCAACGGGATAAATGCCTTATGCAAAAAATAAAATGTCCTTCGGCGAGTTGCAAATCTATCTCACCCGCTTGGGCAGAAAACGAGACGATCTCTTATAGACTGGATTATCTACCAAATCTCGGCTGAGGTACTCACGCAGTTTCTGGCCATCTCATGCCGAACCATTTTATGCCTCGGCCAAACAAGCCAATTTCTTACTTCGGATAAACCGAACTATCCACCTAACCTCGGCCTCGACCGACACATTTCCTTAAGTTCAAACCGAGCTAGCTTACATCAGCAAAATAAATCGGTCCAACTTCGAATAAATAGGACATTCCATCCAGAGAGGAACACGAATTGATTCGTTCGCCGTTTGGAAAAACCTGCAACAAAAAGGTCATCCGAAAAAGACAAGCAAATAGGAGATGAAAGATCCATTTTATTAAAAGTTTCGACCAGGTTACAAATCTGAAATACACAAGTAACCCTCAAGGATCAAGATTCGGATCGTCTCAGGAACCTCCTCGGTAACATCCGGGAGGACTTGGCTTGTTTCACCAACTTCAAACGTCGTTGGTGCCTCAGCAGCGAGCTGAGGGTGTTCTTCGGGAGCCGTGGCCTCATTGGGGCCCAAGATAGCATCAAGATCGATATCTGAAATATCCTCATACTTGGCTTCTTCGGCCCCCGGGGTGCAGTTATCAAAACGTTCAGCATCCAAAAAAGATAAATCCCATTCGGGATGCGCCCGGGAGATCTTTGCTCGAGTCTCCTCCTCGCCAAACCTGAATGCATCGGCACAAACCTCTCTATGCTCCTCGAAAAATTGGGAAGAACTCTTGTACTCCTCCACAGCCGAGGCGATTCGGTTATTGACTTCAGTTAACTGGCCCCCGAGATCGACATTCATCTGACGGCTCACGGACAATTCCGCCCGTAGAGCTTTAAGCTGCTCCTGCACCTCGAACTTGATTTTGCCCATCTGCAAAAACACCAGAACATTCGAGCCCACGAACATAAGAAAAGTACCGAAAGCGAACAAATGGGAAGATACCATACCTCTTCCTCCCGCTGAGCCATTTCATTGCTCATCTCCTGAATCCTTTCCAAGGCCTTCAACTTAGCCGACTTGTTTTGTTGAAGACCCGCCTTGAGGTCATCAATTCGGGACTGTTTATCCTCAATCTCCCAATGAGATTGATCAAGATCAGCAGTAAGTTTGGTAATATAGTCATGCTGCCATTTTAGCCGATCTTCCCTATCGGCGAGCCTTCTGTTCAGGACAGCAAGCTGATCTTGCTGGCGCCGACTTCTGCGCTCCTCTTCGTCGAGCCTTTTGCCCCAATTATCTTTTTCTTCGGCATAGCTATTCTTAAGCTCGCCCCATCTCTCGTCGAAATGCTGCCGCATGGCATTGATTTCATCGACGTTTTGATTTGATCTGCGACAATTCCAAACAGGCCCTGTTCGATTGCTCTCGGAAGCCCTGAAGCTCCTTAACTTGAATCTCGAGCTGAGAGGCCCTCTTGGCAGCGGCTTTATAGGATTGGCTCACCCTCTCAAAATTCGCCCTAGTGAATGCCAAAGCCCTAGAAAGCCGACTGGTTGAATCCACCCTTGCCCGAAGATCGACCGCCTCCTTCCTGGCCTGGGCGCAGGCCCCAGTGGCCAAATTCAAACGCTAAACCAACGCCCTTGTAACCAAAGCGTTCAGCGAGAAAAACACAAGTAAGAAACCGCAGCAAGGCCAATCAATCAAGAATCCCAACCTCGGTACAGTAACTCACCGGGAGACATAGTTTGAAGCCATCGTAATGAGAGTAGCATTGCTAATTTCGGGGAGAAGGAAAGCATCCTTGGTTCCCGAGCCGACCGAAAGAAACCTCAATGATATCCTCGGCGGCAGGTTCATCCGTCGAGGAACTCCCTTCTGCGCGCAGGACGGACCTCATCAAGGCGGTGAGCATATCATCCACCTCCTGGCTGTGGACGAAGGAGCTCATGGCCGAAGAACCCACCTGAGGGATTCCGATCCGAGGAACCATCCGCTCGGCTTCCTCCACCAAAACTCTAACTTGCAGAGCCTTGAATGCTTCGGCCCCGACTGAGGGAGCCTCGCCCCGAGCATCCCCTCCATCCAGCATTCCTCTTCTTCTTCTGCTGATACTTCACCCGAACTTCAGCCTCTTCCGCACCGGCCCAGAAACCACGAAAGAGAGATCCTCAACGGGAGGTACCATGACCTCCACCAGCCTTTCAGCAGGCAACTCCGCTTGAGCTTCGGCAGTTGCCGCTGCCTCTCCTAACCCCTCCGCCTGGGCAAGGGTCTCTTCCCCACGCGATGGACTCCTCACCGCTGATAACTGAGAAACCACCATCGCCGGACTGACCGGCGACATTTCTTCGGCATCGTCTGACACAACTACTATTTGAAGGGGGGGAACCTCAACGGCTCTTTCCGAGCTTCCCCCAATGACCTCCTCTGCAGTCTCACCTCCCTCCGGTAGGGAGGGCTTATCAGTTGCGACTGGCGTTTTCACCTCCTCCCTTTTTGAAGCAGAGGAGCGGCGATCAACATCGTCTCTCCTGGGGTCCCTTGAGCGAGACCCGGAGGGATGAGCCCTCTTCTCGGATCTATGCTTATCCCCGGAGCCAGAGCCCCTGTGGCGCTTGCCCAGCTCCCTCCTTATCTGGCCCGCAAATGTGGACCTCTCGGCTAAAAACACAGCAGATATTCAGTTAAACAATGGCAAGATCATATAAGCGTGTTGACCATTAGAACAAAGACTTACCCTGAGGGTCGATGGAGCTAAGCCCGGCGGCAAAAAGGGCGTCCTCCGCTAACAAGGTGCTGGCAGAGATCTCCTGACCGCTGCGAAGGGTAGCCAAATCCCTTTTCTCCTGTTCACTCAACTCCATACGCGCCTCTGGATCCTTCACATAACTGGCCCATCCTCTCAAAAAATCCAAGCCAAAGTTTCCTTCAGCAATGAAAAATTGAGACTTCCATCCCTTTATCGAAGAAGGGTTATCAGAAATCATCTTAAATGACTTCCGGAGGCCAATATAGGGCCACTCAGAACTCCTCCCGGAAACCAGATTGTAACAAACTCGAAATAAGGGAAGAGTCGCAGTCACCAAAACGCGACTGCACATCGAGATGAACCCGACGAGATTGCGCCAGCTATTCGGAGCCACCATCGTTGGACATATGTTGTAAAACCTCATAACCTCCTGTATCAATGGGTGAAGAGGGAATCAGAGACTTGCCCTCAAACTCTCCTCGTAGAAGAAAACTCCCCGGTTCAGCTCGGTTGAAACCCGGTGCTCGATCCTCGATGCCCATAAGGCTACATCCAGAGGAACTCTATAATGGCGACGAATCCTATCCAGATTGTCTAAGGTTATCTCAGAAGCAACATCACCTGGGCCACTCATATTGGCTGAATAGAGGGTAAGACGCAAACAGACAAGCAAGGGCTCAAAGAGAAAGAAAGAGCGGAAAATCTCTAGACAGGGACAAAGGGGCGTTGTAGAAGGAGCGCCGCCCCAACTCCCTTTAAATAAGCGCTTCAGAAAGAAAGCCCTAGACGTCAAAAATCCCAATACAGGCGCCAGAAATAAAGGAGTCCCGCCACGTGGAACTTCCGCTACCGCGACTTATCGGAAACGAGGCGTTTCCTCCTCGAGCAGCAGCGAAAAATGATGACATAACAACAGCCTGTCATTTAAGAGATCATCATTGCCCACCTTTTTGAATCCCCCAAATAAGATTGCTCCAGAATTCTACTCCCTATATCCGAAATTACACTTCGGACTAGGGAGTGGGGGGCATGTGATGAGGGGTAAAATCATCATTGCATTATTGACCGCTCACATTAGCGATGGGGTCACGCCCAATCCAAAAACCCTACTCGCCAGCTGGCCAGCTGGCGTGACATTCTAGTGACAAGGTCAAATCAGCTTTGATGAGATCGGATCACCCTGACAACCCGGACCACCTTTATACTTCAGCCATCTGAGCCGAGCTATCCTTATTCCTCGGTAACCCGAGCTATCCTTATACTTCGGCCGTCCGAGCCGAGCTATTCCTCGGTCGTTCGATCCGATCCATTTTACACTTTGGAAAACCAAGCTATTCCTGATTCAGGCCAATCACGTCATTCAAAATACCTCTGCGGAATCCGGTGTAGGAGAGTTCAAATCCACTATAGCCGAATAAGATTCCAGGTGGCGAATCATGCCCATAAGTGGCCTAAGATCTGCGAGAGTGGCCTAGGATCTGTGAGAGTGGCCTAGGTCTGATCATCGAGCCTTAAGGCATCAACCAGCTCTCCTAGCCATCGATCCTCTAACTGACAAAATACGGACCCCACCGGCCTCATAACAAACTTTATTCGAATCCTAACAGTTTTTAGACCCCATCCAGGCACGTCCAAGGAATCAGGTGATCATCTATAAATACCACAGCATTCCAACCTCTCAGGTACGCGCGTAAACTCTGAGACAACCCCTTACGCATTCATTTCACTCACTGAATCTCATACTCCATTAGAGCTCTCACAAGAGCCTGGAGGAGCATCTTTCTTTGTGAGAGTCTTCTCCTCACATCTGCTTGCCATGAATCTCCACTGACTTGGGCGTCGAAGGGTCCTTTGCAGAGGGCACCCCCCACAGCACCCTCTGCGTGCGGACTGTCTTGCAGGTTCATCCGGTGCGACGAGATCGACGTTCGGATTAGGAGCCGTGAGCGCATCCGAGTCGAAGAACGATTTTCGCGGCAACAATATATATATATATATATATATATGTATATATAGGCAAAAGAAAAATAAAATAGATTGAGAGATTTAAATCAAAAAATAATAATTATCTTATTGTTTTTGAGATCCTGCTGTTGCAAAAGCTTGGGGTTCTGTATCTCAACGAACTGCTGGTGAAAGATTTATTTAATTATTTTTTATTATTATATATTATTTTCTTTTGACATCTGAAGATTTTATTGGATTGTACCTTCATACACGATTGTGCTCATGGTAGGAGGATCGGATCGAGCCGGGTCATTGTACATTGGGGACAGATCGCCTAACTTGTACGAGGGGGCGAAACTTGTCCTTAGGATAGTGTTTAATATATCTCGATCAGGCAATAATTTTTTTTAATATTTAGTTTATATTTATAATTAAATTTTTAGATTAAATCTCTAGTATTTTCTAAGAATTTTTTATAAAAACAAAACAATTTTCTAATAGAACCTCTGTGCCTTCTCCTCCATGCCCACACGCACCAAGATGCATCGTAACTTCGTCGCCATGAAGCTCTTCGCATAGCGAAACAGAAGCTCTTCACACAGGACCTCTGTTCGGGTTACCTCGAGTTTGGATTGACCGCAATCCAAGACTAGATCAATTGCAAATCGATTTGAGTTAAACCCAGGTCCTTCAGATTTGGATTGGACAAATATAAGTTCAAGTACTGCTGCAAATCAGATTCAATGGGCCGAATTTGGGTTGAACCGGCCTAAGCTGCACCCTAGCTATTAGGGGTCTAAATAGTAAATTTTTGCTAAGCTTGGGAGTGCCAAGCATACGCTCAAGGGTTATGCCCATAGTTGCCAGACCCGGCCCGAACATTGACTTGGCCAAGGGCTCGGGTCACCGGATCATTGGTTCAACCATTGGGTCACTGATTGAACCATCGATCAATTATTTTAATATAAAAATATATTTATATTAATAAAAATTAATTTTTAATAAAAATTTAAGGTTAACATGATAATAAAACCCATGATTCCATTCGGTTCGAGCTGGGTTGATCGGTTCATGGGTGAATCGGATAGGTTGACCAGGTTATTCCGGATTACTTACACATCCGATTTTATGTTAGAACCGGACCGGCTTGCCTCCGGGTCCTGGTTCAACCGGTCCAATCGACCGATCGGCCCGGTTCTAACAATTATGATCGTGCCTGGTGTGTGGGCCTGCTATGTCGTTGCCAACTGTGATAGGCTGTGTATCGGGTTACGTAGACTTGATGGGCCAGCTAAACGGGCCAATCCTATTGGACTGTTATATGTGCCATGGGTCAAAGGTCTTTGGAAATGTCTTTATGCGCCGCCTTCGCACAAAGATGTGCATCAGGCATGTGCATTGATCGTGCTCCCATGTGAGCATGCGTGATAGGCTGATTGGACCGCCATGGGCCTTACATGCACATTTGCATTGGTGCGCGATAATGGGCCTTTTTTTTTAGATCTTTATATACCGTGCGCCATATAAATTACGCACATTTAATGCAGTGATTGACTTTGCATGCTTGCAGCGTATGGCTAAGAGTAATTCTATCCTTTGGCCCATGCGATGTTGGAGGACTTTTCGTGCCGTGGGACATGTGCTGGCGCGTGGGCCTAAGGGGTCTGGTCCAACCCATTTGGCGTCGCTAATTGACACAATTTCTGCAAGGTACTTGATATCTTTTGAGAATTTGTTCATATAAATTTGCCAGTGTTGGTCGCTGTTTGCTGACAACTTGGGCTAGATTTGTGGTCACTGGTGAGAGTGAAGTCATGGTTGACGCAGGAGCAAGCTACAGGGCCTAGCTTTGAGACTTTAGTTTACCATCTTTTTTCTTTTTTCAAATGTAAAAAATATATATATATACCAAGAGAAATAATCCGGGCTCAGAAGATATTATTCGAGCACAGAAGATAATTCCACCCATTGCATGTTAATACTCACCTATAGCTCTTGCTATTTTATTTTATTATTAGTTTTATAAATTTAAAATTTCAATAGAGAATTGTTAATGCAACTAAACTAAAATTTTATTTTGTATTATTCAAAATTTATAAATTTTTTTTTTTGAGTATTGCCTTTGACTGTAATTGAGTTTTGAATTTTAAATAGTGACTCTTGAATAAAGTCCCCTGACGTTTAGTTTTAATTGTTGGAAACCAAAAGGCTTAAGTCCCAAGCTAATGCCTTTTATATTTGAACTACTTAACTATCTAGAGGAAATCACTTTCATCATGGAGTGCTTGCTTGGATGGTATGAAACTTTGATAGAGTAAGGAAGGATTGGTTTGACTCTCAGCCCTCCAAGGTAGGGTAGATAAAAGATAGAAAGAGCAGAGATTCACCATTTCTTGGTCCCAATATAAATAAATAAAATCTCTTTCCTCTTCATGCCATTCATTTTGACATTTTTCATTGGAGTCAAACAGTTATTTGAATAACTGGTTATTCGTACTCTTTAAGTTCCAATAAATAGGTATAATATGAAGGCCTTAGAGTTCATAAAATATATATACATATCTGTCTTGCCACAATAATAGCCTTTTAATATGTATTACTTTAAGTTTCTAAAATGTAGTTTTAAGCAATAAGAGGATGCTAGCTTGATGTTTCTTGGCCCATGCTCATACAAGCTAGATTGATAACATGGTATAGTTGTAACTTGTTATCAATTACCAGATGGGCATAAAACCCTCGATGTCATGAGGAGATTAAAATCTATTCCGAGAGCAACATCCATCCATGATGTTCCTTCTTACATGGTTCAGCTAATAAACTTAACTTATATTATCATTTATTTATTTATTGATCTATATTACATATTTATTTATTTATTTTAAAATTATTTGATTTTCTATATATCCAAGGCTACATAATCAGTTGAGTATATTATTGGCAAGCTTTTAGTTAATTACCTCTCAATAAAATACGTTGATATTCTCATGAAACACTTGGATCCCTCCCTAACTTCCCTCTCCTCTTCTTTTCCTTCCTTGTTCTCTTCTTCTTCTCATTTTTTTGTTATGTAACCATCACTTTGCCAATGTAGAAAAGAGTGACATATAATGTCTCAAGATCATATACCTATAGTCGACATTATGCATTGTAGGCTTGATAAATGGTAGCAATAATTCAAAATTATTCTAATTAAGACAGCGAAAGTTCTTATCGTATTAATAACAAAATACTTGAATAATGCATGAATGGTGTATTGACTGCTCCACTGTTTACCCTTTTAACATTAATTATGAGGCTTGATTGATTCAAATTAGCTTGGGTTCATCATTGAACTCAAACAAGTCATCAAGAATATAATTAGCTAGGTGAATTAGGATTAACTTGGACTCATTAATTAAATAAAATTTTGATCTAGTCTCCCATGCAATGTTGTGCACATTAAATTAGGAATTTGAGGTTTAATTTCAAATTCTTTCACTACCAAGTTTGTTTGTTAAGTTTCAATTGAAAGATCTTGGTAATTACTGTGACACCTCCATCTTCAACCTCCAAGGTCTTTATGATTTCTCACCATCGAAGCTTAAGAAAAGCTTGGGAAACTTCAATCTACGAGTAATTTTTCAATCAAAGTCCATCAATAAATTTAGCTCTTAATAGAGATCTATCAACTGTAGATGTTTAAATGGGGACTCAATAAGCAGAGAAATACTCATGATGAAGATATATCTAATTTTTTTGCAAACAAAGTGATTATTTCAGCAAAGTTTCATGGAAAATCTTTGCATCAGTAAATAATTTATGATACTTAGGCAGACACCTTTGTCATAAATAATTTCAAACAATATCTCTTTTCTGATCCTTTCTCTATTTTCTCTTTGCTCTTTCCTTTGGAGTCATTTGGTTAATCACTATGGTGATTTAGCTTAGTGATGGGATAACTAGTGATCCAACATCATCCCATTTGATATGAGATATTTCAATAATAAAATATTATCTATGATCATAGATTACTGTATTTAGTATACCATGGAAATGAAAGATCATCATGCATGCAATACCAATTATGATAACCTTAAAAACTTATTTATATAGTATATTAATAATATATATATATATATATATATATATAATATATTAGATATTATAATATTATACTATATGATAATTAATATTATAATGTATCTCATATATAATGCATTATTAAATAATATTATTATATATAATATATTATTCTAATATATAATTTATAGTAATATATATATATATTAATATATTATATAATTTTATATGTATTGGAGATAATATATTATATTATTATACTATAGGGAGATAGAATAACAAATATGGAGATAAAGTTGTTTAAATATTTTGGTGCAAATCTCCTTAAGTGGGATTAAGATCTTCATCTGAATAGTGACCTTACTTTCATAGTGATCGTTTATTACTACTAACATATGGATGCCAAATAAGTTGATTTTATCACAATTCCAAAATTAATGTAATATTTGAAAGATCATCTCATACAAATACTACTTATGTGTTCTCACTAAGCTAGCAATACCATGGAAACTTGTGTGCACCTATTTCCTTTCCTTTTTCTTGCCTCTTTAAATCACCAATCAAATTAAACCAATGAAAACCACCTTCTCTTCTCCCTTTTCTCCTTCTTTGCCTTTTTTCATTATTTTTCATCTTTTCATTTCCTTTAATTCTTGTTGCACTTCAAGTTGGTGCTCTGCCACCACCTTTACCTCTTACTTTCTTTCGTTTCCTTCCTTACTAGCCAATTAAGCATGCACTAGGGCTAGTATCTTCCTCCTTTTGTATATTTAACAAACAAGCAAGGGGCAAATTAACATGCGTTGCTTCCTCGCTTCATCCCACTCTACATAACCTCAACACCTTAGTCCTTTAGTCCCTCCTTCAATACATGAGTGCTTCTAAACACCCTCCTCATGATAGCGTTGGGTATCTTTCTTTTGATGCTAGTAAGCGAGCCCCTTGTGATGCCATTGAGTAGTCCCTCAATGATGTCATGGAGTATTTCTTCTTATGGCATCGCATGGCATGCTCATTGTAATGTCATCAAGTATTTTTCTTTTACACTATCATACTTTTTTTTCACTCTCGATCCATTAGGATCCTCTCTTCTTTTCTCGCTCTTCCTACCTCCATCTCTCTCCATATGATCTCTCATAATTCTAAGCAAAATATGGCACTCTTTTCTTAATTAGATTAAGGAGAGATTAAAACTTGATTGATAGAGAGCAATTCAATATAGCAGTCAAATCCCACATGTGAGGTAATTATTTTCCTTCTACCATGCAATACCATTTTCTTATGCACTTTAATATATTAGGTTTCTAGATTAATCTTAAAATCTGGAGATGGATAAGATCCTTGGATGTTAGGCTAAGCAAGTAAGCATGTGCCAATGGTCTAGTATCGAAAGTTGGAACCATTAATTGATAGATCTAGGGTCACATCATTCACTACAAGAAATTTAAAATATTGCGACGCCCAAATGCGTCGCAATTGCGTCGCTAAACATGGCAATAGCGACGCAATGAGGGCGTCGCTCAACTCCCCGTCGCAATACTCTTTTGTCGCAATTGCGTCGCAATATTGCGACTCTCTGCGACGCTCTGCGACGCATAAAATGCGTCGCTAAATTTAAAATTAATAAAAAAATTATTAATAAATATTGCGACGCATTGCGTCAATATTTTAACTAAATATTGCGACGCAATTGCGTCGCAATATTTAAAATTAATTTTTTATTATTAAATATTGCGATGCTCGCAATATTGCGACTCATATGCGTCGCAATATTTAATAATAATATTTTTGGTATAATAGCGACGCAATTTGAGTCGCTAATGCGTCGCAAATAAAAATTATTTTAAAATATTGCGACGCAAGGTCATTGCGTCGCAATATTTATTAAAAATTTTTAAGATAAAATAGCGACTCAATTTTAGTCGCTAATGCGTCGCTATTAAATTTATTTTTAAATTATTGCGATAATATTTTAAAAATATTAGCGATGCAATTCAGTCGCTAATGCGTCGCAAATTTTTTTTAAAAATATTTAAATGATTAAAAATTAAAACGGTTAATACAATTTCGTTAAATCTAAATATTGATACAAACATTTTTCACTCAATCCAAACAATAATAAATTTCAAAAATAATTTATATATTAAAATTTTGAAGTTTTTACAACATAAAAAAAGAAAAAAAAATACATCAAGAATCTGAACGATCACGTGGAGGCTGTGGAGGCTGTGGAGGCTGAAGACTCTGCGACAAGCGCTAACCATATCCCGCAAATATGCATCTCATCTCGCATGTCTGCAACCTCCTGATCCCGGCCTCGCATACGATCCTCAAAATCCTGCTCGACCTCCTGGCGAACCTCCTCTGCAATAGATCTGCGAAGCTCCTGTAAACGCTCGGGAGGAAGATCAGCAGGAACTCGCGAGCTGGAGGCCTGATGGGGAAAAAATGTAGAAGCTCTAGTGCCCATACCATAGACCCTGCGGTCTCGTGGCTGGGCACCAACAGCCTCCAAAAACACACGTCGACTCTCCTCTGCTGAGAGTTCGACGGGCGTCTCCCCATCAGTAGAGTCGACCTGCGATGCCTGGGAGCGAAGCTCCTCGACTCGTGTCTTGAAATTATGAAATCAACAATAAATGAGTTAATAAATTTCTCGAAATAAAATTTTAGAAATTAAACAGATACTACATAAATCTAATTTCTTACCGCAACCTCCCGTGATCGCGTGTCGACCCAGGAGCCGTCCCTCCTGGTGTGTGTCGCCCTGAATAGACGAAACTCACCAGGATCTCCGCCCTCCTGCTCAGACTATAACAATAAAAAAAATGATATTAATACAAATATTTGTAAATAACTAAAATAGTAATTAAAATATTTATGTTTTCTTACCATACGCCGTCTGTGCTCCTGAATCGAAATGGAGCCCGAAGTATGCGGGAGAGACCCGTGCCAGGACCGCCCTTCTCAGATCGGCGGTTCGTGCTGGCTGATGCGGACCTCCTGCGCCAGCCATCGGACTCCCAGGCCTGCTGCCACTCGTGCCAAATACCCTCTGGCACGTGCGCAGGACGCTGACCCGATGACCTCCAACGATGAAGCATGTCGGAGTATCGGCGTCGCGTCAGAGCCTCCCATGCTGCCCTAATGGCATCATGGGTGGCAGGATCCCACGTAAACTTTTTCTGCATTAAAATAAACAGTTAGTTTCTGAATTTATTAACTTTAAAGAATTTATATCACTGATAAATTGTATTTAATAAGTTTACCTGAAACTCAGAAAAATAAAACTCCCTCGTGGCTGGCGATACGTGGCGCCAATCGTAGCCACTGGGATCTGCACGCCTCTGAAAAACGGCGCTGATGTGGCTGGAGACATGATGCTGCTCAATGAATCTGTTAAAAAAATGCAAGTTTATAAGTAAATGACTTAAAAACATAAACAAATATTTTTAATTAGTATATACTTACATCCCCTGAGCATCAAGTCGAAGTACAGTGCGGCCGATGGTGGAAGAACTCTCGGAGGTCTGTGCCGATCGGCTGGATGGTAATACTGGTGCAGAGATCGAAGGCTGCGCCTCTGCTGGAGATCCAAACTCTCCATCTCCGACGCTCATGTGATCTGATGTCGCAGGATCCAAACTACGTCTCTGCTCACCCAAACTGTCGTCGGTAGATCTACCTCTGCCCCTCATACTGAAAATACTAAAGATTCACACAATTAAATTACGATTAATGATTGACTATGTAAGAATTTAACACTTATAAAAAAAGTTAAATTTTAAAAAACCTTTATGTTTAATCGGTGTCATTTGTTTCGTGAAATGTTGGTTCAACATCCGATGCCGTATCGGATTGCGAATCAGTTTCATTATCATCGGAAGGAAACCGAACATTTGCATCCGCAATTTCTTGGACATCACCACTTGGATCTCTAAGTGATGTTTCAGGAGCCCTTGTGTCGTCCTCAATTGCATGCATTTCCATCTCATCCTCTTGAAATGCAGGGCACTCGGCTGATTGACTTGATGAACTCTCCTCTAATACGATTGTTGAACGTGGGACGATTTTAGAAACGGCCCACCAATCTCGCTTGTCGTTGCGCAAACTTGGATATCCGCAGTAAAAGACTTGCTGAGCTTGGGATGCAAGGATGAATGGGTCATATTTCTGCAATCTTCGTCGATGGTTCACTTCAACCAAATTATAGTCGTTATGAACCCTTTTGCCCACAGGAACTATCGGATCGAACCAATCACAACGAAACAATACGGTTCGTTTCATAGGCCAACCGGGATATTCAACTTCAACCACCTCTACTAACTTTCCATAATAATCCTGCATATTTGCTCCAACACTTTCTCCTTTTACACACACGCCCCAGTTCTGCGTGCCTCTTGAAGCTGCTAATCGTTCAATCTGAAATTTGTACCCATTTACAAAATAGCCAGTAGAGGTTGTTACGGTCTTCAATGGCCATTGCGATAGACATTTAATGAAAATATTGTCGGTTGTCGACCATGGACCGTTGACCTATAAATTAATAAGCTATTGACATCCAATTCAAAAAATAATAGCCATTATCGAAATTGATTGAGTGATACTACTCACAAATTCATAAAACCAGTAAGCAAACTCCGTTTCTAATTTCTGCCCAATTGCAACTTGACTGATGTCGGGATTCATCTGTCGTTGTCTATCACCAATCACGCTGCCGTGGTCGGACAAGAAAAGAAAGGGGGGCGGGGGGGTTTCCTCCCCTCCCCGGCCCCCTGTTTAAAAAAAAAATTTTTTTTTTTATTACAGTGGCCTGGCCACCGTGGCCAGGCCACTGCGGCCACGGCAGCGGCCGTGGCCGGAGAAGACGGCCACGGCAGCGGCCGTGGCCGCCTTGTCCGCCACGGCAGCGGCCGTGGCCGGACAAGAAAAAACAGGGGGGGGTTTCCTCCCCTCCCCCCTGTTAAAAAAAAAAAAATTGTTTTTTTTTTTGATTACAGTGGCCTGGCCACCGTGGCCAGGCCACTGCGGCCACGGCAGCGGCCGTGGCCGGACAAGAAAAGAAAGGGGGGGCGGGGGGGTTTCCTCCCCTCCCCGGCCCCCTGTTTAAAAAAAAAAAATTTTTTTTTTTGATTACAGTGGCCTGGCCACCGTGGCCAGGCCACTGCGGCCACGGCAGCGGCCGTGGCCGGAGAAGACGGCCACGGCAGCGGCCGTGGCCGCCTTGTCCGGCCACGGCAGCGGCCGTGGCCGGACAAGAAAAAACAGGGGGGGGGGGTTTCCTCCCCTCCCCCCTGTTAAAAAAAAAAAATTGTTTTTTTTTTTTTTTGATTACAGTGGCCTGGCCACCGTGGCCAGGCCACTGCCGGCCACGGCAGCGGCCGTGGCCGGAGAAGACGGCCACGGACCTGCCGTGGCCGGAGAAGACGGCAGCAGGGAAAAAAAAACAGAAATTTTTTTTTTTTTGATTTTTGGGGCTAACCTTGGTTGAGATTCGCCTTGGGGTAGCCGGAGTCGGAGAAGATCCTCGGGGGGCTGGGAGTCGGAGGAGATCGCCGGAGTTTCGAGCTTTATCACGGCGGCGGCTAGGTCAGACGGGAAGGAGGAAAGAAGAAAGGGGTCGCTTAAATATAGGTAATTAGCGACGCCAAAATGGCGTCGCAAATTCCGTCGCAATTTTTTTTTTTTTTTTGTCTTAGCGACGCATCTGGGCGTCGCTAATCCATCGTTAATAAATGTAAAAAATACTTTTCTGAAAACATAGCGACGCCAATAAATGCGTCGCTAATGCGTCGCTAAATTGGCGCCATCATCTGGCGGGAAAAATAATTTTATTTTCTAATAATTGCGTCGCTAAGGCGTCGCAATGTTTTTTTAATAATTTAAATTGATTAATATAAAAGTTATTACATATATTGCGACGCAAGAAGTGCGTCGCAATTATTTTTTAAATATTTTTAAATGAAAATAGTTAAATTTATTATAATAATTACGACAAAAAATTGCGTCGCAATTATTTTTTAATATTTTAATCAGCTATATGTATTCTAATAATATTGCGACACATATATTTTGTCGCAATATTTGTTGATATTTTTTTAAACTGTGTCGCTAAGGCGTCGCAAGCTATTTGTTAAATTTATAAATGATTATATTTATAATTAATGTTAATAATTACGATGATAAATGGTGTCGCAATTTATTTTATAAAATTTTTAATTACATAAATTTATTTAAAAAACATTGCGACGATCGGCGACGATCCAAGCACTGATCCCGATCGGCCACGACCGATCTCGGACCGTGGCGATCCGTCCGAGATCGGCAAAGATCCGACGGTTGCGATCGATCCAAGCCGTGATCCCAATCGGCCACAACCTATCTCGGACATTTGCAATCCATCCGAGATCGGCGACGATCCGACGGTTGCGATCGATCCAAGCACTGATCCCGATCGGCAACGACCGATCGCGGACCGTGGCAATTGGTCCGATCGGCAAAGATCCGACAGTTGCGATCGATCCAAGCCGTGTTCCCGATCGGTCACAACCTATCTCGGACAGTTGCAATCGGTCCGATCGGCAAAGATCCGACGGTTGCGATCGATCTAAGCCCTAATAAACGATCGGCCACGACCTATCTCAGACAGTTGCAATCCGTCCGAGATCGGCGACGATCCGACGGTTGCGATCGATCCAAGCCCTGATCCCGATCGGCCACGATCGATCTCGGACCGTGGCGATCCGTCCGAGATCGGCGACAATCCAACGGTTGCGATCGATCCAAGCCCTGATCCTGATCGGCCACGATCGATCTCGGACCGTGGCGATCCGTCCGAGATCGGCGACGATCCAACGGTTGCGATCGATCCAAGCCCTGATCCCGATCGGCCACGACCGATCTCGGACCGTGGCGATCCGTCCGAGATCGGCAAAGATCCGACGGTTGCGATCGATCCAAGCCCTAATAAACGATCGGCCACGATCGATCTCGGACCGTGGCGATCCGTCCGAGATCGGCGACGATCCAACGGTTGTGATCGATCCAAGCCCTGATCCCGATCGGCCACGACCGATCTCGGACCGTGGCGATCCGTCCGAGATCGGCAAAGATCCGACGGTTGCGATCGATCCAAGCCCTAATAAATGATTGGCCACGATCGATCTCGGACCGTGGCGATCCGTCCGAGATCGGCGACGATCCAACGGTTGCGATCGATCCAAGCCCTGATCCCGATCGGCCACGATCGATCTCGAACCGTGGCGATCCATCCGAGATCGACGATGATCCAACGGTTGCGATCGATCCAAGCCCTGATCCCGATCGGCCACGATCGATCTCGGACCGTGGCGATTCGTCCGAGATCGGCGACGATCCAACGGTTGCGATCGATCAAATTAAAGCCCTGATCCCGATCGGCCACGATCGATCTCGGACCGTGGCGATCCGTCCGAGATCAGCGACGATCCGACGGTTGCGATCGATCCAAGCCCTGATCCCGATCGGCCACGATCGATCCCGGACTTTATACTTTAAAAAATTAATTTCATTAAATTTAATTTAATTTCTCTAATTCTCTAAAAAATTAATTAATTTAATTTCTCTAATTTTCTAAAATAAAATTTATTTTAATTTACACTTTAAAAAATTTAATTTCATTTAAATTATTTGCGACGCAATTTATACGTCGCAGAATTAAAAAATAATTTTTTTAATTTTCTTGTTAATTGCGTCGCTAATGCGTCACTATTTAATATATTTAATTCTTTTAAAAACATTGCGACGCACTGTGTTGCGTCGCAATATTTTATTCCGATATTTATATTTTATTAAAATTTAATTTAAAAATATTGCGACGCTTTGTTTGCGTCGCAATATTAAAATATTAATTTTTTTAATTTTCTGATTAATTGAGTCGCTAATGCGTCACAATATTTTTTCTGATATTTAAATTTTATAAAATTTAATTCTTTTAAAAACATTGCGACGCACTGTTGTGCGTCGCAATATTTTTTTTCCGATAATTAGATTTTATAAAATTTAATTTCATTTAAATTATTTGCGATGCAATAGTTGCGTCGCTAAATTAAAAATAATTTTTTAATTATCTATTTTTTTTGCGTCGCTAATGCGTCGCTATTTGACAAATTTAATTCTGTTCAAAACATTGCGACGCAACTCAGTGCGTCGTAATATTTTTTCCGATATTTATATTTTATTAAAATTTAATTTAAAAATATTGTAATGCTTGTTTGCGTCGCAATATTAAATATTAATTTTTTTTAATTTTCTGGTTAATTGAGTCGCTAATGCGTCGCAATATTTTGTCCCGATATTTAAATTTTATAAAATTTAATTCTTTAAAAACATTGCGACGCACTGTTGTGCGTCGCAATATTTTTTCTGATAATTAGATTTTATAAAATTTAATTTCATTTAAATTATTTGCAACGCAATAGTTACGTCGCTAAATTAAAAAATAATTTTTCTAATTATCTATTTTATTGCGTCGCTATTTAAAATATTTAATCCTGTTAAAAACATTGCGACGCAACTCATTGCGTCGCAATATTTTTTTCGATATTTATATTTTATTAAAATTTAATTTAAAAATATTGCGACGCTTCGTTTGCATCGCAATATTAAAATATTAAATTTTTTTTAATTTTCTGGTTAATTGAGTCGCTAATGCGTCACATATTTTTTTCTGATATTTAAATTTTATAAAATTTAATTCTTTTAAAACATTGCGACGCACTGTTGTGCGTCGCAATATTTTTTTTCCGATAATTAGATTTTATAAAATTTAATTTCATTTAAATTAGTTGCGACGCAATTGTTGCGTCGCTAAATTAAAAAATAATTTTTTAATTATCTATTTTTTTTGCGTCGCTAATGCGTCGCTATTTAAAATATTTAATCCTGTTAAAAACATTGCGACGCAAATATTGCGTCGCAATATTTTTTTGATATTTATATTTCATTAAAAAATTAATTTAAAAATATTGCGATGCAAATATTGCGTCGCAATTTTAAAAATTTAATTTTTTTTGGATTTTTTTTTAAATTTAGTCGCTAATGAGTCGCTAATGCGTCGCAATATTTTGTTGTCACAGAGGCGTCGCAATTTAGCGACGCAATGATGCGTCGCTAAAATTGCGTCGCTATTTCAGTATTTTCTTGTAGTGATTGATCTATAATATTAATAATCCTTAGTTGTTGAGCCCTAAGAAGATGGTACAATGGAGTAGGACTTTCCATATGCCTAAAAGTATATGAGCGATTGGATTATAAGAGATTTATTTTAGGGTTTTAACCCAATGATCATTGTATTGTTTTTTTTTTTGAGTCATGTGTAACCTCATCGGAAAGAAATTTTGGACTTTAATAACTTAGATTGTAAGGAACTTTGTTACGCTAGTGATATATTTTGCATTCATGTAAAATCATTTTTTATTTTTGAATCTTGCTTTATATATCTAGCTAAAAGCATATATTTATAAATTGTTTACATGCTTAGTTTAAAATATATATTTATAAATTACTTACATATTTAGTTTAAAATATGAGTTGTGAATATCAATCATTATAGTTCTTAAAAGTTTAATTTTAAGAGTTGCTTGCAAAATTTAATGATTTTAAAATAAGAAATTATACGTTGATTTATCTTGCATAAAAATTATTTTAAAATATTAATAAAGCATCAAACACTCAACTCAATTGTAATGCTAGATTTTCTATATGAAAAGTAGCATGATGGTTCAATCCACATGATGGTTATGAAAAATATCATCAAATCCTATTTAAAGGTTTATAGCTATTTGAAAATTTTATGCTTGTTGTATGAATGAAAAACTAGTTTTGGAATGGATATGGTTGATTACTTTTAAGTTTGACTACAATTTGGTCTTAACCAATAGAGTTAATCATTTGCAGTCACGTGATTCAAAGATTAGTTTTATTCAGACCTTGCCAATTAGAGCTGAGCACTAACAATTGTATTTAGAGCTAATTCCTTTTGAACTTAGATACTCGGGACTAATCGCCATCATTTATGACTTTAGGAGCTAGTTTTGAGACTTATCATGGGCTGGTCATGGGTGTAGTCATAAAGACATAGAGATTAATTAGCATAAATATTTTGAAAAATATCATGAAATATTTTTTTTTTCTCATGAGCTGTATAAAATCTAATTTCATATAAATGATTCAAAACTATTATATGTCCCCCTACCAATCATAAATTTATTTACAAAAAATTGCAAACTTATTTATCTTACAAATTTATTATGATAATCATATCTTCTTAAGCATTTTTAATATATATTTGCATGCATAATAAAACTAGGGGTGTAGAGGTGGCTTACTGGAGTGTTAGCAGATCTTTTACTTTTCTTGTTGTTTTCACATGCTTAGCTATATGAATAAGGTTTTATGTTGAGAGGGGATTATTTTATAAGAATTTAGTTGTTGGTTAAATATTTACCACTATTAGTGTAATGCATGTTGTATTATTGAGGCAAGCTTGATATTTCTTATGGGGCCAAATTCTATGAGATGTATGATGTTGGCCATGCGTTCACCTCATGTTAATGGGTCAAGGCATGGCATCTAAGTACAAAAACCATTGAGGACTCAAAATAGAGAGGTTAACTTGCTCAAAGCTATCTCTTAACATTTTATAAAATTTATTAGCAATAATATGGTCTCTATATTTTGCATTTATTTGGTCTTGTCTTATGTACATAAAAGTATATAATAATTGACACACTATAGAAGTAAAAGATCATGACTTACAAATGACTTCTAAAATTGCATAAGAAATAGGCATAGAAGGGATCTTCATTTGATAGCCACTATCAAGAACTTAACTTTTTATATATCATATTTCTATAGCTTAAGATTTTAGTTAACTTGGGTTCAAACTTGTGTGTCAAATTCCTTGGTTCTGATTCTTATATCTCTAACAAATGCTATAAGAGCCAATAGTGATGATCTTGGATACAACTCTCAAATAAAGCTTTCGTGGTGAAGTACATTAGTATTGATGGCTTTTAGAATGGTACACGCAGGCCAATAAAACCAAGTCACAATGATCACGGTTTGCTTAGTCGGCATGATAACTAGACTTGATGAAAAAAAGGCATTGGGGTTGTGCGTGGGTGGCAAATGAACTTGGAATAGCTAGGACTTGCGATGTAGCTGGCGAACCTTAGTGCAATATTGCAAGGTGCACTTAAGTGTAATGGAAGCTTGCAGGAGCATATAATGCAAGCTTGGAAAGGGTACATGACAAGTGAACTCAAGTGTAACATAGCATGGTGGGCTTATGGTTGGAGAACTATAAGGAACATGTGATGCACTCAAATGGAATTAGATTCAGAGTGCTATATTAGTTGCAAGGAGAGTTAATAAGAATGTAGGTGGAGTTTATACTTGAAAAGAAGATATATATATAGATAGTCCCACATTAGATGGTAAAAGAAAGATGAAAAACTTGATATTATAGAAAGTCTGAAACTTAATAGTTTAAGTTTTTAAAACAACTTGGATTTCAACATGTACATCAAGTCCTTTTGTTCCATCTCTCGATCTTTTTATCATTCTTGCACACACGTCTCCTCATCATCCTTGTAGCAAAAGAAAAATTTTTCTTATCTCTCCACACGCACTAGCAAAAGAAAATTTTTCGTTATGTTGTTCCAACTTCTCTTTCCTTTTCTTTAAACCTCTTTCCTCCAAATATTGTAGCTCCATTAGTGTTGGATTCCATAAGTGTACTTTATTTTGGTTTCAATTGTTTACCCTCTTCTCAATTAATAAAGCCCCTCTCCAGTGTTGATAATGAAATATTTATTTCTACTATTGTTTTCCCTTGGTTAAGATACCTTTTTTTTTCAAGAAATAATAGGGCTTTTTTTTTATGTTATATTTGTTCTGAGGTTATTAATAGAACATGATGTGGTTATGCTTAAAAATGTTTTTGTGAGAGTGAGAGGGTTCCATGGTTGTCTTCACTGTATTTATTGAGGGTGATATTATGATTATGGTGACAATAATACAAACTTGTTGCTACTTTATTCTCTGAATGAAGTTTTAGAATAAAAAAATAATTGATCAGATGTAATTTAATCTCAGGTGACAGTCATACAAGTTCAAACATGATTGCATTCTTGCCGTTTTATCATGACCAAGGTGATCCTCGTGACAAAATCATTATCATTTATACTGAATATTTTCTTCACTTTCTTATCCTATTATCCATATGTATAAAGTCTCTTTCAGCTTTTTTGACTAAATTCAGAGATAAATCAAAACATATAAAAATTCTTGAGAACTATATTTTGATGAAGAATCTTATAATGACATCTTAAACTATGCTTCCTCTCCTTTCCATCAAATAGTTGATTGCTCTTATGTTCTGTCTGACAACTTCTTAAGATTAGGCATGTTAATTTAAATATCATGCATAAGGATTGTGATCCAATATGATAGTCATGGTTTACATCTTTGTTTTAGCTCCATTATGTAGAATTTTCCTTCCTTCAGTGAAAGTTATTAATTAGTCATTTTCTTATTCCTCTTTCATGCTCTAAGATTTTGTAAACATGTCTTGATATCTTATCTTTGAATACGACGTACGCAAAACCCCTCAGTGACTTCACAGCTTAACAAAAACAGCGAGAGAGAACCTGAAACATAAAGCGATTTATCTGAAGAGAGATAAAAGTTTATTTATTGCCAAGCTTTAGCAACTCTTATATATATATATATATGATGAAAATTGTTAAACCTCACTTAATATTCATCTAGCGCTATTTATAAACAACAGGAGATAGGGTCACAGTGATGCTAATTGGCTGTTGCAAAATACGTTGACTACTTCCAAAGCAACCATCATTTTTTAGAACATACTAACAAATGAATATCTTATTCTAAAACAAATAATTCATTCAAAGCTTACTTTTACTTTCTCGGTGTGGGAGGAGCATGATTCTTGACCATCTGCTCTACATGAGATAAACAAATAGACGCATCTTTGCAGCGTGGATCAATATCCACTTGCGTGTCTGGCTGGAAAAGCCCCAAGTTAAGGTTGCCAACTTTGCCTCGATCCAGCAACAATGACAGCAAATAATAAATGAGTCTGAAAATTTTCTAAGATGGGCTGATGGTTGAACGCTAAACGAATCTGTGACTTTGTGCTGAATTCCTAGCAAAATCAACTACAAGCTGTACAAAGCTCATCTTTCATACCTAAGAAGACATGACTCTTGATCATGTACATGAAACCTTGTTTTAGTTCATTGAAGATAAGATCAACCTTCAAGATATTTCTAGATCTGTGGTCTTACACATGGACTTGTTGTATATAGAAGCATTATTCAAAGAAGTTAACCATTAAAAGTTGCGGCTGGGTTGCCCGAAAGATCTCTCCAATCAAAACATAACTATTCCGCATGGATTATATATATATATATATATATGCAAAGGTATCAGAGCACTCTCTCTCTCTCTCTCTCTCTCTCTCTCTCTCTCTCTAAATTTTTAAGTCGATCGAGAGCGTTGTCAAACAAGCTAAGTTATATTAGGATCAGGTTAGGTCTTACGCATGGAAGATTATTGCGGTCTTTTCATTAACGAATGATTATTCGATCTTATTACTTCGATCCATGTTTCCATGCAATAAGATGCAAACAAGTGCGATCATGTACAATCATGCATCTCAAAATGACTTCAAGACAGGATCAGTTTGTCGTTCACGCGTGGAAGATCAAGATGGTCCTTCCCTTGAAAAAAGAAAAACGTATGGACTACCAACCATGTCACATGGGTATATATATGTACATGCGCATATGAGCACATTCATGCACTCAAAACATCCCTTTCATTAACATACATGAACCCATGCATGCATCTGAACAGGAGGCATATTAGAAATCAGAATGGATGAATATTAACCACAGAATACTAATTGCAAGGAGACGTAGCCAAGCAAAAGAATGATAAATAATATTGAGCAAATAAGAATACAATAAAGTTATAAAGTCGTGATCAGGATGGCCCAAGGACTGGTCACCATTTGAGCATAACCTAATGGTGGCAAAGTTAATGAGAAAACCTATTATCGACTCTATAAATTTATAAAAATCTATCAAATGGTGTGCTTCTTGTTAACAGATGCACCTACCTGTATCAAAGAGATAAGAATCTCAGATTGGTTAATTTGTGATGCCACAATGATATGTGGAGCATGAATCAGATAGAAACGGCACCCACATCAAAGGCCCAAAAACCGAAAAGACCTCAGTTTTGTCTTCAACTCTTCATGCATCTCCCCACCGTTAGCCATATCCAGCCATCTCTTTCTCCAACCTTTGTCTCTCTGTGCTCCAATTTATGGTAACTAAAAATCTTGGTAGTGGTTGAAGAGGTCCCAGTAAGCACCGGGAGAAGGAACAACTGGAGTTGCCAAGAAATTATTAGGACTCGCCAAGAAGCTATTCTCCATAAAATTTTTGTTGCCGCGGAAAGCCGGGCTGAGTTCATGAAGGAAGTTGAGGGGATTCGCTTCCATCATGGCCGGGGAGAAGAAGTTAGGAGATATTGATGGGAGAGAGGCTGGGATCGGGGACAAGATGCCCGGGAACGAACTGTGACGACTCAACGTCGCCGCGCCACCATCAATGCCTAGTTTATCCAACAGTACCTCTTCTCCGTTGTTCTTCCTTAGCCTCTCCTCACCAGAAGTACTACTGTTTGCTCCCTTCTCAATCGTAGCCAATCGAGCAGCGGGGGACAGTGCTTCTCCACCAGTGGTAGCACCAGATGGCGACCGAGGAGAGGAAGAGGAGGAGGCACCGGTGAGGCGTTGCACCAGCGACATGAAGTCGCCGGGGGTGGTGTGTATGACCTTGGGCGAGACCGTGTAGATTATGACCGGCGGCCGATAGTGATGAGGAGGCTGCGCCGCTGGCTGGGGAGGAGCGGGCGCAACGGGAGGCTTCTGGATCTTGGACGGGTCCTTCCGAACCTTGAGAGGGGTCGGCCGGGGGCCCAGGAGCTCTCGCCTTGGCGACGGCCGCCCTGTCCGCAGCTCAGAGGAGCCCATGGCTTAATTTCTCTTGGGGAGTAGATCGAAAATGCTGTTGAGCTGAGCAAGGTCTGGATAGAGATGGAGGGAATTTTGTAGAAGATCGATTGGACAGCACCTCAAATATATAAACGCTGAAGTCAATGAAGTAATGGAGTGCTCAATAATATGATAACGTTGTAATTAAATTGAAGGAAAGGGAAAGATAGAGACAGGAGACTTAGAGAAGGGAAGGGGAGGGAGACCTCTGCGGGCCTCTTTTGAACTAGTCCGCGGAATAGAAGGTGAGAGAGAGATACAGCAATCAGCCTTTTCTGGATTACGTGTTATTTTATGATTCCTTGAGAGCTGGGATCATGTCATCATCATCTTTGTTGCGCCACGCGAAGAAAGGGTCAGAAGGATATTTGCTGTTTGAGGCCAGACAGCCATGCCGGAATTTGGCTTGTTGCCAGGTCAGACGGACTACTCGGAGGATCTGCTGTCAAGTTCTCGAGAAATCTCTCTTTCTTCTGCTAGCAAATCACTCCGTATTCTTCCTCCTTTGAGATGATGTGTTGAGCACTGAGTGGGTCTCCAAGGGAATTTGCTGTCAAGAACTAACCTGGAATACTCTGGGAGTAGAGGCGAGGGTCAGGAAGAAATTTAAGTGGGGAGTTGGAGGCGGCCTTGATCAGCTGCTTGCTTGTCTGATATATGTTCAAGAGTCGGTCAACATTGGAGACGCAGTCAGTTGTTTGAAGAGATCCAAGCTCGGCAACAAGGCCAGTTCTTCGTTTGTCTCATAGTCCCATGACATTAATTTGTTGGTAGCAGATGATGATTATCTAATTCATAAGACTGATTCTAGAGTTATACTTTATATTCTTAAGACAATTTCGTTTCGCAATGGTGCTTACAGTCAGTATGACGATTGTCTTCCGAAATACAATAGTCTTCTTTTGATGAAAGCAACATTATTGTTACTCTTTTTTAATGCACAATTGCTATACTACCCTTAGAAAAGTATACAAATACCTAAGAGAGGAAAATATTAGAATTGATTGGGATTGAACTCAATTCGGAACGAATGAAATGCAAGGGTTTAGGATCCTATTTATAGGTTTTAGGTGCCCTTAGAAAGCAAACCTTCGGAATTGATCTGCACCATTAGATCTGATCGGATCCGATCAACGGTCAGATCAATAAGCCTTTACGTGATGTGATAAGTCAATCCATGGCCGTGATCTGAAGATCAGCCGATCAGATAAGCTAATCCACGTTCAAATATGTCTTTCCATCATCGTGATCTAATGATCACGTTATCAGATAGGCGGTTGCACGACTTTGATACGCCGTTTCAAGTTGAGTTATCATAACAGCCTGATCAGAGCGATGCCTTATCTTCAACCGCAGGATCGGACAGATGCCTTATCATCAACCGTAGGATCGGACGGGTGCCTTATCACCAACGGTCCTATATATTGACTGGTCAGCCATCGGGTGTGAGCCGTTGGATCACGATCGCGATTGTGATTTGATCACTGTATCTTAACCTTTCATCCGATCGATCAACGATCGGTTCTGATCCTGATCCAATGATCAACGGTCAATTGATCTAAGCCTTTTATCTTAATCCGATCATTCTCCACCGTCAAATCAAAGTGCAAAATATAAAGTGCAGTGCCCTTCGCATGCGTACCCTCAAGCTCTCCGCTTATGGTGAGCCTAAGAAACTTAAGCTTCAAGAAAGGGGTTTCTATATAAGTGAACATTTCTTTTTATTTTTTTTAATGTGAGACTAAATGTCCTTACAATTTCTCATTCACAAAAAAAAAAAAAAATGATAAACTTTCAAGGCCTATTAAGATATTCAAGCCCATTATCCAACATAATTGGCCAGTACAGTTTTTGACAGTCACCACTCCGACCTCTTTCTCATAGATGCAAATGGATAGGGCGGTGGGCAGATGGTACTGCAGCTCGTTTCACGTCTAGTTTGAATGAAGTTTGGCTGAATTGGGTTGCTCGGGCGAGGATATAAGCTTAAGTACTGTTTGATTCATTATTTGATTCTTGAATATTAGTCATGGTATTATAATTAAGTTGGTTGGATCAAGTTGCATCAAATTAATGATATATTATATCAGTGGGACTTGTAATTAAGAAATTGGTTGAGAATTGAGTTAAATTTGGATCAAGCTAGCGTTCCCTCTCTCTGAATTTATGCTGTTTGTTAGTCACCATCTAGAGAGACCGTTCTTTGTAAACTGGATTTTATTGACTGAAAGAACTAATTATATATATATATATATATATATATATATATATATATATATATATATATATATATATATATATATATCTTTCTTCTTAATTTAAGTAAATATTGTTTATGCTGATATATTACCAAAGTTTGCTTTCTTTTGAATCTAATAGGATATAAGCCTTGGAATTCTTTTAAATAGGTAACCAAATTTTTTTATTTGTTAAAAAATTTGGTGAGATACCAGTTCCACCGTCTTAAATAAGTATCAGTAGTTATCAGGACTTCTTCAATGAATATTGGAGAGGGATGCAATGCAAAGACGGACAAGTCTGGTTAGAGCCTTGAAAATGTTTAAAACTAATATTCGCATTCAAATAAGACGGAAGAAAGCAAACAACATGAGAAGGAAAGAGTCAAAACTCTTTTAATTCCCTACTTTGTCTCGTACCTTCGTCCTCTACGATGCTTTCTTTAAACGCTTTGATGAGCAATTAATGCCGTACGAATGCATGCGATTCAGCCAGAATTCTCCACGTGGCGAATTACCCAAGAGCTTAGAAGAATCTGACGTACCAAGACGAGTTCGGGCGAAACGTAAGTTTACGATGACACGATAAGAAGAGTAATGAATGCTTTGACGTAGATGCGCGCAAAGGATTTCATCGCCTCCGCACCGCGCGTGATCGGCTCCGACGATGACCGAGCCGGGGTGAGGGCAAGTGGCACCTGAAACGCTACTAGTTCGGTGGCAGCCAAAATGGTCCCACTAACGGCGCATTAAAAAAAAAAAAAAAGAACGGTGATAAAAGATCATAACTTTGATGGGGACTCTTTCACCGTTAATGAATGGATTCAGAACAAAATGAACTATGACGATATACATTTGCTTGTTCATGATATTTAGCAATTTCTATAGAATCTAACGATCATCATAGTTCATCGTGTATACGGGAAGATAAACCGTACGACTGACATTATCAACACTTCACTGATTGAAATTTGGTTCAGAAAGATATGATTATCTTTCCTTGTGATGTACCATTTTTTTGATCTTTTGGATTGCTTATGCATCAGAGTTGTATGGTTGCTCGTATGTATATTAAAAAAAAAAAATCCAAAAATATTCTAATTTAAAATATCAAAAGTAGGACCAAGTATTTTCCTTAAAAAAAAGGTGTGATCATTTAATTAATTTATAGTTTTTGTATCTAAATAAGTGGAAATGTAATTTACAGTACACTATCAACACATTTCCGTAAAATTTATAGAATAAAACATGAAAAATAATGATTATATGCAACTTAATTATGTTAAATAAAATAAATGTAAATCGCACAAAAAGTTTCTCATTTAAAATTCAAATTAGTGGTTTTCTCTTTACCTAATTAAAGAAATAAAAAGAACAACGTATCACGGTCGGGAAGTGATGGACAGCTATATACTTTGTTGGTTGAACCCATAAATTATGCTATAGCCTACTTGTAAAATCTCAAATATCATATGCTAAATCATAAGTAGTGATGTACAAAGATTAAAATAATTAATAAAATTTTAATTCATATTAATTTATCTAACTATAAGATCATGGTTTCCATAATAAGAAATCAAAATATAATACATTCTGATGACGCTCGATCACCTCTCCTGGACATCTGGAACGGAGGCGCTCCTCGAATCCTCGCCTCGCCGGATTGCCTGCAAGGAAGTCCTGGGGCCGGAGGGGGCTCCGGCGGGACCCTCCGACGGCCAAGTTAGTGACTGAGGTCACAGCTGAAGGAGGGCTCGAGTGAGCCCTGTTTTGTGTGGAAAAGAGGGATCTCAGGGAGGAGGAATCCCTTTGAGAGTAGAGATGGCAATTTTGAGGGTTATCGCGCGTACCTGTTTGGTGTGTGGATTCACCTTTTTATAGGGGTTGATTCTGACACGATCACATGGGATTGCTTGAGTCAGAAGATCTGCTGAGCCCTTGCGTGAATCTGGGCTGGTCAGTGGGCTACGTCCCATCAGCCGGCGGGGCTGTTGGGTGGTGCGCGTCAGAGAGGCGGTTTCTTGAGCCGCTGGGGCTGATCTGGCGGGAACTGGGAGATCTCGACTTGTCAGGGCCGAGCCGGGTCGACCCGAGATGGCTGGGGCCAATCCCGTTGGCAAGACAGTGCCGGGGCGGGGTTGACGGACTTGGAGGCGCCAGGGCCGAGTCGGGCCGGCCGGGGATGGCCTTGGCCAACTCGGTGAAACTGGAGACGCCGGGGGAAGTGTCGGGTCGGCGGAGCTGGAGACGCCGGGGCCGAGTCGGGCCGACCAGGGATGGCCTTGCCGACTCGGCGGACTGGAGACGCCGGGGCCGAGTCGGGAAGGCCGGGGATGGCCTTAGCCGACTTGGCGGGACTGGAGATGCCGGGGCCGAGTCGGGCCGGCCTGGGATGGCCTTGGCCGACTCGGCGGGACAGGAGATGCCGGGGCCGAGTCGGGCCGGCCGGGGATGGCCTTGGCCTACTCGGTGGGACAGGAGACGCCGGGGCCGAGTCGGGCCGGCCGGGGATGGCCTTGGCCGACTCGGCGGAACAGGAGACACCGGGGCCGAGTCGGGCCGGCCGGGGATGGCCTTGGCCGACTCTATGGGATAGGAGACGCCGGGGCCGAGTCGGGCCGGCCGGGGATGGCCTTGGCCGACTCAGCGGAAAGGAGACGCCGGGGCCGAGTCGGGTCGGCCGGGGATGGCCTTGGCCGACTCGGCAGGACAGGAGACGCCGGAGCCGCCTGGGATGGATCAGGCGGGACCGGCTGGGAAGGAAGCGCCGGGGCCGGCTGAGAGGTGCCGTGGCCGGCTGGGATGGAAGCGCCGGGGCCAACTTGGATCAGGCGGGGCCGGCTGGGATGGAAGCGGCGGGGCCGGCTGGGATGGAAGCGCCGGGGCTGACTTGGATCAGGCGGGGCCGGCTAGGATGGAAGCGCCGGGGCCGGCTGAGAGGTGCCGGGGCAGGCTGGGAAGATGCCGGGGCCGACTTGCTTGGAGAAGTAGGGGCCTGCCGCGAAGATGCCGGAGCCGCCTGGGAGGTGCAGGGCTGCCTAGCTTGGAAGTACCGGGGCCGCCTAGCTTGGAAGGTACCGGGGCCGGCTGGGAAGCGCCGGGGCCGGCCGGGAAGTGCCGGGGCCGACTTGCTTGGAGATGCCGGTCTTGGAGATGTCGGCCTTTGGGGCCGTCGGTCTTGGAGCCGTCGGTCTTGAGCCGTCGGTCTTGGAGGTGTCGGCCTTTGGGGCCGTCGGTCCTGGAGCCGTCGGTCTTGGAGATGTCGGCCTTTGGGGCCGTCGGGTGTCGGCCTTTGGGGCCGTCGGTCTTGGAGATGTCAGCCTTTGGGGACGTCGGTCTTGGAGCCGTTGGCCTTTGGGGCCATCGGGTGTCGGCCTTTGGGGCCGTCGGGTGTCGGCCTTTGGGGCCATCGGTCTTGGAGATGTCGGCCTTTGGGGCCGTCGGGTGTCGGCCTTTGGGCCGTCGGTCTTTGGAGCCGTCCAAAAATTTTTTTATTCTCCATGGGGTCAACTGGCTCCATTAAATGCCCCCCACACTCCTTGAGCTTGCGTGCTCCGCATCAGCTAAGCGAAAGGAGTGTAGAACTTTTACCTTGGCACCTTGCGCTGCCTTGGATGGATGTCTGCGGCCTTCTTTGGCTAGCTGAGGGCGGCTAGTAATCCTCTCCCAACGCGGGGTCTGAAAGTCTTTGAACCCAGGAGGGTGACCTGAGAGTTGAGAGCGTCAGGTTCCTTTTGGACCGCCTTGGAGGTGTGAGAACCGCTGCAAGGGGCGACTCAGCCGGGTACAGGGCCTTTAGGGTCTTAACCGACTCGGGGGCACCGCCGTGCCAGGGCCGAGTGGTGTCCCACGGGCCGCGATGTCAGTGAGATCCCTTTGAACCAGCTTGGGGGTTTGTCTGCTCCCAGAAAACTATGTTGATTGAAATCCACAGGTCTTGAGCTTGAGGGTGCCAACACGGAGCCGGTCTTGGGTGCCAACGCGGAGTCGGTCTTTGTTACCGACGCGGAGTCGGTCTTTGGTGCCAATGCGGAGTTGGTCTTTGTTGCCGACGCGGAGTCGGTCTTTGGTGCCAACGCGGAGTTGGTCTTTGTTGCCGATGCGGAGTCGGTCTTTGGCGCCAACACGGAGTTGGTCTTTGTTGCCAACGCGGAGTTGGTCTTTGGTGCCGACGCGGAGTCGGTCTTTTGTTGCCGAGTGCTGATGCGGAGTCGGTCTTTTGGTGCCAACACGGAGTTGGTCTTTGGTGCCGACGCGGAGTTGGTCTTTGGTGCCGACGCGGAGTCGGTCTTTTGGTGCCAACGCGGAGTTTGTCTTTGGTGCCAACGCGGAGTTGGTCTTTGGTGCCGATGCGGAGTCGGTCTTTGGTGCCAACGCGGAGTTGGTCTTTGGTGCCGACGCGGGGTCGGTCTTCATTGCCGACGCGGAGTCGGTTTTTGCTGGTTTTCCTGTAATACATTCAGATACTAAAGAAACTTTTTCTTAGTGTAGTATACTTAGCTTTCTTTTGCAGCTGTTTGCCTTCGCAGGTCTTTGTTGCTGACGCGGAGTCGGTCTTTGGTGCCGACACGGAGCTGATCTTTGTTGCCGACGCAGAGTCGGTCTTTGTTGCTGATGCGGAGCGGTCTTTATTGCCGACGCGGAGCCGGTCTTTGTGCCGACGTGGAGCCGGTCTTTGGTGCCGACACGGAGTCGGTCTTTGGTGCCGACACGGAGTCGGTCTTTGGTGCTGACATGGAGTCGGTCTTTGTCTAAGAAATATACTCATCCCAAGAGCGTGATAAGACAAGGATATTCTGAATAATACTTTATTAAAGAACCGGCAAGCTACTGATAATACCGTCCGCGTTCCGAATGCGGGGGAGAAGCTTCCCATTTTGATACTAGCTTGCTTCCTTCCGTCGGCTCCCCGAGCTGCTGCTCACCCCTCATGAGGTCATGCTATTGTTCCTTCCGTTGGGGCATTGTTAAGGCAAATCTGAGGCGCTGGAGGTACCGATGCACCTAGGGCCGCGAGGTTTCCTCGAACGAACCTGCCCAAGTGTCCCTTCTGGACAAACTTTTCAATGGCCTTCTTCAACTGGCGGCAATCTTCGGTGTCATGCCTATAGTCTTGGTGATACCGGTAGTAAAGCTCTTTGCTGCGGGGGTTTATTGACTTTAGGGGACGTGGGCGTTGAAAGTAAGGCTCCTCCTCAATCTCTAGCAGGATGTGGGAGATCGGAGCTGTGAGAGGAGTAAACCGCTCCTTAGGAACCAGTGCCTGGGGCCGTTGGTCAAAGCGATTGGGCGGCTCGAGCTGCCTGGATCATCCCTCAGCTGGTTCCGTGGGTGTTGGCTTCTTATTGGAACTCCTGCCAGCTTCCCTTCTGGACGAGTCAGCCTCATTGGCGCGGATGTACTTCTGGGCCCAGAGGAGGAGGTCGGAATAAGAGCTCGGGGGCTTCTTATCCAGGGAGAAGGTGAAGCGGGACGGAAGGAGTCCCCGCTTCAGCGCTAGGGAGGCCACCGCATCGTCGAAATGATAGACCTCGAGGGCGGCGGTTTTGAATCGGGACACGAAGTCCCGCAGTGACTCTCCTTCCTTCTGGCGGACGGAGAAGAGGCTGTCTGCCACCCTTGGGATCTGGCGGCAGGCATCAAAGTGGGCCAAAAATGCCCTCTCCAGCTCCCGGAAGGAGTCAATGCTGTGAGGGGGTAGGCGTGAGTGCCACGCACGGGCGGCCCTCCGCAGAGTTGCAGGGAAGGCCTTGCAGAGGAGGGCGTCTGGGGCGCCCTGGATTTGCATCATATCCTTGTAACTTTCGAGGTGATCGAGGGGGTCGGTCGTACCGTCGTACGGGTCCACCTGGGGGAAGCGGAACCTGGGGGGAACCGGTTCCTTCAGTACGCGGCGAGTGTAAGGAGGACGAGTGTCGAACTCTTCCTCCGACTGATGGTTGATCTTCTTGGCGAGCTCGGTTAGTCACCTGTTGTACTCCTCCAGGCGTTCCTCCGCCTGGCGGTTGATCATCGGGGCTCTCCGAGGTGGCTCGGAGGAAGAAGAAGAAGAGGAGGCGGACGGAGATGGAGATGGAAGTCGGGACTTCCGCCTGGGTTCCTCGTGATGACGTGGCTTGGGAGGAAATTTGTTGGGGCCGCGGTCAGAGGACCGTGGCCGCTTGGAGGGCTCGCATCGAGGCTTCCTGGGGGAAGCTTGACGTCGGCCGGTCTCTCGCCGACCGGCCTCCCGCCGGGGGTGCCTCCCCTCGCCGACTGCTGACTAGCGAGGGGAGCAGTTTGATGCTGGGTGGCCACGGACTGTTGTTGCTGGAGGCCGTGGATCATGGCGGTGAGATTCTGGACTTGCTGGGAAAGAGTTGCCAGCCACTCCGCTGTTTGGACAGCGGCGTCCGGCGGTGGGCAAGCGACTGGAGTGTCGGCAATAGGGGGATTGGCCTCCTGCTATCTAGTTGGTGGGGGAAACCCCGCTGGGCAGCTGATGGAGGCGTCCTGAGCTCAGGTCACCACCATGGCTTCTGGAAGAAGAGGGGGATGAAAGATGTAGCTCAGGGAGAACGTTCGCTACTTTTTTTTTATCCCCCCTTCCTGGCGCGCCAATCTGATGACGCTCGATCACCTCTCCTGGACGTCAGGAACGGAGGCGCTCCTCGAATCCTCGCCTCGCCGGGTTGCCTGCAAGGAAGTCCTGGGGCCGGAGGGGGCTCCGGCAGGACCCTCCGATGGCCAAGTTAGTGACTGAGGTCACAGCTGAAGGAGGGCTCGAGTGAGCCCTGTTTGTGTGGAAAAGAGGGATCTCAGGGAGGAGGAATCCCTTTGAGAGTAGAGATGGCGATTTTGGGGTTATCGCGCGTACCTGTTTGGTGTGTGAATTCACCTTTTTATAGGGGTTGATTCTGGCACGATCATGTGGGATTGCTTGAGTCAGAAGATCTGCTGAGCCCTTGCATGAATCTGGCCTGGTCAGTGGGCTACGTCCCATCAGCCGGCGGGGCTGTTGGGCATCGTGCGTCAGGCGCTGTCGGGCGGCGCGCATCAGAGAGGCAGTTTCTTGAGCCGCTGGGGCTGATCTGGCGGGAACTGGGAGATCCCGACTTGTCAGGGCCGAGCCGGGTCGACCCGAGATGGCTGGGGCCAATCCTGCTGGCAAGACAGTGCCAGGGTGGGGTTGACGGAATTGGAGGCGCCAGGGCCGAGTCGGGCCGGCCGGGGATGGCCTTGACTGACTCGGCGGAACTGGAGACACCGGGGGAAGTGTCGGGTCGGCGGAGCTGGAGACGTCGGGGCCGAGTCGGGCCGGCCGGGGATGGCCTTGCCGACTCGAGGGACTGGAGACACCGGGGCCGAGTTGGGAAGGCCAGGGATGGCCTTGGCCGACTCGGCGGGACTGGAGACACCGGGGCCGAGTCGGGCCGGCCTGGGATGGCCTTGGCCGACTCGGCGGGACAGGAGACGCCGGGGCCGAGTCGGGCCGGCCGGGGATGGCCTTGGCCGACTCGGCGGGACAGGAGACGCCGAGGCCGAGTCGGGCCGGCCGGGGATGGCCTTGGCCGACTCGGTGGAACAGGAGACGCTGGGGCCGAGTCGGGCCAGCCGGGGATGGCTTTGGCCGACTCGGCGGGACAGGAGACGCCGGGACCGAGTCGGGTCGGCCGGGGATGGCCTTGGCCGACTCGGAGGAAAGGAGACGCCGGGGCCGAGTCGGGCCGGCCGGGGATGGCCTTGGCCGACTCGGCGGGACAGGAGACGCCGGGGCCGCCTGGGATGGATCAGGCGGGACCGGCTGGGAAGGAAGCGCCGGGGCCGGCTGAGAGGTGCCTGGCCGGCTGGGATGGAAGCGCCGGGGCCGACTTGGATCAGGCGGGGCCGGCTGGGATGGAAGCACCGGGGCCGACTTGGATCAGGCGGGGTTGGCTGGGATGGAAGCGCCAAGGCCGGCTGAGAGGTGCCGGGGCCGGCTGGGAAGATGCCGGGGCCGACTTGCTTGGAGAAGTAGGGGCCAGCCGGAAAGATGCCGGGGCCGCCTGGGATGTGCAGGGCCGCCTAGCTTGGAAGTACCGGGGCCGCCTAGCTTGGAAGGTGCCGGGCCGGCTGGGAAGCGCCGGGGCCGGCCGGGAAGTGCCGGGGCCGACTTGCTTGGAGATGCCGGTCTTGGAGATGTCGGCCTTTGGGGCTGTCGGTCTTGGAGCCGTCAGTCTTGAGCCGTCGGTCTTGGAGGTGTCGGCCTTTGGGGCCGTCGGTCCTAGAGCCGTCGGTCTTGGAGATGTCGACCTTTGGGGACGTCGGTCTTGGAGCCGTCGGCCTTTGGGGCCATCGGATGTCGGCCTTTGGGGCCATCGGTCTTGGAGATATCGGCCTTTAGGGCCATCAGATGTCGGCCTTTAGGGTCGTCGGTCTTTGGAGCCGTCCAAAAAATTTTTTATTCTTCATGGGGTCAACTGGCTCCATCACATTCGTTCTAGCTTAAGCTAAAAAATAATAAAGCTGTAGGTGTCTGTGATGCTCCAGCATGTTTTCCAAAGTTTTAGTTACCCTATACCTTGGCATCTGAAAAATGATAAGAAAATACAGTAAGCCAATGGCTCAATAAATAATCTCTCCCTCTAAATGGATCAAGCATATCACATTTTGTAAAAGTAATATAATAATGGATACAACAATTAGCAATATATCACAGTTAAAGATGCAATCCCATAAAGAAATATTAATTATCTTAACTCATGTTTTAAAAGATCTGATAAAGTATTACACTAACTATCAGCTACCTAACATAACTCTTTTTTTTATCCAGACTTGAAACTGACCTTGATGAAATTAAAGAACCATTAATTTTAATAGTGTATATATATATATATCTTTAATTTTTAAATATTTTAAATATATAATTTTAAAAACTTTTTTCCTTTTAATAGAAATATTATAGAATTCCTTCTCTAACAATCATTATGACTATGATATGATCCGTCAACCACAATACTTAAGAACGAGTCATGACACATAAAATGTGGACATTTGATCAGGGCCAGTAAATTAGTCATAGAGCCACGATTTGGTGGTGCGTTGCAATTTCTGTGGCGATTTCCATGGGGATTTCCATGTAGCTGCGCTTCTTTTGAGCCTATCGCTGTGGTGATCTATCCCGATTGCTGTGGCGATTCTGTTTTTCTGTGGTGAAGCTGCTACAGGGATTTTGACGCGCCCGATTCTTAAAGCACCCTTCTTCAACCTCTTGACTGCTTTAAGATTCAGGTTTTGGGTTCTTCTTCCCCAATCTTCTGTGCTTTTCGTTGCTGTTTTCATCCCAGCTTGAATCTGGTGATGGCCACTTCTTCTGCCCAGCCTCCGGTCGGCTCTGATGCCCCGATGAGTCCCGGAATGCCTTGGAGCCAGGCGCGCTCTGGCCGTTATGAGTGGGTTTCCCCTTCTCCCTCCCGGCGGTTGTGGCGGAGTTGGAGAGGTTATTTCCGGACATCATCCAAGTTTCGGTGATGTCTTTGGAGGAGGAGATTGCCAAGTGGAAGGACAAGGCGATCTTTGCTCGCAGCCTGGCACGGTGGATTCCTTCGGAGGCGCTAGTTCGTGAGCTTCATCGTGCCGCCGTCTCGGGGAATATAGAAGTTGTGGCTATGGCGCATCGTCACTATCTTCTTCGGTTTGAGGATGCACAGGCCATGGATTATGTCCTTCATCGCCCGTGGGTTGTTAATGGCCAACCCATTGCGGTGGCGGAATGGCAGCAGGAGTTTGTTTCGGGGGAGAGCATGCTTCTTCAGTCGCTTCTATGGATCCGTCTGCTGTTCCTCCCTATTGAATTCTGGTCGGATGATGCCCTCTCGTCAATCCTCTATGTAGCTGGGAAGTTCATGTTTTCGGATGATTCGACCAGGGATCGGAGTCACGGTGGATTTGCACGGGCTTGCGTCAGTGTTGATCTGAGCAAGCCTCTTCGGCCTGGTGCTCGGATCAGAGGCTCTGGAATCCCCTTCTGGCAGCAGTTTTCTTATGAGCATGTTGACAGAATATGTGGATCGTGTGGTTCCTTGCATCTCTCCGAGGAGTGTGGATCGTCGCCGGCTATCTCCTTATCTGATCCGAGCTTCCAGTTCGGGCCGTGGATGGCAGCTTTGAGGCGGAGGAAGACTTCGGTGGTGCAGCGGGCGGATCCCCAGCAATCCTCTGCTTTTGGTAAGTCTGCGCTTTCTTCCTCTGCTCCTGTGGAAGAATGGCAATTTCCTAAGAAAGTGGCGCGGAGACATCTTACTAGGGGGTCGATGAGTCTGGGTGTCTTCTCCTCCTCTGGGGGCTCCCAGGATCCCTCTCCTTCTTCCCCCAAGTTGGCTACTGTGTCTGAAGGGCCTGTGGGCCGGTCATCTTCCCCTGTGTCGGTGGTGGAGGAGGTCTTGCCTCTGCTGCCGAGTGACTTGTCGAGGGCCCCCATCAGGAAGTCCAAGTTGGTTATCGATGGTTCAGGCGCCTCGGTTCCTCCTTCCTTGAATGGGATTGCAGCGTGCCGATCTGGAGTCTGTGTGTCGGCTGGTGTTAAGGGTGGATCCCAGGCAACAGAGAGGGGTTCTTTAGTTTTTGTACCAGTGGAGTCTGTGAACCCTGGGATTTCGGGTAATAACCCTTTTGCTGTTGGGTGCCCGACTAATTGGACTAGGTTTCCTAAGTCCGGTGGGGTTGGTCTGTCGGGCCCATCGAAGAGGGCACGGCCAGTGGAGCCTGTGTCCCAGCGAACTGTGTCCAAGGCATCCAAAGCCAACGGGAAAGCGCCTCTCCGAGGGAAAGTGACATGGGCTCTTTTATTTTTTCGGCACAGCCTGAGTCCCCTAGGGGCACGGAGGGTCTAGTCGGGATAAGAAAGATTAAATCCTATCGCAAGGACAATCTGGTCCCTGGTTCTCTGCTAGGATCTTCTCTGTCGGATCAGGTTGTCGGTTCGGATCATGACGTGGCAGTTGCCCGTCTTAAGGATGCCATTCTGAAGGAAGGCATCGCTGAGGCTATGGACTCTTCACGGGTGGATGAGCACTGTGATCAAGGAGCTGAGGGTCCTTTGGTGTCTAATGTTCATATTGTGGAGCAGGTATCAGGGGACATGGATGGGGTTCCCCTTTCTTCAGATTAAATGAAGATTCTTGCTTGGAATGTGCGAGGGGCACTGAAACCCTCGTTTTGGTCTTCTTTTGGGAGACTCAACCAGCTTCATTCTTTGGATATTTGTATTCTATCGAAAACTCGATTGTCTGGGGATAGTCTTACTTGGCTTCGGAGACAGATCTCTAGATAGTGGGAATCTTATGCTATTGAGTAAGTTGGTCTTTCTGGAGGCATTTTGGTATTATGGAGACCGGATAAAGTCCGTGTGGATGCCTTCTATGGGTGTGGCCGACAGGTGGCTTTGGTCATCTCGGAGGGATCCTCTGCTCCCTGGTTGCTTTCAAGGGTTTATGCCAGTACTGATTTTAAGGCTCGTCGTGCGCTATGGGATGAGATCCTATCGCTTCTTGGCCAGGTTTTTCCCTCCCTCATTGCTGGTGATTTTAATTGTATAGTGGAGGCCTCTGAGAAGCGAGGTGGTAGACAGGTGGTTGCGTCTTCAGACATTGTTGAGTTCAGAGATTTCATCTCCTCGGTAGATCTTTTGGATCTGGGCTTTGCTGGCTCCCAATTCACCTGGTATAATAACCGTCAGGGGTCTGCCAGAGTTTGGGAAAGACTAGATAGGGCTATGGCTTCGGCCAGCTGGCTTCAGCTCTTACCTTCGGCTACTGTCACTCACCTGCCTAGAATTGGCTCTGATCATTGTCCTATCCTTATATCCACTGATGTGACTGTTCAGCGTTCGAGGCAGTTCAAGTTTGAGAAATTCTGGACTTATTATTCTTCTGCTAGGCAAATCATTTCTTAGGTATGGCAGATGCCGGTCAGAGGGAGTGCTGCTTACCGACTATCTAAACGGTTGCTTATTACTAGCCGCAGGCTCTCTAGCTGGAACAGGCGGGAGGTGGGGGATATTATGAGGCAAGTTGAGAAGGTGGAGTCTATTATCTCTTCGCTACAGGCTAAGGAGGATCAGGAGGGTTTCCTTCTGGATTCGGATCTGTCTACCCTCAGATCTACCGTGGCCATCCACCACTCTCTATTATTACAGCAGGAGACTTACTGGAGGCAAAGATCTTGTATTCAGTGGATTAAGGAGGGGGATCGTAATATGAGATTCTTTCATCAGACTACATTACGTCGCCGTGCGGCAAATCGCATCAAGTGTTTAGTTGATGATGAGGGGCATTCTGAGGATGATCCGCAGGCGATCAGGGATAAGTTTCTTAACTTCTTTCGGTCTAGATGGACTGAGTTGTCTGGGGATGGGATCCCGGTCACTCCAGTTTTGCATTCTTGTAAGGTCTCTGATATGGAGAATGCTTTCCTCACTAGGCCTTTCTCTACGGAGGACATTCGCCTTGCTCTTTGGGAACTTGGCCCTGACAAGGCCCCTGGCCCTGATGGGTACCCGCCATATTTTTTCATCACTACTGGGACATTGTTGGTTCGGACGTGGTTGTTGGCCCAGATGACAGCCCAAGAGGGGGGGGGGGGGAATTGGGTTCTTTAAAAATTTATCCCTTTTTAAAAAATATTTGCTTAAAATGAATGAAAGTAAATGCAATGCAATATAAAGCACAATCAATAAAGATAGAGATAGAGATAGAGATAGACAATAGAAGCACGGCAAACACAAAGATTTTATAGTGGTTCGGTGTATCCAACACCTACGTCCACTCCCAAGATCCACTTGGGTCCACACTATAATCTCCTCGATTACAGCCGAGTTGTTTTACAAGCTCACAACCCAAACTTGTTGTTTTACCCGGGATCACAACGAACCCAGCCGGTTTTTCGGGCTCACCAGCACACAACCCTAAACTCAAGCTATTCTAGCTTGATCCGAGGTTACAACCTCCACTAGTTCAATCCCCTTGATTGAACTAGGCACAAACAAGAAGAATATAGTTTTCAAAGATACACAGCTCCTCAATGAGCAAATATTAAATAAAAAACAAGTTTAGAAAAGCCTGATTTGAAGTTGTTTGGCTTTGAGCTTTTCTTCTTTTTCTTTTCTTCTTTTCTTCCCTTTGGAATGATGAATCAAGCCTCAGCTTTAATTCTCACAGTTGTTGCAGTTGAGAAGATTGAAAATGGAAGAAACAGCTTTTTCTTCAATTTGGGAAATCCACGATTTTTGATTTGAACGCCTTGGATTCCTCTTTGAGCTTTTTGGAGTGGAAGGATTTGAGTTTGAAGGATTTTCTCTTGGATTTCAGCTCAGGGTTTTTCGGATTTTTATTTGAAATTTTCTCTTTTCGTTCTCTTTTTCTCTCTTTTTTTTAAACGGGTGTTTTTCCCCTTTTTATAGATTTTCTTCAATCCATTTTTGGGATGAAACTAGCCGTTGGAGTGTACCTGGAAAAAAATATATCCGTTAGAAATTAGGTAAAATGGAAATATTACCGTTAGAGCTGATCTGGCATTTTAAATTTCCGTTCCAGTCAGGTTGGAGTCGGCTCCAACTTTTCAGGTGTCGGCTCCAGATCGTTTTCCAAAAATAGAAATTTCGAGTTCGTTGAGGAGTCGGCTCCGAAAAGTAAGTGTCGGCTCGCCATCGTCAGGTGTCGGCTCCCGAAAACTGTAGGTGTCGACTCCAGGATGCTCAAAAAATCAACGTTCTGTCCCCGCATCGGAGTCGGCTCCAGACACTGTAAGTGTCGACTCCGAAACTCTAGGTGTCGGCTCCGGATTGTATCAAAATCAGATTAAAATTGAATTGGCCATGGGGTCGGCTCCAGACTTTCTAGGTGTCGACTCCAAGCTCTGAAACTTTGAAATCTCTGATTTGTATTTGATTCAAAATTTTTTCTTAATTCCTTTAAATTGATCAAATAAATTTAAGTCCTGAAACACTTTAAAATCCATTAGTAATCAAATAAATATACTCAATTCCTTTATTAATCATCAAAATCAATAAATGGATCAACAATCTCCCCCTTTTTGATGATTATAAAAACATTGAGTATATGCATAGAATTCTTAAATTAAAAAATTATCAAGGAAGTGATCTTTACGAGTAAGCTCCCCCTGAATAAGGTAGCTCCCCCTATGAAGTTCAAATTATTCTTCCTCTTACTTTACATATTTGGTACTTAAGATTTCTTTATGCATAGTCAAATCAATTTGATTATAATCACATTAAATTCAATATCATCAATTAATCAACAATTAATGCAACATAACTTTCTCCCCTTTAATGCAATTAACAATATAACTTTCTCCTCTTAATGCATATACAACCATAATTCTCTCCCCCTTTTTTGTAATCAACAAAAAGGTAAAGAGAATATTTCAATTGCATCAAAAGATAATTTTCATTGCATCAAAAGATAATTTCATTTAACAAAAGTCAAGTATTACATCAAAATACTCATTCATTAAAATATATCCTTCATTACATCAACTCAAACTTCATTACATCAAAATGTAAACATTCAACATTACATCAAAAGTTCTTCCTCACTATTCTTGTTAAATGATCTACAATATTTTTCATTCCATCACATTGAAGCTTAACATAGTCTTTAAGTCTCTCATCAACAAATGTGCAAGCTGTTGAGATTTTATCTTGAAGCTCGGCGTTGCACCTTGAATAAGTTTCACTATCTCCACAAATCTCTTTAAGTTCTTCAAAGATATTCTTTAAATCACCACTTAAAGATTCTGCAGAGGAGTTGAGAGTTGATTCAATTTTTGCAATCCGATCATCAAGTGAATAAAGTGATTCTTTTATTCATGAATTGACTGTCAAACTCATCCTTCTGAGCAGCAAACAAACTTTTTAATTGCTCCATTTGAAGGTCTGAGAATCCAGCAGAGAAGTGGATGGTTGATCATTAACATGTGCAGGTGCAGGAGCAGGAGCAGGAATGGACTCCTAGGCTGTGAGAAGGAACCCTAACTGATGGTCCAGCCTCGCAAGGCTCAGAAACTCTCGGCACAGGGCTCTCTCATCAAGGTGTCCTTTCCTATCCACTGTCCATTCACCTTAGCAAAACCCATCCGATGCAATGTTGCCAAGCTATAGTAGTCGGTGTGCCTCAGGTTCTTAGATGGTTCATTCTCTTGAATTACAACCCCTTGGCTCTTGAAAACCATAGTAACCATGCCATACGGTAGGGATGATCTTCTTCCCTCCAGCTTCGCCATATAAAAATCATCATAGCTGCAAGGTTGATTGGCTGTCCAGTCAAAACACTATCCATAATAACAATGTCTCGCTCCGAGACATACTCAAACCGACCAGTCTTGGAAACAAGATCCTACTGCAAATGTTGTGTAATAATCTCAATTCCAAGGGTAATTGATTAGCTCTAATCTCCTCAAACTCTGTCACTTCCCTTCCTAACATCCTTGAAAGAGCCGCTGACCTATCACTGTGCATGTCAGCTGCTAAACCGGTAATTGGGATGCTAAGGAGGTTTCCAAGCTTTTGAAAGGTAAGGTGAATCCTCTTATTTCTTACTGAGCTAACTAAACCGCCATCACCTCTAGCCAAATTAAAATAAAATTCTTTTACTAAGGCTGGATAAGTGGGAACATCAAGAGAACAGAGCTTATCCCAGCCCATTTCCTTTAATTGCCTACCGATTGAAAACCCTCGGTTTCAAACAATCAAAATCAATTTTCTCCCATTGTGATAACCCTCCCGGCTAAGGTATCTACCTGAGTGGAAGAGGTGTTGGGGTTGTCTGAATCCGTGGACGAATCACTGCTTGGAGTCGGCTCACGACGGGACGACGCGGATTTTTCCTGGTCACCGGCGCTCCAATCACTGATTCCCTCCTTTTGGGTGCCATTGGATCTTTGGAAAGTTCGATTTGGATGGAATTTGAGGTGGGGAAGTTTTGGAAGAATTTTGGAAGAGTTTGGTTAGGATTTGAGAAGTTATGAAATGACGAGGTGTCGACTCTGCCCTAATAAATCAATTTTGGAATCCCAGGTGTCGACTCCCGCAAAGTCGGGTGTCGACTCCAAATCGCTAACACAGTCAGCTCCACTTATACGGGTGTCGGCTCCAAGGTCAGGGACCGAGAGCGACACAGTCAGAGGTGTCGACTCCTCATTCTGAGGTGTCGACTCCAAAGACAGTTTCAGAAAAAATATTGAAATTCAAATGACTGAAACTTGTCAAAAAGAGTTCAATAAAAATTTTAAAAAATCTTTGGAATATAAGGATCAAATAGCTCAAATGACTAGATAATTTGTCCTTAAAATTGTGAGGAATTTTAAGAAATTTATAGAAATCTAGATTCTCATTCCTTAGGGTTTCAAAATCATTCAAAGGGTCACAATTCCTAATTCACCTCTAAGATAACAAAATCTCTCTTCACTCAAGGTTTTGTAAATATGTCAGCTAATTGTTCTTCTGTATTAACATATTCAAGATTTCATTATTAGCTACATGTTCTCTTATAAATGATATCTAATTTCAATGTGTTTTGTTCTTGAATGTTGAATTGGATTTTTAGTTAAATTTATTGCACTCGTGTTATCACATCTAATTGGAGTTTTATCAAGTGTTATGCCATAATCTTCAAGTTGTCTCTTAATCCAAAGGATTTGAGCACAGCAACTTCCAGCTGCAACATATTCTGCTTCAGCAGTAGATAATGCAACCGAATTTTGCTTTTTGCTAAACCAAGAGATTAAGTTACATCCTAAGAATTGACATGCACCACTTGTGCTTTTTCTATCTAATTTACATCCAGCATAGTCAGAATCAGAATATGCAATTAAATTTAATGTTGAGTCTAGAGTACCATAAACCTACATTTTTAGTTCCACTTAAATATCTTAAAATTCTTTTTACAGCAATTAAGTGAGATTCTTTAGGTTCAGATTGAAATCTAGCACATAAACATACTGCAAACATAATATCTGGTCTACTAGCTGTTAAGTAAAGAAGAGATCCGATCATACCTCTATAATATTTTTGATCTACTTTCTTACCATCTTCATCTTTGTCCAATTTGCATGAAGGACTCATAGGTGTTCCAAGTGGTTTGATTGACTCCATTCCAAACTTCTTGAGCAGTTCTTTGTGTATTTGGCTTGATTGATGAAGATTCCTCTTTGCTTTGTTTGATTTGAAGTCCTAGGAAGAAGTTGAGTTCTCCCATCATGCTCATTTCAAACTCACCCTGCATCAACTTAGCAAATTCTTGACATAACAATTGTTAGTAGCACCGAATACAATATCATCTACATATATTTGTACTACTAATAAATCTTTATCTTTTCTTTTCAAAAATAATGTTTTATCAACATTTCCTCTTACAAAATCATTTTCAATTAAAAATTTACTTAATCTTCATACCAAGCTCTAGGTGCTTGTTTCAAACCATATAGTGCTTTGTGTAATTTAAAAACATGATTTGAAATTCATGATCTTCAAAACCAGGTGGTTGTTCAACAAAACTTCTTCATTTATAAATCCATTTAAAAATGCACTTTTAACATCCATTTGAAATAAATTGATATGCATATGACATGCAAATGCAAGTAATAATCTAATTGCTTCTAAGTCTAGCTACAGGTGCAAAAGTTTCATCAAAATCAATTCCTTCTTCTTGATTATATCCTTTTGCAACTAATCTAGCTTTGTTTCTAATTACTATGCCATTTTCATCTAATTTATTTCTAAATACCCATTTTGATCCTATAACAGAATGATCTTTAGGTCTATCTACTAAGGTCCAAACATTATTCCTAGTAAATTGATTTAATTCTTCTTGCATAGCTAACATCCAATTATTATCTTTTTCAGCTTCTTCAATAGTTTTAGGTTCAATTTGAGATACAAATGCAAGATGATTATTGATGTTTCTCATTGATGATCTAGTTCTTACTCCTTGAGATGGATCACCTATAATTAATTCCTTGGATGACCATAGGCATATCTCCAATCTCTAGGAAGATCTATATCATTATGATTTCATCAACAACATCAACACTAGGAGAATCATTATCTTTAGCTTCTTGTTCATGATCTGAAGATACATCTATATTTAATTTTTCAATATCTCTTTCTAGAATGTTTGTATCTTCCTCATCATCAATCTTTTCAGAACTTGATGCTAAAGATTCATCAAAAATTACATGAATAGATTCTTCTACAATTAAGTTTCTCTTGTTAAATACTCTATAGGCTTTACTAGATGTTGAATATCCTAAGAAAATGCCTTCATCAGATTTTGCATCAAATTTTCCTAGATTATCTTTACCATTATTATGAATGAAACATTTACAACCAAATGCATGAAAATAACTTATGTTTGGTTTTCTATTATTCCATAGTTCATAAGGTGTTTTCTTAATGATTGGCCTAATTAAGCTCTATTAAGATGTAGCATGCCGTGTTTATAGCTTCCGCCCAAAAGTACTTTGGTAGGTTGCTTTCACATAGCATGGTACGGGCCATGTCTTCTAAGGTTCTATTTTTTCTTTCAACTACTCCATTTTGTTGCGGTGTTCTAGGTGCAGAAAATTATGATGAATGCCATTTTCTATGCAAAAGTTTTCAAATAAATGATTTTCAAATTCAGTGCCATGATCACTTCTAAGAGACACTATGGTGTTGTTTTTCTCATTTGTGACTTTCTTGAAGAATTTCAGAAATAAAGGAAAGGTCTCATCTTTATGAGCTAAAAAATACCCAAGTGTATCTAGAATAATCATCTACAATCACAAGACCATATTTCTTTCCTCCTAGACTTGTGGTTCTAGTAGGTCCAAAAAGATCCATGTGAAGTAGTTCAAGTGGCCTAGAAGTGGAAACAATATTTTTAGTTTTGAAAGAATTTCTAGTTTGTTTTCCAAATTGACATGCATCACAAATTTTATTATTTTCAAAATCTAGTTTGGAAGTCCTTTTACTAAATCCATTCTAATTAATTTTGAAATAAGGTGTGTGCTTGCATGACCTAATCTACGATGCCACAACCAACCAATCTCATTATATTAGCATTATTAGCAACTAAGCAATGATTACTAGTAGACAAATTGTCTAAATCAATCAAGTATACATTGCCATTTCTATTTCCAATAAAAACAATGCTATTATCAATGGGATTAGAAACAGTGCATATAGAAGATTCAAATGATACTTTAAAACCTTTATCACATAATTGACTAATGCTAATTAAATTATGTTTTAAACCATTAACATATAAGACATTTTCAATATATGTGGAGGGAGTTATTTGAATTTACCAAACCCATAATTTGGCCTTTGCCATTATCACCAAATGTAACAACTCCTCCTCTTTTGCTTTCAAGGGTGATGAATTGATCCTTGTCACCCGTCATGTGCCTTGAGCAGCCACTATCGAGATACCACTTTTTCTTTGATCTTTTGGCGCAAGACACTCCTGCAAAAATAATTAAGTCTTATATTTAGGTACCCAAGCTTTCTTGGGTCCTTCATGGTTAGTAGCATAAAAGATTGTTCCTTTGGGAACCCATATTTTCTTTCCTTTATTATTTAACTTCTTGTCAATTTTCTTAAAATTGCATTCAAAAACTTTATGTCCCTTCTTGTTACATAATGACATGTAACATTATCATTGTTTTGTTCCTTTTTAAAAAAGTTTTTGACAAATTTTTGCTTTAAGTTAGGTCTATAACCTAACCAGCCTTATCATATATAGCTCTTTGATTACTTAACAATAAATTAAGTTTTTCAGAACTATAAGTGAATTTATCAATATTTTTATATTTATCAACTTCCTTCTTTAGTTTGTCATTTTCATTGGAAATTGATTCTTTTTCTTTTAAAGATTTTCATTTTCAGATTTCAGCACTTTAGTTTCATTATTAAGATTTTCTTTTCTTTAATGAAAGTTAAATTTTTATTTTTCAAAAACTTATATTTCTTTTTCAAACTTTGAAATCACCAACAAGTTCATTAAAGCTCAAACAATTCATCAAAAGCAAAGTCATCACAAGGTTTTTGGAACTTACCTCATTGTCGTCGTTGCCATAAAGCAAATGTTTGCAACTTCCTTTTGATCTTCCTCTGAAGAAGATTCATCACTATCACTCCAGGTTGCCATATGCTTTCTTCTTCTTCTTAAGTCTTTTTCAGTTGAGGACAATCATATCTATAATGCCCCGGTTTCTTACATTCATAGCAAATCAAGGGCTCTTTCTCTTTGTCCTTGTCCTTTCTTTTTCTTTTTCTCCTTCATCTTGCTCCAAATTTCTTTTTGTGGAAGGGTTTCCTTCTCTCATAAATTTTTGAATTTTCTTGCTAGAAGAGCTGTATCATCATCATCATCATCATTTTCACTGCAGCTCTCCTCACTTTCAGCAGCCTTAAGAGCTATGGTCTTTTTCTTTTTCACATCCTCTTCTATGTGCTGCTTCATGGTCAATTCATGGGTCATTAGGGATCCTAGAAGCTCCTCTAAGGGTAAGGTATTGAGGTCCTTTGCTTCTTGGATTGCTGTCACCTTCGCTTCCCACGTTCTTGGAAGTGACCTAAGAATTTTACGAACAAGTTCAGAGTTAGAATATGTTTTGCCTAAGACTTTTCAAACCATTTACAATATCAGTAAATCTAGTGTACATGCATGCTATAGTTTCAGTTTGTTCCATGCTAAATAATTCATATTTGTGAACAAGAATATTATCTTAGATTCTTTAACTTGATTGGTACCCTCATGGGTAACCTCTAATCTATCCCAAATCTCCTTTGCGGAATTACATGTGAGATTCTATTAAATTCATTAGCATCTAAAGAACAATACAAACATTCATGGCCTTAGCATTGAGCTGTGCCATTTTCCTATCATTATCATTCCAATCCCTTTCGGGTTTAGGAACAATAGTGCCATCAACAATGTGTGTGGGTGTACTAGGTCCATTATTATAACACCCCACAATTCATAATCAGAAGCTTGAATGAATATCCTCATTCTTGCTTTCCAATATGAATAGTTGGAACCATTAAATAGGGGAGGTCTATTCGTAGAATGACCTTCAGCAAATGATCCAACATGAGCTGCCATTTGGATCTTTAGCTCTTGATCGTGTGATTAAAATCTAATGAGCACTTGCTCTGATACCAATTGTTGGCCCAGATGGCAACCCAAGAGGGGGGGTGAATTGGGTTCTTTAAAAATTTATCCCTTTTTTAAAAAATATTTGCTTAAATGAATGAAAGTAAATGCAATGCAAATATAAAGCACAATCAATGAGATAGAGATAGAGAAATAGAAGCACGCAAACACAAAGATTTTATAGTGGTTCGGTGTATCCAACACCTACGTCCACTCCCAAGATCACTTGGGTCCATACTATAATCTCCTCGATTACAGCCGAGTTGTTTTACAAGCTCACAACCCAAACTTGTTGTTTTACCCGGGATCACAACGAACCCAGCCGGTTTTTCGGGCTCACCAGCACACAACCCTAAACTCAAGCTATTCTAGCTTGACCCGAGGTTAACAACCTCCACTAGTTCAATCCCCTTGATTGAACTAGCACAAACAAGAAGAATATAGTATTTCAAAGATACACAGCTCCTCAATGAGCAAATATTTAAGAATAAAAAATAAGTTTAGAAAAGCCTGATTTGAAGTTGTTTGGCTTTGAGCTTTTCTTCTTTTCTTCTTTTCTTCTTTTCCTCTTTCCCTTTGGAATGATGAATCAAGCCTCAGCTTTAATCCCTCACAGTTGTTGCAGTTGAGAAGATTGGAAATGGAAGAAATAGAGTTTTTTCTTCAATTTGGGAAATCCACTGATTTTTGATTTGAGACGCCTTGGATTCCTCTTTGAGCTTTTTGAAGTGGAAGGATTTGAGTTTGAAGGATTTTCTCTTGGATTTCAGACTCAGGGTTTCTCGGATTTTTTATTTGAAATTTTTCTCTTTTCCATTCTCTTTTTTCTCTCCCTTTTTTTTAAACGGGTGTTTTTCCCCCTTTTTATAGATTTTCTTCAATCCATTTTTGGGATGAAACTAGCCATTGGAGTGTACCTGGAAACAAAATATATCCGTTAGAAATTAGGTAAAATGGAAATATTACCGTTAGAGCTGATCTGGCATTTTAAATTTTCGTCCCAGTCAGGTTGGAGTCGGCTCCAACTTTTCAGGTGTCGGCTCCAGATCGTTTTAAAAAAATAGAAATTTTTGAATTCGTTGAGGAGTCAGCTCCGATAAAGTAAGTGTCGGCTCGCCATCGTTAAGTATCGACTCCCGAAAACCATAGGTGTCGACTCTAGGATGCTCAAAAAATCAATGTTCTATCCCTGCATCGGAGTCGGCTCCAGACACTGTAAGTGTCGACTCCGAAACTCTATGTGTCGGCTCTGAAACTCTAGGTGTCGGCTCCGGATTGTATCAGAATCAGATTAAAATTGAATTGGCCATGGGGTCGGCTCCAGACTTCTAGGTGTCTACTCTAAGCTCTGAAACTTTGAAATCTCTAATTGTATTGATCCAAAATTTATTTCTTAATTCCTTTAAATTGATCAAATAAATTTAAGTCCTGAAACACTTATAAAATCCATTAGTAATCAAACAAATATACTCAATTCCTTTATTAATCATCAAAATCAATAAATGGATCAACAGTGGTCTTGGCTATCCAGTCTGTTTTTCAGGCTAATCATATGCCGTCTGACTGGAAGATGACTCTTGTCACTTTGGTACCTAAACGTCCAAACGCTTCCTCTCCTCAGCATTTTTGGCCTATCAGTCTGTGTACCACTCTATATAAGATCTGTGCTCGTCTTCTGGTTAGTCGGATAATTTTGGTGATCCCTCATCTCATCTCTCGGGAGCAGGAGGCTTTTCTCAGGGGGCGGAGTATCACGGACAATGCTTTATTAGCTCAGGAGTTTATGCATGACCTTCACAGAGCCTCTGGACGTCAATGCCTTATGGCTATCAAGCTTGACATGGAAAGAGCTTATGATAGACTGCGGTGAGATTTCCTATATGGTACTCTTCTTGAGTTTGGCTTCCATGAGATTTTTGTTGATTGGGTGATGGAGTGTATCCAGAGGCCATCTTTCTCTCTCCTAATTAATGGGGGTCGTACTGAGTTCTTTCACTCGAGGTTGGGTTGAGACAGGGGTGTCCTCTCTCTCCATTCTTGTTTATCATTTCTGCAGATGCTTTGTTCCGGGATCTTATTCTGGCTATGCGGTCTTCAGCTATTGACCCATATTCGGCGGGGCCCCTTGGCCCGATGCTATCCCATCTCCTCTTTGTTGATGATTGCCTTCTTCTTAGGAAGGCTTCTACTGATAATGCCACCACCTTTGCAACTATTCTTCGTTCCTATTGTCGAGCCTTGGGTCAGAAGGTTAATCTCAGTAAATCTTTGATCTGTTTTAGCCCGAGGACATCCCCTACTTTGAAGAGGACTATTTCTCATATTATGGGCATTTCAGCTCAGTCTGATATGATGTCATATCTGGGGATTCCGATTACTGGGAGACGGCCACGTTGTTCGGATTTCAACTTTCTTGTGAGGCGGATCCGTGATCGTCTGGATGGTTGGTAGGCTTTCGGCCTTTCTATGATGGCGCGGATTACTCTTATCCGATCTGTGCTATCTGCGATGCCTTGCTATCTTCTGTCTAACACTGCCATTCCTCTGGCTTGTTTGCAGAAGATTGAGCGTCATTTTTGGGACTTTCTCTGGGCATTGATGCAAGAGGGCCACAGTCTTCATCTCCTGGATTGGGACATTGTCTGCTTGATGACGTCAGAGGGTGGGCTTGGGATCCAGTCGCTATCTGTCCCTAGAGAGGTATTGACTGCTAGGCATGCTTCTCGATTTCTGCTGGATCACACTGTCTGTGGAGTTCCTTCATGCGGGCCAAGTATGGCTTCTGGAACTCTTCCACTCCCTCTCAGTCTACCCGGGGGCACTCCTTTTTTTGAAAAGAGGTTTCTCGTTATGTTTCAACTATCCTGGAATGTACCTCTTGGATGATTGGTAACGGAACATCGGTGGATGCCATTCAGGACGTGTGGATTGCTGATCTCCCTCTGTCTCGTTGGCCGACCTTTGTTTGCCCCGATATGCCTAATGGTATGCATGTCAGTGATTTTATCTCTCTTGATAGTTCTGCTTGGTCGTCTTCTTGGGTATCCAGGTTTTTTGGGAAAGAGCTCTGTCAGCGTATTCTATCTATTCCTCTCTTTCCAGGCACTATCTCTGATACCAGGGTGTGGAGGCGATCTTGCTCACCTCATGCCCCTATGCGAGACCTCCTGTCTATTTTTAGACCCCACCCTCAGGAATCTTTGGATTTAGATTGGATTTGGCATCTTCTTGTTCACCCTAGAGTGATACTTTTCATCTGGAAGTTGGCGCGGGACATTCTTTCGACCTGCTCCCTTCTGTTTCATAGAGGATTGAGCATTCCGCCTACATACCCTTTGTGTGGTACTGAGGAGGAGACGACAGATCATGATATATTTGACTGTGTCGGGGCTAGACAGATTTGGTAATTATTTGGTGCTTGTCCTTTGGCAGGTCTGGTTCCCATCGTATTTCTTTTCTGAGTCTATTAAAGCAGGGCAGGGGAAGGGGTATTAATCAGAGAGGTCCCTTGTGGGCGTACATTGCTTATCAGATCTGGTTGTCCCAGAATCGGATTATATTCTCGGACAGGGTCCTTCTTCCTGGTAGGATTCTCAGGGCGGCTGTCTCCCTTTATGTTGAGTACACTTCCCATCAGGGTTTTTATGGATTTTACGAACCATTGCCACTGGGACTCCCATGCTGCTGCGGCAGTAAACCGGCATACGGTTTTTATCTCTTGGGAGCCCCCTCCTCCAAGGTTTGTCAAAATAAACTTTGATGGGAGTGTCCATGGTAGAAGTGCTGGATCAGCTTTTGTTATTCATGATGCGAGTGGGATGATGCTGGCAGCTGGAAGGTTTGGTTTGCTGGATTCTTCTGTGCCTCAGACTGAGCTGCATGCAGCTTGGGCAGGGTTATCCTATGCTATTCGTGTTCTCGGCGCTCGCCGTCTGATCATTGAAGGTGATTCTATCACCGTGATTCGCTGGATTCAGCGGGAGTCCAGTTCCCATTTGCTTACTCTCCCCTTATTGGGTGATATCCGCTCTATGATTTTGAAAGCTACTAATATCCAGATTCGCCACATCTATCGTGAAGCCAACGGAGTCACTGACTAGATTGCTGCCAGGGTGGCCTCTTACTCTGGTAATTAGAGATGGAGTCAGGGTGACCCTTGCCCTCTTATTCTCTTCCAGTTATTGTATTATGATATTTTGGGTCTGACCCGACTTAGAGTGATGTAATCACCCGTTTGTACCCAAAAAAAAAAAAAAAAGAAGTAAATTAGTCCTATCTGGCTAGGCTCACAATATATGCCAATACATAGGCATAGCGAACAATTAACCCCAACTAACTAGGTCCAGTAATTATAAGCTACATGTAGTAATATGGCCAGCAATTTGCCTAGCAGGCTAGATCTACATTGCATGCCAATATAAGGACGTAGCTACGCTCAGCAACATGTTGACATATGGTCATATTGCTAGTGATCTACCTCAATGGGCTAAGTTCAAATGCATCTTATGCATGAACATGGCTAAGTTAGCCCAACAACTTTAGGTAACTTGATCATGAAATAGTTAGTCAGTTTACGATAATTTTGTTTAATGATTTCATAAACTAACTTTTGATATTTTTTAATGAAATAGTTAGCCCAACAGCTCTGCCCCGGCCTTCTCTGAGTCCAACGTTCTTCTTAAGGACTCCCTTTCTAAAGCCTTAGTCATGACTGTGGCTAATATGGCTACATGAATTCAAAGTGACCAGGGACTCTTTCGTGAGCATGCATGCAAGACTCCAACGTCCCCATGGTTCAAAGAAATGACTCTTCTTATATGACAATGGCAGGACGAGCTATGTGGAAGGCACATCTGACAATCGCCTAACAAGGCCAGACCATCACATAAAACGATAAGTGAAAAGGTAAAAAGTTTTACATTCCTTTCGCTTGACTAATGCAAGGTACACAAGTTCAAGGAGTGTGGGAGGGCATCTGATGGGGCCAATTGATCCCATGGGCTACAATGACCGCATCTAGGCTTGGCCTCGGCAAATCTGCCCATCCTCGTCGGCCTTGGCCCATCCTCCTCGATCCCAGCAATCTCCTAGGCGGCCTCTTCCTCATTGACCTTGGCCTTGCCCTCGCAGACCTCTTCCTTATCAGCCTTAGCCTTGGCCTCACCCTTGTCGGCCTCTCTCTTCTCTCAGCACCCGGCTGCCATTAGCTCTTCGATCCGTCTCGGCCCCGGGTTACCAGCTCCCTGTCTTCGACTCACTCCCGGCCTCCTTGCCCTCGGCTCCATCCCGGAAGCAACCAGTTCCTGGCCTCGGTCTTGGCTCCCGGCCTCTCCCGATTTCATCCCGGTCTTCTCCGAGACCAACGTCCTGCTCTAGGACTTCCTTTCTATAGTCATGACCATGACCCCTCCACTTAATGGCTTCATGGCTTCAACGTGACCACGGGCTCCTTCATGGGCCTGCATGCAAGACTCCAATATCCTCGTGGCCCAAGATCCAAGACAGAGGCGGCAAACGTGTAATGTAGAGAGCAGGTCTAGCAATCGCCCAGAATTGATGTGGTCCACCTGCCACTTACGGCTCACGCACCCAACATGAGTCTAACTCACCAAGTACTTGCAGCCCATGTGCTTGACAAGACTTGGCCCACCAATTTTTCAACCAGCTGCAGCCATCCATTCTGATGGGACTCGGCCTGCAGCCCTGACATGCCACTAAGAAGCAGCACCTCAAGCAGCACCTTACCATTACTGCTATCATCATAAATGCTCTAACAAGTGGCAGCACTTCAAGTCTCACAGACATCAGCCCTAACATTCCATTCAAAAAGTTATGGTCCATCATGAGACTTCATATGGCTCATTCCATCACTAGATGACAAGGCTCCCAGCTTTCCAAGCAAGCCATATAAAGTCCAAAGATGAATAAATGGGTAAGAGAGACCCCGATCAGATAACCACAATAACACCCAATACTCCTAAACGCTTATTATGGCTCATAGAGAGCTCTTCTCTAAGTCTCTCTTTTTTTTGAGTTTTTCAAGTTCACGGCTGTTGCCCAGAGCACTGACTTAGCATCGGAGGGTCCTCACCGGAATCTCCGGTCCTCGAAACTTTTTTCAGGCTCGCAGAAAGATCTCGAGCTCTCTGAAGAGGATAATCGAACGCTTATGAACATTGAATAGGATGATCTGGCTACAATAATAATCGATCCAGACAACCTGCAAGGAGCTTCAATTCCCTCTGAAGCTCCCAAAGATGTTCAAGCAACAAAAGAGGCATCTCAACCCATTCCTTCAAACGAAGTTCTTTCTTCATTGACTTCTTCATCAACTCTGCCTCCTAGCTTCATCAATTCCTTCCTCGGCCCCACACTACCTTTTGGACCAAGAAGTTCTTTCTTCATTGACTCCTTCATCAACTCTATCTGCCTCCTAGCTTCATCAATTCCTTCTTCGGCCCCACACTACCTTTTTGGACCAAGCACCTCCTCGAGCTCAAGCCCGAGCATCTACATCCCTTCCTAGAATGGCCGAACTACTGATTCGGCTTTATTCGGATCAGTAGGCTGGAAGGTAGTGGAAGGCATATGCCTTCCATAATATGACGACTGCTGCTTCAATGACTAAAAGTAGTGAGAAACTCATTCTTGATTCTTGCAGAAACTTTGCCGAGGTAATTCATTACTTTTTTCTTAGTGTTTTAAACTAATTAATTAACTATATTGTCTATCTTTTTTGTGTAAACTTGCCATAATTTTATGATTTTAGTAAAAAGAAATCAACATGAGCCGATAAAACCAAACAACTTGAGGACAACAATATTGCTTGGCTTCAAGCAATTATCGAAGAGTTAAAAGAAAGGATCGACATAGAAAAAGATGAACTTGCACATCAAGTCCTCATGGTCTACTCTTTGTCAGTAAAGCTAGCAGACGAAAAAGAAAACACCTTCTTTACTCCGAGAGAAAGATGACCAAAGAAGAGTTTCGAGGAAGTTACTTCCCAATGACTTCAAGAAATCCAAGGAAGAAACTGAAAAAGTAAAAGCTAAATTAATGGAGACAGCTGAGTGGGCTGAGGAGAAGAAGATTCAAAAGGAATTTTTTTCATTTGAGGAAAATAAAAAGGCAAAGATCATTGAAGCTTACAAAGCTTTGAAGGAGTGTGAAGATGATAGAGTTATATCTATGCCACTGAAGTTTTCTCGACTGGCCGGCTTTAATCTCTGCAAAAAGAAAGCCTTCAAGGTCTACTCGAAGCTCGACTTTGATGATCTAGAAATTGATCCGAGATGAAGAAGAAAAAGACAAATCAGTTGAAGTCTAAGAAGAAAAAGCCAACCAAGATAATTAAAATTGATTCTCGGGTTTTATGTTTTTTTGTTCTTTTACTTTTTCTCTTTTGATCAATTGTAAAGATTATCAAATGAATACAATTATACTTATGTTTCAATCTTTGTCAGTATCTACTTATTGTCTAACTTTGTTACTCAGAAAATTTTTCATAGCTTCAACAAAGTATAATGGCTAAAACCCACCAGTTAGCCTAATTAACTTATTAATGGATTGAATCCATGTGGCTTTAAAAACTCATGTGGATGTTAATTGGTAACAAGTGAACTTAAGTTATAAGCTATTCAGAATTTCTTTTCCATATGAGACTATTTTGAGATATTACAATCTCTTCTCTATTAAGCAATGTTCTTATCATACACCATAAGCTAGCTAGAGTCTATCCAGAACTGAATCATTAGTATTGTAATGGTAGTTTTACGCCATGATAGAACTCTACTAGTGTCCTATGACCATTTTCTTTTAATCTATTAACAAACCAAATTCATATGGCCTTAAAAACTCGAGTGCAAATTAATTGGCAATTGATAAATTGAAGTTATAAGCTCTTCAAACTTTGTTTTTCATTTGATATAGAACTATTTTTGAGTATTACATAAGTATCAACTTCTCAAAAGATCAATTAAAAAACAAATCTAACTTCTTAAAAAAGTAATCTCGAAAGAATAACTCCTTAAGAAAATCAGTTTCAAGAGCCATTTTTTAAGAAAGTCGGTTTAAAATGATTCTTCAGCCAATTATGGTACTAATGACATGGCAAGTGACTGACCGAAGAAGGATGCCGCAAAAGAGAAGGAAGAGTGCAATAACAGTAGCCATCGAACCCATACCCACTTGTAGATTAAGGGATTGAAGAGGACGATTGTTTCCTAGCACAACTTATCCATGAATTTAGGCCAGATGGGTTTTGAGCCCAGGATCCGATTTAATGAGACTTGTGTGGGCCTAGGTTTAATGAGACTTATTTTCTTTTGGAAAGGTCTTTGTGCACCGCGCATCATGATTAGTTATACGTGCATGGCAAAGAATAATTTTGTCTTTTTATACATTGCACATGTGACCGCATACGTGCGAGCACCAATCAGCTAGCGCGCGGTGCAGAAGAACTTTTCTTTTCCTTTTGGGCCAAAACAATTGTGGGCCTTATTTTAATTTGGACCCTATTTTGGGTCATATGCTCTTTTGTGTCACAAAAAAAAAAAAAGGGCTCCCTCAGTCTCTTACATGGAACGAATAGAACGCGTCCCAATTTTATGATCCATGGAATTAGAACCGTAGGTGTAGATCCCACGGTTGTGATTCAAATTCTATGAATTAGAACCGTTAGTTCGTCCTTTTAGATAAGATAATCCCAATGAATTCTCCAAAGTTAGGCATGGTTCTGCGGTACCTAGCTTAGCCATTTCAAGTTGGAAAAATCTTTATACGCTGCTCCATGCAGGATGACCTGCATCAGATACGGCTCGTACATAGATCCGCACGTCTGCAGTGCCGAACTCATGAGCAGACCTTTCGGTGTAGGTGAATCATCGTGCCCAATGCAGATCATCCTGTATCAAAGGCGATGTATAAAGACTTTTCCTTTCAAGTTAGGCTAGGTTGCGAGTGAAGGCCCAACTCAAGTGGGTCTTAAACTAAGGTAATCGTTTTAGGCCGGCTAGTGCAGTGGCTTGGATGAAAGACCAGGACACGCTGGTTCCACGAGCAGCAAACACCTCATTTTAGTCTTAGACCCACTATTTTGGACCTAACCATTTTTCACTTCACTAGTGGGTTATGACCAGATAGCTGGCTAATGAAAAACCAGTGATTTTTTATTATCTTCCGCCATAAATTCTCCTAGTCTTCTAGTTCTGTGGTTACTCATTTTGCTTGTTTCTTTCCATGCTTCCAATTAATGTTTTCGATGTGGAAGGAGACGTGCTGTTTTGCAATGTCTCTATTTTGCATCATGGTTTGGCCAAGCTAATTGGACCTAGTTTCTAATTTTCTTTGGCCCGTTGGGCCTCACACACCTAGACTGATATATTCAACCCATTTATTAATAAAACTGCACATGGAAATATCGTTTTCTAACTCCCTTCAAAAGTAAATATAGCAATTGACCATGCAAAGAAAATCATTTGGTCCATCACCTAGCCATCGCAAATTCACATGCATTGGACATCAGGGAATGAGCTTTGCTAGTTGCTAGTAAGTAGTGATTCAAATTGATGAGGACTGAGTTGAGCTTGAGGACATAAAGGTTTTATTAGAAGATTCAAGGAAAAATAAAATAAAGAAACACTCAATTATAAGCTAGCTTGACTAATATTATTGTTTAGACTTTTTAATCGTATATAAGTAATCAATTTTTTTTTTAGTTTATAAATGATATAGGATTAAACACTCATCAGGATAAGCTCTCACAAAATCACTCCATTCAACCCTAGCATTTTTTTTCGACGTAAAATTTCATATCTAAATCCGAAATTCAATCGAATTCAACATTACTGAAAAAGATTAACCAAGAAATTATTATTTCGGCTCCTGATTTTATATAAGCATTCAAAATCTTTCTAGTATATAATCGATATAAGACTAAACATTTGCTAATATAAACTTATATAACTAACATCTATTCTATGATAATCTACTAGCAATGGGGATTATTATAATCTTCAAAAAAAACTTTCATACCTACAAACTCGAAATCTAATACACCAATTAGTTTATACATAATTCCCATAAATCTCACATACATTGCTTCCACTCAATACTGCTCACTTATAAAGAACCTTACAAACTTCATTTTTATTTAATAAAGGATTATTTCCCCAACAAATCCTAATAAGAAAAATTCACAAAAAGAGAACTTAAATAATATCCCAATAAAAAAATTCAAGTCAAATCTTAGTTGAAAATTTAGTTTAAAAAAAAGACATTTCTAATAATAAGGAATTTAAACTAAATCTCAAAAAAAAAAAAGAGAAACCTCTTCTACTTGTTCCATTCTGATAAAGAATTCAAGCTAAGGCCTCATTTAGCTAAGCTTTTAAAGGATCCTAAAAGCACTTTTAGAGGTCTAAAAGAACTTTTGAGTGATTTTGTAATATTTGATATTTTTTGGTCACTAAAAGCTGTTAAAAGCTCTACTTGAAAAAACTCTAATTTTGATGTTTTCTCAAGAGATTTACTTGTTAAATGTCGGGAGGCTATTTTAAAACTCAAAGATTACGCATTCGAGCAACAAGAATAACAATATTTAATATTATAAATAATAAAATATATTATATAATCTATATAAGATATTATAATAATATTATAAAATACTATATTATAGTATACAATATAATATTATTATACTAGATAATATATAATTTTGTAATATTACTGTAATTACATGTCACAATAATGTGATATTATATTATTAGATAATAACGATCATAATTTTAATAGTATATTATGAATTATTATTAAATAATAAAAAATTAATATATTATAATAATTTTACATTAAAATATTATTATCTTCATACACTATATTATAACATTATAATATGATATATTTTAATATTATTATATATAATATTTTTATATTATAAATTATAGATTAGTTTATAGTAATAATTTTTAATAGATTAGATGGTTGAAAGTATAATGCAATGTCTTTTATTATTTTTAGTTAAAATTATTTTCTTGATTTGGTTATTAAATATATGTTAAAGTCTCACTATACGTTAAAAATATAGTTACCAAGTAACAAATAGTTTTTTTCTAAAAACTTTATTTTTAAAAGCTATAATGCTAAAAGCTTTACTTTTGAAAGCTTTATTTTAACAACTCAAACGGGGCCTAAATATTGAAATGAGACAAAAAGATGAAATCCTAATTCAAATAAGAAATTCAAAACAAATTCTAGCAAGTTTTTGTTAGGAATGCCAATTTCCTTGGTGACAAAATAATAGAAGTTGGAAAATGATGGAAAGCATCATAATTACTATTGATACATATTTATAAATAAATAAATAAATACATGATAAACAATCTCATCAACATTACAAGCTGCGCGTAAGCATATTCCTAGCCACAAGAGTCAGGCATTGAAGCAAGAGAATATGCAACTATCATGCATGCTTGCAATAATGTTGGACTCTCATGCGTGACATTGGGTTTCCCTGGCATGATGCATCAAGAATAGATCAGTACAGAAGACCATGTCACTATTAGTGGAAACGCTTGTTGGGCTTTGTAATCTTTGCTACCAAGTTTTGGCACTTATCATCAACTAATAGCGTTGCTTAAGGTGCCGTCTTGAAACTGGATCTTCTGTCTGATATGTGCTTTAAGATTCCCGCTTGTTGTCGTTTGTTCTTGATTTCCGGCAAGGTCCAGCGTCTTCCTCATCTCTGGAGCTCTTGTTCCTGGCTTTGTTCCCCATCGGCTGATGGCTCCTGATGCTGCTAAGGAGCGTCCGATGTCTTCTCGGAAGGAGCCAGTTCATAGCTTTTCATGGGTTTTATCGTCTTCATCGCCGGTAGAGGTGGCGAACTTGAAGATTCGCTTCCCTGATGTTGTCCAGGTTCCGTGCTCGACCTGGAAGAAGAAATCGACAGCTGGGAGAAGATGGCCATCCTGGTGCGAACGTTCAGGCGCTGGGTTCCTCCTGATGCCCTTCTCCATGAATTTCGTCGTGCGGGTGTCCCTGGCGAGATTCAATTTGTAAGCTTGGCCAATCGTTGTCATATTGTCAAATTCTCTAATCCTTCTACTAACGAATGGTTCTTGAGCAACCTTGGATCGTCAATGGTCAGCCGCTGGCATCTGAGGCTTGGAGAGCTGATTTCTTTCCGGCGCTGGACTCTGTTTCATCGGCTATGGTATGGATTTGGCTGCCAATTTTCCTATGGAATACTAGTCGGAACCCATCCTCCGCTCCGTCATTGCCCCGGCCGGATGTTTTCTCTTTGCTGACCCTCCGACGACGGCGAGAAGCAGAGCTGGATTTGCTCGTGTCTGTGTTAGAGCTAATCTCTCCTGTCCACTGCGGCCGGGGGTTCGTGTGAGGGGGTCTCTTGCTCCCTTCTGGCAATCATTCATCTATGAGCATATTGAAGGGATCTGCTGCTACTGTGGCTCCTTGCATCTCCGAGGTCCCTGCAATCTTGGGCAGCAGGATGATTCTTCGACGAACTCTTCTCTCCCCTGTTTCGGCCCATGGATGGTGGCTGTTCACCGTTGCAGGGGGGCTCCACTGGCTGGGAAGTCGTCGGCTCCATCTCCGGCTTCTGCTACTCCGTCTCCTGCTGCTCCATCCGCTAAGGACCCGGCCCCTCTTCATCCACTCCGGCTCAAGCCCCGACTGTCGTCTTCTCTGCTTCTGGTTCGGGCCAATCCAGTGATGAATGGAGTGTTCCCCTCAAATCCGCTCGCCGGTGCCTCTCCAAGCTTGGCAAATCTATGGAGTCCAACGCATCGCCCTCGGCTCAGCAGGGGGTGGGGAAGGCTGACTTGCCCCCAAAGGGTTGTGCTCCGTTGGATGCTAGGCGTGCCGGTTCTTCTACTACAGTATCGGGAAAGAAGCTTAAGAAGCCTCTGCGTGCTGGTTTTTCTCAGGCTGAGGCTGAAGGTGGTTTAGTCTTTGGAGTTCAGACTCAGCCCAATTCTCCTCCATCCATTCTGAATGTTCAGTCAATGAATCCTTTTGCTGTACTTGGGTCTGACATTCCGATTGGCCGTCGGGATACTAACCGAGTCCTTTGAAGAGGGCCAGACCGGAAGAGTCTCAAATCCATCGAGTCTCTCCGAAATCGGGTAATAGAAAAGAAAAAACTAAGGGGGGAAAAGCTATCCTTCCTGGCGGCCAGCTTACTGCCCCGGATCCAGTGACCCTCGCTCCCTTGTCTGTTCTGCCTCCTGAGGGCTGGGCTGATGCTCAAGCTGTGATTCCCCAGTCATCTTCATTGGTAGGAAGCAGTCATGAGGCTACAGTCTCCACTCTTAAGGCGGCCATTTTGGGCCAGGGAGTGGATCCCTCGCTCCCTATTGCTGGTCCCCGGATGCTTCAGGTGAGAGTGTTAGGGAGACTGTATCTTTTGAGGGTCATTCTAATGTTGCTATGGCAGAGGACTCGACTGGGTCCCAGACCCCTACTATTGTTAAATGAAGATTCTATTTTGGAATGTCAGGGGTGCTCGAAAACCATCTTTTCGAGCCTCTTTTGCTAGATTGATTCAGCTTCATCAATTTGATATTTGTGTTCTTCTGGAAACCCGACTATCGGGTGTCAGCTTAACGTCTTTCAAGAGACAGATTGATCGAGCCTGGTCTTCTTATGCTGTGGAGTCTGTGGGCCTCTCGGGAGGTATATTAGCTCTTTGGCGCAATCCCTCTATCAGGGTGGATGCTTTTCATCAGTGTAATCAACAAGTATCTATGGTTGTCTCCGAGGGCAGTTCCGACCCCATTCTTTTATCAGGTGTCTATGCTAGTACCGATTTTTGGGAGAGGAGGGTCTTATGGGCTGAACTCCTCGCTCTTCTGGCGCACGGCCTTCCTTCCTTAGTTGCCGGTGATTTTAACTGTATCATTGGGGCTAATGAAAAGAAAGGAGGAAGACAGGTTTTTGTCACTCAGTTGAGATTTCTGAGTTCAGGTCCTTCATCTCATCTGCTGAATTGCTTGACTTGGGATTTTCGGGTACCCAATTCACTTGGTGCAACAATCGCCAAGGCTCTGCCCAGGTGTGGGAGAGGTTGGACAGAGCTATGGCCTCTGCCCATTGGCTCCGAATGTTCTCTTCGACATCTGTCACTCATCTTCCCATGATTGCCTCATACCATTGCCCCATTATGGTCTCCACTGAAGCTAACTCTCAGTTTCACAGGCAGTTCCGGTTTGAGAAATTCTGGTCTTCTTATCCAGCGACTCGCTCTATTATTTCTCAGGTCTGGCACTTACCGGTTAGAGGCAATGCCATTTACAAACTGTCCAGGAGGCTGGAGCTTGTCAGGCGCAGGACAAGTGGATTGCTGACCTTCCCCTCTCTCTTTGGCCTACTTTCACCAGCATCGATATTCCCAGCAGAATGAGGGTCAAGGATTTGATTTCTCAGGATTCCTCTGGTTGGCATATGAATATTGTTACTCAACTCTTTGGTAAGGAATTAGCCCGTCGGATCCTGCTATTCCGCTTATTCGGGGGAATGTTACTGATACCAGATTATGGCGTAGATCTTCCTTGCCTTGGGCTCCTTCCAGGGACTTGATGAGTATTTACAGACCTCCTCCACATCGTACGATGGATGCTGGTTGGGTATGGAAGCTCCCTATTCATCCCAGGGTTCAGCTTTTTGTTTGGAAGCTATTGTGGGATTGTATTCCGACATGCTCCTTCCTTTCTAATAGGGGCCTTCATATCCATTCTATTTGCCCCTTGTGCCGTCAGGAGGAGGATACTACCGACCATGTTATCTTTACCTGCCCTAGAGTCAGGGGAATCTGGCGAAGTGTGGGTTATGATTGTCGTATTGATGCTGCGGGCTCTCTTAGATTTATGTTTTTGCATATTCTTCGGCAGGGTAGACAGCACCAGACTGGCTTATGGGCTGCCACTGCTTACCATATCTGGCTATCACGGAATCTTCTCATCTTTACTCATGAATCTTCTCCTTCCTTCAGGGTTGTTCGGAAAGCCGGGCTTTTATCGGTTGATTTCTCTTCTCGTCAGAATGCTCCTGTGTTGGCAGCCCTGGCCACTGGGGATCCTCTGCTGCTGCGGCAGCAGACCGACATACGGTCGTCATCTCCTGGGAGCCCTCCCTCCAGGGTTTGTCAAACTTAATTTTGACGGGATTGTTCGTGGCAGGCTTTCTGGTTCTGTGTTCGTTATCCGTGGGCCTGCTAGAGATTTGTTGGCGGCTGGTGGCTTTGGTAGTCTTGACTCATCAGTTCCTCTTGCTGAACTTTATGCTGCTTGGGCCGGCATTCTTTATGCTATTAGATCCCTGCATGCTCTTAATCTGATTATTGAGGGCGATTCTCTTACAGTTATCCGATGGATCCAAAAGGATAACTGTTCTCAAGCTCCTGTCAACTCCCTGATCCTTGATATATGGGCTACCTTGGGATGTTGATAGTGTCCAAATTCGTCATGTTTATCGCGAAGCCAACTCTGCGGCTGATTGGGTAGCGATGGAGGTAGCTCACCATGGTGGTTATAGGATTTGGTCATAGGGTGACCCCTGTCCTTCTGTACTTAATCTAATTTGCATTTTGACTTATCTGGGCTGACTCGCAGAGTGGTGTGATCGCCCGTTTGTACCCAAAAAAAAAAGCGTTGCTTATTGCCTAACAAAAAGAAAGGAGGAAAAAGTTCTTTTTGTAAAGATTTGATGGGGTCTACATACTTAAATGAGGGTGGGAGCTGGATTTAGGTCATTTTCTCGTTAGGACATGACTTCCGGAGAATTAATATGTGGGATTACTTTTTTGCTAATTACTTTCTTTGAATGTGTACGTGGCTTGGAACCTCATCCCTTTCGATCAACTTGGAACAGCTCTATAAAAGCCATCCAGGCCCATGCACAACCATGGCTTCTCTTACTCTCATCAAGAGTACTCTCCGTTTTTCCTTGGTAGTTCACTCTCCTTTGGTAACTCTTTCATTTCTCATAGGTAATTCCTAGTTGTGTAGCTATTCTTCATGACCTTAAAAAAAAAAAAAATAAACAACGTATTGCTTGATAACTTTAAAAATTTAATTTTTTGTATCTAAAAGATTATGTTGATTTAGATCTCAATCCAATTGAGTTGATACACCATTAATCTGCATTATGTACCAAAATATAATGCAGCATTTATGTATATCTTTTAGCCTTCATCTATCGAAAATATCACATGACATACAACTCAATTCAACTCAACTCATCTAAGCCTTTTCCCAACTATATGGGGTCGGCTACATGAACTTGCTTCCTCCACTCTACTCTATTCAAGACCAAATCGATATTTAGATTATAAATAGTTATATTTTTTTTAATTATTTTTGTCCATGTTAGTTTAGGTTTACCTCTACTTCTATTCTTACCATGAATTGTTAAAAGATTACTCTTTCTAACTAGAACATCTAAAGGTCTACGTTGTATATGTACAAACCACTATAATCAATTTCTCTTATTTTATTTTCAATTAGGGCTACTCCTATCATTTTTCTTATATGTTTATTTTTAATTATATCTTTTAAAGTTTTACTACATATCCATCTTAACATACGCATTTCTGTTACACTTAATTTATTCACATGTTGTTTTAATATTGTCCAACACTCTGTTCCATATAGCATAGCTAGCATAATAGCAGTTTTATAGAATTGTTCTTTCAATTTTAATGGGACGCCGGTCATACAATACTCCTGAAGCACTCCTCCCCTTAATACATCCTGCTTTAACTCTATAATTTACATCTTCACCTATTTCACCTTTTATTGGATAATTGATTTCAAATACCTAAATTTTTCACTTCTTGATATATTTTGGCTTGCAATCTTCACTATTTTTTATTTGTGTTTTTACTTCCACTACAATTACATTTCATGTATTCAGTTTTAGTTCTACTAGTCTTAAAACCTTTAGATTCTAAAGCCTCTCTCCAAATATTTAGCTTAGCATTTACTCCAGATTTAGTTTCATCAATCAATACTTATCATATGCAAATAACACACACCATTGGATATCATTTTGAATATGTTTAGTTAATTCATCCATAACTAATATAGAAAGATATGGACTTAAGGCAGATCCTGATGTAACTTACAGTAATTAGAAACTCACTAGTTTTTTTCTATTATTATTTTAACAATAGTTATTACTCTATCATACATATCTTTTATCAATTCTATGTACCTTTTGGTAACTCCTTTTTTCTCTAAAATCCACCATATTATTTTTTTAGGTATCCTACCATATGCTTTCTCTAAATCAATAAAGACCGTATGAAGGTCTTTTTTTCTTTTCTCTATATCTCTCTATCAATCTTTTTAATAAATAAATAGCTTCCATGGTCGATCTTTCATGTATAAATTCAAATTGATTATTTGACACCAAAGTTTTAGCTCTTAATTGATTTTCTATTACTCACTTCCATAATTTCATTATATGACTCATTAACTTAATCCCTATATAATTTACATAATTTTGAGTTTCTTCTTTATTTTTGTATATAGATATTAATGCTTTTTCTTCAATCATCTGATATTCTTTTAGTTGCTACAATCTTGTTAAATAATTCGTTAACCACATGACTCCAATTTCCACTAACCCTTTCTAAACCTTAAAAGGGATCGCATCTGGTCCTAATGCCTTTGCATTTTTTTTTTACTTAAAGCCTTTTTAACCTCAAGCATGCTAAATCTACGAAAAAATTTATGCTCATTTGTTACTCCTAAGTTATCACATCCTTCTATCCTTAAATTTATCAAATTATTTTTATTTACTAAGACTCTTTCATCTTCATCCTTAATACAGTTAATATAGTCAAGATCTTTTGTTTTCTTTTCTTTTAGTTTTGCTAATTTATATATAGTCTTTTCACCTTCTTTCATATCTAGTCTATTATATAAATCATCATAGGCTTTAAGTTTAGCATTACTTACCGCTTTTTTAGCTTCTTTCTTTGCATTCCTATACTTTTTAAGACTTTCTTCATCCCTAGCCTCTTGCCAAATTTTTATAGTTTTCCTTTTAAGCTTGATGGCACTTGAACGTCGTTCCACCATCAAGTTTTCTTTCCTACTAATCATGCTCCTTTTGATTCTTCTATAACTTTTTTTGCTATATTTTTTATGCATTTAGTTGCTTTTTTCCATATAAAGTTGGGATCACTATCTTATTCATAGTCCTTACTCTTACTAACTTTTTCTTTAAATAATTCTAGTATTTTTCTTTTCAAATTCCATCATTTAATTTTTGAATTAATAGTTTTATGTTTTACTCTAAATTTTATTTTTATCCATATATCTGCTACCATTTTCCTATATTATGAAGTTAAAATTTCTTCTTGAATAACTTTACAGTTTTTGTATATTATTTTATCTATCTTTCTGATTAAGAAAAAATCTATTTAACTTTTATTAGATCCACTTTTAAATGTTATTAAATATTCATCTTTCTTTTTGAAATAAGTGTTTGCTATTGTTAGATCATACGCCACTACAAAATCTAAAAAGCTCATGCCGACTTCATTCCTATCTCCAAATCCATATCTTCCATGTACCATTTCATATTCATCCCTCTGTTTACCTACATGTCCATTAAAATCTTCTTCCAAATATATCTTTTCTTCTTGTAGTATTTCTTGCATTACTTCAACTATGTCTTTCCAAAATCGTGTATTAGTTTATTGGTCTAATTCTACTTATGGTGCATATATACTAATTATGTTAATTATATTATTCTTAATTATAAGTTTTAGTGATATAATCTGATCTTCTTTCCTAGTTACCTTAACAACATATTCCTTAAAATTCTTGCCTATAATTATTCCTACTCCATTTATATTTTTATAATTTTTAGTGTAATATAATTTGTATCCTATATTTTTTATTTCTCTAAATCTTTTACCTATCCATTTAGTATGTTGCAAGCATTATATTTACTTTTCTCTTAATCATAGTGTTCACTGTCTCCATAGTTTTACCTGTTAGTGTTCCTATATTCCATGTTACTACTCTAAGCTGACTATCATGGACTAACTTCTTTACCCATATTTGCCATAGTGTAGGAACCCTTGCTCATTTATCACCGCACCCAGTGATAATAATGAAAATATCACATGACATATAGAAAATATATTATTAACAAATTCTAAATCATGGATGCATATATATTGAAATGACTGCCATTATTGGTATTAAACCTGTAATGCTTCAAATGTATCTGATGGCTCCCTTAAATAAAATGTTAACGGATCAAAATCATGTGGTCCTAAAAACTCAAATAAAAATTAATTGGTAGTAGGTGAATTTGAGTTATAGAAATATGAAACTTTTTTTTTAGGTGTTACAGTTTTTCTTCTTATAATGCGAGGTTGGCTCTATCACTGTTACATGGATAATCCTTTTCAACTAACCTCTACATACTTGAATGAACTCTGATATTATTTATAATACCTTAAGCCCATCTACTAGTTTAGTTAACCTATTAGCAGGTTAAAACTATGTAGTCCTAAAAATTAAAATGAAAGTTCATTGGTAGCAAATAAACTTGAGTTATAAGCACTTTAATTTTTTTTTAATTTGATATAAAAATATATTTTTTAGAAATTTTACAAAACACCAGGTATTTATACGTGGTGAAAACCATGCCAAATTGATCCACATAGAGCACCATGAATGGCACTGAATTGCGGACCAAGGAAAGCCTTCGAATAATGGTAACTCATGCGCGTTACCTGTGGCTTGGGATAATAGATGTTGATGATCCCCACCAAAAATAAAAAGTATAGAGCACCATTCGCTCCACATCAAGAGGGAACAAAGAGGGGGGGGGGGGAGTACAAAACTTCCAGCGGATTGTACACGGTATCTGACCATCTTCATGGTTGGCCTTGGGAGACTAAACCATGTGAGCCATGGACCTTGAGGACCTTCCCACCCTTGAGCACTACCGATATAAGTCTTCCTTATTTTTTAAGAAAAATTTTTATGCATTCATTTGGTGCAAGATGATTTGTATTGAACATGATGATTTATTCATGCATAAATTTGTGCGCCTATGATATAGAACCCATAAGCAGACTCCGATATATAGACCGCATGCAAGCAAATTATCATGTTCGATGTAAATCATTTTTCATCAAAGCGATGTGCTTTTTTTCTCTTTTAATTTTCATTCATGAATTCTGTCTTCCAACCTAAGCACCCCTTCTTCCTTCTTTGCATCTCAAATTTGAGCGTATGTGGACAAAGCTTACGGCTTCTTTCACGTGCCGTGCACCAAAAATTCGGGCTTATAGCTGGGGCCCAACTATTCTTTCAGCTAATAACTACCCTGTCCTTCAATGCACGCTGGCTTCTCTTCTCTTGCCTACCTTCTCATTCCTATCTTCAAGAGCAAGCGTCCACCGGTCCCATAGCAAGCAAGAACTTCAGGCCGAATGGGAACTCGAGTAGATATTTATATGCTATGAGGAATAAAAAAGTTGACCGTATAAGGCCCTATTTTCCACAGCTACTGCTGAAGGCCTACAGCATCAGCTATATAATGTAGCTATTTTCTAACAAGTAGAGCCAGCAACTATTATAAATACAACCTAAACCTTCGAGCCTAAAATTAATGGATTGCTAAACCATTTTCTTAGGTAGTGTTTCATAGAAAAAATAGTATCTCTGAATAAGTGTACGGTATAGAGTTTATCCCTAGGGATATCGCTTGACTATTCCATTGATCATATCAAATATAAAAAAGTAAATTCATAGGATAACTTTTTTTTTTACTCTTATTTGGAGGGATAACCAGCTATTTCTGCATTTTCTAAGGAATAAATTGAGGGGATATCCCATGATTAACCATGAGTTATCCCTCTGGTTAACTTTATTCCTAGCTATCCTTCATAGTTATGACTTTTGAAAATAAGAGAAGATATCCCTTGGATATCTCCTATTTCAAACACAGCCTTAGGTAGTGTTTGATAGAAAAAATATGATCCATAGATAAGTGTACGGATTAGAGTTTATTCCCTGGCTATCCCTAGGGATATCCCTTGGCTATTCCATTGATCATATCAAATGCAAAAAGGTAAATCCATAGGATAACTTTTTTTACTCTTATTTGGAGGGATAACCAGCTATTCCTCCATTTTCTAGGGAATAAATTAAGGAGATAACCCATGGTTAACCATGAATTATTCCTTTGGTTAGCTTATTCCCAGCTATCCTTTATATTCCCTATTTCAAACACTATCCCCTCTTATTCCCTATTTCAAACACTACCTTAGAGTTCAAATTTGAATCAATAATTCTAGAATTTATATATGGAATCACTTATTAAAGAATTACTGGAGCATAATTCTTAAGATGCAAATTTGGAATTAATCCAAATTTGAATTACCACAATTTTATAATCTCTTGACATTATCATAGAGTCACTTATTAGGGTACTAAAGCACAATACTTGAAATTAAAATTTAAAATTCAAATTTGAATTAGGACAATTATTGATATTTATTGTGTATGGAATTTACAATAATGTATCTATTACTGTTGGGAACAATGCATGCTGCAAAAGATTGACACACCTTTTTATCAAAGGACATCACTTGGTCTCTTTTCTTTTATGGTATTAAAACCTCTTGCAATTTCTCTTCTTCTCTCCATTATTAACAAAGTCTAGCTTTCTCAATGACATCATCTTCAAATCTTACACTTTGGGGTAATTAAATACTGTACTCTTTCTTTATTGACATCAGTATAACTCTATCACTTTGAAGGCACGCATCTAACCTCCCCTCGCTGCCAATTGATTTTAAGATCCTGTTGTCTATTTGTTCTCTACCTTGAACAATTGTCATATAGAACGATGGCAAGAGAAGACTACATCTAATACTGCATATGATCAGTCTTAGCTAGTTCATAATCCAATCGCTCTAGTGTAACCTCTTGAATAATATCTCAATATGCAATGGTGACTCATGTTGTTGAATTGTCTCATGCACATGATGCTTGGGTTAGTCTTGAATGGCTTTACACCACCCAAAGTGAGGTACAATATAGCTAGCATCATTATCACCGATGTCCATGTTCTTAATAAAGGCTCACTCTCTACATGAAAGATTAACTCATGATGCCAAAAGAATCTTGAACAATATAACTATAATTAATCGACCAGTGGTGCCTATCGATCTTTACCACTAGATAGTACTTGAACTTGGATCTGAGGATGAAGCTCCTTGTCTCCACCCTTTTGATAATGGTCATTACTGTAAGTTTTAATGAATACAAGGCATATTGCAATAGTATAATGCATAAATGAGAGTCCAAGCTTCTAAAACTTCTCTAACCATGGATAGAGTTCCATCTATTATCAATTATATACAAAAGAATTATATTCTGTCTACTTCAATGCATACAACCACCTGCACATAAGTGCCTCGATAAGGTACGTTCCCCGAATTTTCGTTCACATGGCTCTTACAATTCAACCAACTCTCATCATCATGTGCTTACCGCTCGAAAGAGATTCTGCTAGATTCATACTGCGCTTCACCACTCTAGCATGAGTCAAGCCGATAGGTAGAGTACAAAATTTGCTGTAAAATAATAAGGTAGGGATCACCAAAATGTCAACCCATTGTCCAAAATGGCGAGCTGCAACAGAACAACCCAATCATCCACGGCGTTTGCTTTCGGTAAATATGTCGGATCAGAGGCGCACAGAAAGCCTGGAGAGAAGCCCAAATATCACATAAAAGGAGATTATGAAGGGAGCAAAGATCCACATCCCGCCTGATCCAGCGGACGATCGTAAGAGAATCTCCCTCAATAACCAACCGGCAAGAGCCGAAATGACGAACAATATAAGTAATGCCAGCCCAAGCAGCCTGAAGTTCTACCATAGGGACCAAAATATCGAGAGAACCATAGCCACCTGCTGCGAGCAACACTCCCTCTGGTCCCCTAATAACAAATCCGGATCCAACAAGTCGACCTGACACAGAAAAGTGTTATGACTTCTTCGACTAGTCATATCAGCTTGATTCTAACCCATCACAAGCTAATCTTATCACTGTCATTAACTTCACTTGATATACAGTCTCGTGCAACTCACCACATGACCCTAGATCTATGCAAACTTTTAAATTCAAGTAGATTACAGTGGCCCCAAGCAAGTTACCATAGGGGATGGTTCAAGTTTGGCTATAAACACAGTTAATTGGGTCACACTTTTTCACATGCTTCTTATCCTTTTCAGCTTAATAATATTTTGCATATGCTTAAATAACCAAGATTTTCTCTTAATTTAGTCATGATAGCTCATGCTTTTTGAGTTTCCTGACCATTTTGCTATGAAGGACTTTACCATAACCCAAGTCCTTAATGGAACACTTAAAAAGATGGTGCCTACATTTCTTACCACAAGGCATCGTTAATCAACTCCTGCTGCATTTGTTACTTTAACTCGTATCCTCCTTTTTTTTTAGCATTAACACCTCAATCATGTTGTTATATTTATTATCTCTTGAGTTCTTAGTTCTTTATGTCTACCTTTTAATAAAGAAAATAATATTTCTATTTTTTTGTTTCATACTAATTAAGGAAGAGGCATTGTACCTTTTAGTGTTTTTAATTTTAAGTTCTCACGTCTAATAGAATTTGCTCACATCGATGTGTGAAAACTCGCTCCATATTTTGGCTATCAATAATAGTAGGTTCACTTTCTTGATGACTATAGCGGTTTCTTTTGGTATTATCTATTAAAAGTAGATCAGATATTTAATATGTTTCATCATTTTTTGCATGTATGCTAAGAACATTTGCATTGCATAATTAAATTTTTACAAACTAATTGTTCTTGTGAAGTTCAAACTAATTATTTTAAGAAATGAATTAAATGTTATAGCTTTGATTATCATTTCTCTTAACCTCATCCTTCTTGACAATAGGCAACGAAATGAAAGTATCGCCATATTATAAATATAGCTCCTATTCTTGTTGCTCAATATAATGTTTCATGTAAATTTTAAAATACGAACTTTGAAATAGCTAATTTTACCATCGATCAATTCCCACATGTAATCTTAATTTTATCTATACTTGGAAAAATTATTTAACAAGGAATCTGTTTGATTTTCTGCATCTTTGATTTTTTTATGCTTTCCATGTATTTGATGAATGACATAATTTCGATATTTACTCACTTTCTCATATCTTCCTTGGGTATCCTATAAGTTTTCATGGTAATGATGTTCCCATCCTTCTTTTGGATAAATTTTTATATCTTGTGATATTATCTTCAATGAGCACTCCCTTCCTCATGCAAGGTAGCCTTCTTGTAACAATATCCCATAAAATAATAACATTTTGTCTCTTTTTTCCTTGGACTTTGTGTGGGCCTTTTTTATCACCCTCAACTTCTTAAAACCTAGTGCAAGCCAACCCTCCTTACATCTTATTCCAATCCAAATCATATATTACTACTAACTTATGTCCTTGATTAAGTCCTTACCACCAACACTAATGAGGTTCATGCATCTCCAGACATAATCTTTCATAAAATCCATCTCTATTATGCTCGACCTTACTTCAACCATATATACACTTAGTGATCCAACATATGTGTCATCTGCGGAACCCTTCGTCCCTCATATAAAATATACTTCTTCTTCTCAAATTGGTAATCATCTATGGTCATATTGTTAAATGATGGAACAAAAAAGCCATGCATACCACTTTGGCTTTTATGGCTCATTTTTCTCCAACTAAACAATAATCTTTAGACAAGCATAGTGCAATTCTTGATGGCGTAAAATAATGGCTAATAAGTACAATGCCTTAATATCCAATAGCTCTTGAGTTCCTACACACCTTTTCTTTCACAACATGTTATTTGCTAAATAAGTGTTCAAAGTCAAAATAAAAGATAAAGGTTCCATAGAACACTACAAACTTATCTTTTGGTTAAAGGATTTGGTTAATAAAAGGCATTAACTATGATGAAATCTTTAGTTTATCAAACCTATCATTATTTGTGCTGTCCTTTTACTTGTTGTCTCTAATGATTGGCTTATCCATTAATTATATGCTAAAAATGATTTTCTCATGGTAACCTTATGAAGACAATCAACATCAAGTAACCTCTTAATATCATTGATCTAAATCATTCCAATTATGTTTGCAAATTATAACATTCTCTTTATGGCCTCAAGCAAGTTGAATAGGCCTAATTTCAACACCTAGGTACTTATTTGCAATTTCTTGAATTCTATTTCAAGTATGATTTTTTTTTATTTTAATGATATTCTTTCAACCAATTCACCTCATGATCTATTGGATGCTCTTATTGCTTATCTTCTATCTAAGTTTGAAGGACTTGATCTCCTTTTATTTTTTTTTTCTTCACATTGAAGCTAATATTAGCAATCTTACTCTCATATGTTTGTCAATTTATACACCAACCCACTATCTTGTACCTGCTTATAGTTAAGCAAATCCTTCAATATAAGAGAATTTTTAATACTAGAGCTGAGCTCGGCCTATAGTACAAGAATTGGATGTTGTCTTTATTGACTCATCAATATTATAGTACAATAATTTGTTAGCTATCTATCTCATTATTATTCCAATTTTTCATGCTGAAATTAGGCATATAGAAATAGATTTTACCTCGTTCAAAAATGTAAGGCTCATTCATCTCCAACTTCATATTTGATTCATCTCTTTCCCCAATCAAAGAGTTGACATTTTTACAAAAGGGATTTTTGTGTCAATATATGTTTCCTATTACTATGCCCTAAGTTCTCGATGTTGCACACGTTGGCTTACAGATAGTGTTTACTATATAAAACTCCAAACTTAAAATAGAGAGATTATCAAATAAATTTCTTGAGATCTAAATTTGAATTAGCATAATTTTGGAATCTCATAACCATATCATGGAACCAAGTATCAAGGGATTACATATCATGCATGGAGCTAGAGATTCAGATTTGAATTACCAAAATTTTGGAATCTAATGACATTCGTGAAGCTACTTACCAAATAATTACTAAAGCATAATTCTTCTTAAGATTCAAATTTGAAATTCCAAATTGAATTAACACAATTCTTGATATCTATTATTGTATATTTTCATCATTGAATTTACTATGTAAACAACTATACAAACATATTATAACAAGGAAAAAAAATAGATGTCCTCATCAAACAAGGTTGGGATAGGAATTTTGCCACACCTCATGTTCCTTTTTCTTTTAAGAAGTTTGGTGCATAGCAACAAAATTTGATTACTCTACAAAAAATAAATAAATTTATAAATGTTTTGATCTTTCAAGGTACTTTGGCATGCTAGCATAAGATCAAGTAATTTAATTTCTTAGGTAGTTATATTTATTTAACACAAATCAATCTTGTACAAGTTCATGTTTATAATATTTTTATAATTTTTTTTATATTAGTTCAACAAAATCAGAGGATTATAGAATGGAGCGAAATATATTTTATCCCATGCAACTCTTACAAAAACTCCCTTATAAATAAATAAACCAAACACATAGCTCTTTATGCTTGGAACTAAGGCAAGCCTTTGAAAAAGATGACTCATCCCTAAAATTACATGAGATTTTCCTTGCACTAACATACAATGCAATAAATTAGTATATTGATTGAAAATTGATTAATGAAAAAAGTCAAACGAATCAAAGATTTTCTCATGAAATTAACCAAACTTAGAAATCATGATATCATATTTACCATGGAGCTATTTGGAGTCTTTTAAGTGGAGTAATATGGCAACCTCCTTCTTTTGATGCCTGCAATTCAAATTGCATAGTAAGTTGAGTTTCTTATTTAGCTACAGCTTTGAGCTATTTTATAATAGGTTCACTCACGGTCAAAACAACCATAATAAGTGTCTTAATGAAAAGAATTCTTTTTTCTTTATTCCATCTCAATTGAAGCATTATCACTCTTCTTCATGTCATCGTCTCCCTCCTTAGTGCCCATCTTAACTTCACCTCCTACTACATCTTTCTAGCCATGCTCTATCACTAAAGTTCTATAATTTATGCCCTAAAACTCTTCTTAACCTCTCATATCTACCTCATTTTCTTCTTTCCTAAACTAATCAAAGAAGGAGAGAATGGCTTATGGCCATGAATCTAAGATCAACAATTAAAGTACTCAATTGTGGCCATCGATAAGAGATTGTCTAGCTGGTTGATAATTAAAAATTATAGTCAAATAAATACATATAATCAACAATGAATAGAAACAAACGGTTGTGATAATGGTGAATTGATTTTACAAAAGCCTTTATAATTTTTTTCCTTCTTCCATAGACATCAATGATGAACATTAGAAGGATCACATTAGCCATCTAACCAATGATGGTGATAAGGATTTTGTTGAGGAGAGACTGATAGCATGGATTGGATAATTCTCTAATCCTTTATTATTCTAATGAATTTATAAGATTAATTCTTTCTTCTACTACCCTTAAGTTCCATTACAAACCTTGGGACCAAAAAATCAATGGTTCTTTGATCCGGCAATAATGAATTGAATTAAATTTAATATTTCTTTAATTCCTAAAGTCTCTTCATTTTCTTCAACACTCAATAGCATTAGAGACCAAGCTTCCACCAAGTTGTAACCCTCCCTATCTTCTCTTTCCTCACCCCCATCCTTCTTCCTCCTTCCCTAATAATTCCTCTTTCTTATCCTCCTCTTCCTTCCTATACAATTCTCCCTTATCATCATCCAAACAAGGAAAACATATCCTATAAGAGCTATTTGTAACTCAAGATGAATTACTATTTGATTATAATATAGCTCCATTTATAAAGCTTCAAATAGCCCATTTGATAAAGTAGGGTGATCATTGAATTCATTATTTTTTTATTTAAAAAAGAAAAAACTCTAGAAACCTACAACTTTTTTTACATAATTTTAAGTCTTTTTAGGATTTTTTTTACTTTTTATTTTGATCTAAATTTTAAATTATTACAATCTAGTGGAGATATATTGTAAAGAAAATTATCTCATTTTAGCATTTAAAACTTTTACGCCCATGTATAAGCACTGAAAATTACTCAGCGTACCCAAGCAAGCCATTATATGGGGCAAAAATTTTCATTTCATGATAAGCAATCGAGAATTATAATATTTTAAAGGAGGAAGAGAATGGAGAAGGTAAAAAAAGAGAAGCGTATGTTTGTATGTGGGGAATTGATAGATGAAAAATATTTAATTAATTCTTTTATTAAAGATTAAAATAATATCATAGACTAGTTTAATTGATACTATTCTTTAGCTATTATGTAGCTCTTTCTCAAATAGATAAAATAAACAAGTTTTCTTTTTACAATGTCCAGGAATAGCCTAGTAAAAATCTAGGTTATAGAATAAAAATGTAATAATGTATTGTAAGTATAAGGTTAGGTGCATAAGAAATGATAAAGATAACATAATGTTCATTTTCCTTAGATTTCCACTCCTATAAGATTTTGACATATGTACAATCAAGAAAAGCATAGCAACAGGGAGTATTTTCATTGACCAACTAATTCTTTTTGTTTGTATTGACCTATCTCCATTGATCTTACACAAGAAATTTGGCTGATTGATTATTTGTGATTTCATGGATGGACCACAAACCTCCTAGATGGACAACATCTAAAAAGGATAAACTTTGTAAATATATGAGATGTTGACATGTACAACTTATATTGAAAGCTCGGTTGGACAATATTAGGTACTTTTTGTAAAAATTAATATTGAAAGCTCATATTTTCTCATTTTGTTTTATCTTATCATAATAAGAAAATAGTCTAAACTAGAATCAACTATCTTTGAGTTGTTCTTTAACTTTTGGTGCAACTCCATGTAAATAAAATGTTATAGTAGTTGAAGAAGGCAATGCACTAATAAGGCTTGATAATAATACCAGCATGTTGTGATTTGGGTATTATTAATTGTAAATGTCTATCTCAAATATTAGCTTGACTATGTCAAGTGATTGTATGACTCATCATTGTAACAATAAATATATATTTTTTGATGAAAGAAAGGGAAACTATCAAATTTAAGCTATCCAAGGTTAAATAGGTACTTTGATAGCGAAAATCTTCTAAGGAGAAGAGTGTTTAAAGTATAATTTTAAGTAATATTTCATGTATAATATTTTAATATTAGGTAATTCTAAGTTGAAACTATGCAATCGAGAGGAACAACTAAAAGGTAAGTTCATAACTGGTGCATAAATATACTCCAAAGTATTTATCTTTTTCTTAAATATGCTAAATAAGAAAGAAGCCCAAGCATTTTATTAGAACTAAGTTAAGATAAAGGATACTAAACACTAAGGCTGTGTTTGATTCATAAAAGGTCCCTGAATAAATATACATGATAGCATTTATCCAGCGAATAGCTTAAGGGATAATCATCTTTTTTAAATTTAGATTTGCCATCAAGGGATAACTTTAGTTATTCCTGGGTTCCCTAGCGAATAAATTCAGGGGATAACCATGGGTTATCCCCTCTGGTTAAACTTTTTCAGAACTATTCTCTCTAGTATAGCTTTTGGGGATAAAGAGGAATATCCAGAAGATATTCCCCCTTATTCCCATATCAAACACAGCCAGTAATAACTAGTGGTAACTTAAAGAAAGTCCTAAATTAAATTAAAGTTATCATTAATCTATACATAAATAATAAGAAAATAACTACTTTTTATTAAAAGAAAATGTGAGTGGTTGCATTAGTCAAAGATAAAACAAGATTGTAGAATAATTAGTATGAAAGTAAATTAAGATTTGTTATGAGGTGAGGTTCTATATCCCACAATGAGATGCTAGGATCTTTCACTCTATTCAAACTAAATAAGTTGCGTACTTGCTGCTCTTCACCTGCTCCAAGGCATCTTCTTGTCGTTAGCTAGGCATAGCTCTTTTCTCCTAATGGCTAGATACCGACCCAATCACTAGATTCGGTCACATGCCATGGAGGTAAACTCTTTCTGTATATCATACTTTGTCTTTAAGGCATATTAATTATCTTTGAGAGCAAAATATTTGTTAAGGTGGCTGAGTTGAAGGATGATGAAGAGAAGCTCATGGTTAAACTATAGAGCACCAAAGAGAAACTTAAGGTAGAGTTTCTTATCTAAGAGCTTGAGACTTTCAAGGTTTTAGCGAAGAATCAAGAAACGTTAGCTAAGTATACCATCAAGTCTTACTCAGATAAGTTTGAAATATGCCACCAACAACTATTAGCACTTTACCTGTATCTTAACTTAAGTAGTCTTCATTTATTCAGAGAGGACCTCTTATTGGATGGAGCTAATGATCTAACCTTACCTGAGGATTGCCCTACCACTACTCCAATTGCCCGTTACCCTTAACTGATCAGAGAAGGATGAAGACAAAGAATGAATGATGACATCCAATGAGCAATTTGAAGATGGCCTCATCTTTTTATTTAACTTTTGAAGTTCGATAACTTTTCTTTGTACTTTGGCCTAGTGCTCCTATATCAAACTTTAACATTAATGAAGTTTTTTTTAAACCAAATATAATGACTTAGGTTTTTCCTTTGAATGCTTCAGTAGTACAAATCAAACTCCATAGCTCGAATAGGATCGACCAAACTATATCATATTAAAGTATCATAGCACCTCAACTTTTAAGTAGGTTTCTTAAATCGCAATTTATACCATCTTGGAAAGGTCAAGCCTCCCATAAAAGATAGATGCTAAATTTTATAGGTTGGTCCCCAAGATTTTTCTAATCTTTGACTACCTTAGTATCTTGTAAAAATTTTTAAGTCTCTCAAGTTAATCTCTCAGGCTTTGGATCTTAGCCAATCTATGTTGGCTTTGAAAATGGTTCAAACACCCTTTCAATGTTTCTCAAGTCAATGCTTGGGACATGCACCTTACAGGGCATCCCTTAACTAGGTGCTAGTTAACCTTGATTGGCATAATTTTTATATTTCTTCATCATTTTTTTATTACTATATAAAGTAATAATTTTGAAATTAGTTATGAGGGAAAAATTAAATTCTTTAAGAAAATTATTGATGCTTTGAATCTAATCTCCACATGCCGAAGAATGAAATATTTTTATTAAAATGGTAGAGAAATTTTCTATCTGCCTCTTGTAAGAAAAAGAGAGAAAAAAAAAGGAGCACAAAGAGGTTCAAAGTTTTTATTTAAGAAAAAACTCTTTATGCTCTTTGCATGAGTTACCTAAGACCTAAGCAAGAGAGCCTATTTACCTGTGAATTATGATAAAGGTAAGCCTTTTGTATTAAATGACTCTAATAATTATGATATCCTCAAATTAGATGGTAATAAAAAAATTATTTTTCAAATAATTGATTGATTTCATTTTAAACAATTAAAAATAAGCATTTGATCAAAATAAGATAAGTCAATGGTTAAAGGAGGAAATGTTTGTTTTGATAAAGTTTTGTTTTTTTATTAGTTTCTCATCTTGCTATGTGCAATCAGAGGATAGGTCTATCAAATTTGATTATATATTTTTGATGTACAAAACTTTTTTCTTTATGTAAAAATATTGATTATTTTTAAAATTTTTTGTCTAACTATTTTTCAGATTGGCGTGCCGAACACGGCATCATCACATCCCGAAGTCCGTCACGTCGCACGTGATATGTCCATTAGGTACGTGCCACGTAACCCAGTCCCTGCTCGTGCACCGTATACAATGGAGGCAAGTGACCACATCTCCCTCGTGGACCCATATACTCAATAATAACCTTACGATCGGGTGGGCCACCACCAATCGTGTGGTCCAGAGCCATTCCCTTGGAGGCCCTATAAGAGGAGGGGCATTAATTGCACGTCCAAAATCGTCCGGCGTGCTGTGGTCAATGGTGGCCATGCAACGCACACGTGATCGGACGACGTCCAACGGAGACCGTCGTGGGCTTCCACCAGAGGATGGATTGGAGGCATCGCCATTATATATGTCTCCTTCGCTGGCTCTTCTTGGCTTGATTAGTGGGTAAAAATTTTGTTGGTTGTCCGACGATCGGGGTCCACCGTTGTAGCCTGTACCGTGTACCCATGGGTTGCTAGGCTGTGCCAGTTTCGCTCGGAGAGGATCAGTACCGTGACTGTGAGGGATATTTGAAAAGTAATCAACGAATATGGCCTTAATATTATGACCCTTTTGGATTAACTATTAATTAAAAACTTTTCAGTAGCTATTTTTCAGTATGCTATGTGAAGATACTCTCGCGAATATGACTTCCTTTGAATTAGATACACCAATCTTGATGAATTACAAGAATTCTCTCTTAAAATTGTTATTATTAAAATTTGGGAACCATTTTTGAAGTTATGCATGATGAATTAGGATTTGCACTGATGGTCGTCTAACCCATTTGCCCACAATCTTAGATTATGAAGATCAAAAATTGGATGATACATATCCTCAAGCACGTAGGCATGATTAATTAGAGCACCAAGTGGATTTCCCTTCATTCCTTTCAAAAAAAATAATAATAATAAAATATTTTCCTTGGATGATCCTACAGTGTGCACCATGAGATCTTTATTTTATCAAAGAAAAAGAAAAGGAAGAGATCACTCAAAGCTTATGTAAGACTTCGGGATGCTCACTTTCCGGCCTAATTCCTTTGCGAAGCCCGCTCGTGCGTAGCTTGACAATTTATTGAGTGAGACAAACTCAAGCTTAGTTTGGACTACCTTGAAGGAAGCCCAGCTTTGTGCGAAGCTCGGTTCTCCATGACCATCATTTCCATCGGAAGAGGCATTCGGATAGAACCGGGCGCCAGAACCACTGTTTTGAAAGCCGGACTGGATCCACCGGTTGAACCGATCTAACCGGAAATTGATTATTTGTTCGATCCAATTTTATTATTAAAGTTAACTTTTCTATAACTCAATGAAAACAGAAAAACTCATTGAACCAGCCGGATTTTGAAGAACCGGTTCAATCCTGGTTTTTAAACTTCTAGGTTTAAAAAATAAAGTTAGAGTTAGATTTTTTACAATTTTTAAAACAGTCTGCTCCTTCGTCTTCCTTCGTCTGCCTTTACCTCTGCCTCTCCTCTCGGGTATGCTTCCTCTTTTTTTTTTTTTTTTTATCTCAATACTTTTCCTCTACTGTCTTTTGATTATTGTTTTTTTTTTTTTTCTGCCCAACTTTGTACTTTATTTTGTTCCTTGTTTTATGCTCTCTCTATTTCTCATGTCCCTAGAAGAGCAAGAAGTCTTCGTCTATTGATTTCTTTTACTTTTTTTTTTAATCTTCTAATAGTATCGGTTATATGGAAATAGAATGGAGGAAACAGACAAATAAGTTCTTGTGATTTCCTTTGCTTATAATATGTATGTGAGGAGTGAAGAGACAAAACCGAAGAGCGAATGAAAGTGAGGAGGCAGAAGCACCAATAGAAATAGTCCTAGTGATCTTGATAAGTGGATTTAAGTTTATGAGTTTTTATTTTTTAAGCCGATGCTTGCTGTGTAAAAATATGCCTTCATGGATAATAACAAATAAATTTTTTATAGTTTAATATTTATATATTATTTTAATATTATTAAATTAAAAATTAATTATGATATTATTGGATTTGATCAAATCAATTTATCCGAGATTGATTCATGACTCAAATATAAAGTCGGTTCATTATCAGATCCAATTTTTAAAACATTGGCCAGAACTCAAAGGCGATTCCGTTGGCCATGAGGCGAGTAATTTTCCGGCGGCCACTCCCAAGGCAGTTGCTTTGCCATTCCTCCTCCGCTTTCCACTCTTGAAAGTCAACCAATAACAGCACCACACGCGTCCTAAACAGGGACACGGCCGACCCGCCTACGGAGGAGAGCTCACCGCCCGCAGCTATCAACTAGTAAACAAATCACATCCTCGGTCTAATTTAAGCCCAAACAAATGCGTACAAACTCGCATGCACATGGAGGACTCACTTGCCTACAGCTAGCCTAATATAGCCTACGAGTAAAACCACTCCCCCTCCCCCTCCACCTCCAATTACTTAAGCTCCTCTTAGTTCTTCCTCCATCCCCTTCTTAATTGGGCTCTTCTGGTACTGGCTCCTTAATTGATGCTGTCGTCGCCGGAAAATATGCTCCCATACGCCGCCCAGCGGGTGATGGTCGACCGGCGGTGGAAGCCCAACGTCGAGATCGCGCCGAATTGCCCCCGCTGTGACTCCTCCAACACCAAGTTCTGCTACTACAACAACTACAGCCTCAGCCAGCCCCGGTACTTCTGCAAGGGCTGCCGGCGGTATTGGACCAAGGGTGGCTCCCTACGCAACGTTCCGGTCGGCGGCGGGTGCCGCAAGAATCGCAGGGGCAAGTTGGTGAGGCTGTCGAGCAATCCGGTCGCTGCTCCGGAATTGAGCTACGGCCACGGCCGGCTATCGGGCCAGATTCGCCCGGACCTGGCGCTGGATGGCATGGTGGGGAATTCAAGCAGTTCGATCCAGTCCATGGATGTATCGACGACCACCACTGATGGCTCTACGATCGACCTTGCCTTGCTCTACGCCAAGTTCTCGAATCAGCGTCCCGAGGCCGAGCCGGGCCTCGTCGTGCCTGAATTGCCCGGAGAGATCGATGAGTCTTTGGAGTCGGCCACAGTTTTGAGTCAGCAAACGCCTGTCCAACTACCCGATCAGCATGGATTTATGGAGAGCCAGCAAAGAGCAAACGAGTCAATGGCTGAAGCACTGCTGGGTGATGGAAACCAGCCATCGATTGGAGAGCTCAGCTTGCCCGTGGATCCAAGTGGGTATGAGTCGCTGGCGTTCCCAACGGAAGGCTTCAGCAGCTTCTTCTCATCAAGTTGTAGTCCGGCCGATCCAAATTTAACGTACGAAGTGGCGAATGGTCAAGGGTTTGGATCGCTGCAGCTGGATGATAGCATGGGTCTCCATCAAAACGTTATCGTTAATGATTGGAGCTCGATGGACTACTCAAGTTTGGAAGCTTTCTATAGGTCTTAAGGAAGTGATCGATATCTTCTTCTTCTTAAATGTTCTTTCATCTAGCATATATATATATATATATATATGAATGAGAGAGTGAGAGTAGGGAATTAGCTCGGAGGATGACCAGCTGAGTCTAGAGAAGCCTCCAAGCTCCTTTGCATAAAACGAACTATGGTGTGGCGAATGTAAACTAATGTCTTAAAACAACACAATAAAATTCCACATTTTCTTGGCAAGTTGTTGCCTTGGTGTCAGATCTTCTCTACTCTCCTAATAATTTGTCTTCTTTGTGGATGATGAATGAAACGCAACTACTTCGGTGACAAGCGATGAAAGCTTATGGTGAAGTGACATGCTGTGGACCCATAAGGTTAAGTAGGTGATGTTATCTTTGGGCTCACCTTGGATTGCGACTTCAACAGCACCATGTGAGAGAGAGAGAGAGAGAGAGAGAGAGAGAGAGAGGAGTTTGTAGGTTCATGGGTAAGAGTTTCTCTTTGAAGTTTTTACCGCCATCGTTGGTCTTCTGATCTGTTGTACATAGTTTTGTTCGTACTATGTACGTAGCACTGGCAATGTTGGGGCTCTATAATTCTTGTGGCCGGTGTACTTCTTGAGAATGGTCTTTTTCATGGGTAAATCCTACATTATAATCTAGCCACTCTTACAATTGTTTTCTTTGTATTTATTCCCCTAGATAAACTTTTTATGGAGATAGATGCCTCATCCCAGCTCAAGAGAATTGTTTACTCCTGATGCAACACTAGTTCCACTTCTGAAACTGGTGGATAATTTGTTCCTTGGATTGACTTAAACTTCAGTTCTTCCTAGTCTATTCTAAAGATAGATATCCAATATTCAGTTTCCATTTAGATCTAGGTCTAATCATTCAGTAGTTGGACTCACTCATGAGAGTCATTAAATTAATAGGGTCTGAATCCAATTCAACACAAACCGAGGCCAGTTTTGCTTACTAAGAAAATACGAATTAATATTTGTGGACTAATTGCATGTACTCAATAAGTTAAGCAAGCATGTTGATCCAAGTTATCATTAATATTTAGGGTGGAAAAAAATTGCTCGCATGTATGTCTAGTTTATAACCAGCCAGAAAAAATACCTTAGGCTTGATTTGTTTTAAAAAAGACATTTTATATTTCCCAAAAATATATACATAAGTTATGACAAATGATTTCCTGTAGTTCAGGGTCACAATGAGTTTTAGCTGGATCAACTTCCAAAATACGCATCCCAAAACCATGAGAATTTTAAATCTAGGTTCAAGTATAATACGCATCCCAAAACCATGAGAGTTTGCATTAACCTGACTTGTACTTTTAACCAATGCTCTCATAATATTACAACATACTCCACTGAAACCATATAGTTGACCCCAGGCTGCAGTGGAATATTTTACCAAATCTCTGAGGAATTTTTTTATTAAAACATGATAATTTATAACAGTTACTATTCACCATTGTGATAGAGAAAAAACAATGATCATGAAAAATTAACTTTTATATTATTGATTAAATAAAAAAATTCTTACTATATATTAAATAACTAGTATTACCACTATCACAAATTTTAAATTTTAACAATACTATTTTATCTAGTAAGTAGAACAAATGATCAATAGTAAGCATTGTTTTTATTATAATGACTAAATGACTGTATCTTTTGGCATAGAAAAGGAAGCATGCATCTAATTAACTAAGCCTGACGCCACATACATTTGCACCTCCACTAAATCACTGTGGATCGATGTTCTAAACGGCCTTTTCTTTATTTCTAACGCACAACTTACTCTCCTAAATTGTAATAGTTATATTATTATTTAGTCATTCTCAATGTTTTGACTTTCTTCGAGAGTTAAAACACGGACACTTGTCCCCTATCAACCTCAAGGGCGTGGAATACGGAGATTTCAACAATTAATACAACGCATGCGAATGATCCAAGAGAAGGCCCATGATCCAAGACAAATAGATTTTCTTTGAGTGGACAGACGACCGGATTTGATAATTTTAATACTATAATGCCATGGGGGCAGCAGAGCAAGAAGGCCAAGCATTCCACGTCTAATCTTTTTTTTTTTTTGTCTAGCGACAGATTAGCTGGCGGCAACGCACGCGAAACAGAAAAATTGCAGTGAGCTGGCACAGGGAAGTGTGCTGATTTCACGCGGAATATTAAACACAGTAGACTTTGCAGTTTGCACCTCCAAAAGGAAATGTTAGCCTTATAATTGCATCACAAAAAGTCACCAAGAAAACAAGGGATTAGGAACATATCTCAGTGAATAGAACTCTATTTGAGCGAATCATGACTTTATGGCGATGTGAAATTGATAGGATCATGTTATTTTAAATGCATGGAAAGGAGGGTTGGATGGTTAAGCACAATTGAGCAAGGTTGATATTGTACATCGAAAATTGCCTAAATATATATAATACTCTTTAAAAGATAATATTCTCTTTAAAAGATATATATTGTACATCTCTATATTAGTTATTGCTTTTGCTATCGAATAATAACTTAGTTATTCTTGAATAATCAGATATTTCAAATTTAATGATTAATTCAAGTGATTAGCTGGGACTAATTTTCTTAAAAAAATAAAATATGAACTCCTCATGAATGATGCTATATGTTGCTCATGATGGCTATATTTTTACTATCAATTACTTTTGTTATGATGTTATCATTGTTCATTTTGATATCAAGTATCTTCTATTCTTACATACATACATACATATATATATATATATATATATATATATATATTATAGCTATTTGAAATCTCTGTAGAACTTTTGGTTCTAATTTTCATTTTGCTGTGTTGTTCTCAAATACTAAGCTTGGCTCTATCTCAAGAGCATGACAAGCTAGGGATTGTGGTGTCATGAAGTTTGTTAAGCCATGCCTCGTACTTGAATTTGATCTAACCTTGATCCAAATCTAATGCTGAATGAGTTGGGTATTGAATCAAAGTTGAGCTCATTAGAACTTTTGAGCCAAATTTGAGTTTGAGAGTTTTATACCTAGAAGATTAATCTTCGACTAAACTTGTATAAGCTCCTCAATTTACTATGTGCATACATTCTCACATATACATATATACATATATATATACATGCAAATATTTTATATATATATATATATAAATTTTAGGAATAATTATACGAGAAGTATATAAATTTATTTGGATTTTTAATTAAGTCCTTATACTATTTTTCCTTCAATTGAGTATCCCAACTCATTTAAGTTTTTTAATCATGTATATTTTTTGATGGCCGTTAACAATCATTTGATAGAATGAATAGCGATGTTCAATTATAACTTAAATATTTTTTTAATTGACTATATAAACATATATATATATATAACTTTTTCAATTGCATGTATTAACTCATAAAAGTTTTTTAATCAAGTACAAAGAATATAGGCAGAAGAATTATAGAAGCTATCTATTGATATTCTTTTGACTTCTAGCTCTATGTGGCAAATTAAGATAAATAATCTTTGCTGAGTGTTATGACCTTTGAGAGAGTGCAAAAAAAAAAAATTTATTGAGAATTATATTAGTAATGCAACAAAAATTTTACAGCATAAAACAAGATATATACTTAAAAGCATAATTTTTTATGAATTCATTTACTATTAACCAAGCAATTAAAAAAACACTAATTGTTTTACTTATATATAAATAAATATATATGCATATGAGCAAACGTGTGTCTCTGCATGCGTTCACATATAATGTGACTTATGTACATAAAAATATTAAATTTGGTATACATTGTTATTTTTTATCAATTTTATTTTTTAGGTCATTTGATTTGTTAAATGACTGCTTTTTGTGCTTCCTCTTGTTGTCCCATGCATACAGTTAGGTTAGCTTTGGTAGATTGAAAGGGTGGCTGGCCTGACTTATGATTGCCCCATGGAAATTTCTCATTAGAAAAATCTTTGTCAAGTTGAAATTTTACGGAGTCAAGCTACAAGGGAGGTGGTGAAAAGGTGATGATTAAATAGATGATCAGCTCTTGAAAGCTTTCATCTTTAGGGTTGGTCAAAATCAACTTCGATGAGAGTATTCGGAGTAGACATGCGGGCTTGGCCTTTGTTATTCGTGGATTTGATGGAGCCATGTTAGCGGCGGAGGGTTTTAATCTTTTTGACTTCTCTGTTCCTCTGACCGAGCTTTATATGGCTTAGGTTGGCATCTCCTATGCCATTCGTATCCTTGGTGTTCGCTATCTTTTCATCGAGAGCGACTCTCTTACTGTTATTCGATGGCTCAGATGAAACTTTCGTGATCACTTGCTAACTAACCCCTTGATCCAAAATATCTGATCAATCCTTCATGAGGCACTGAGTTCAGATTAGATATGTCTATCGAAAAGCCAATTCAGCAGCTGACTGAATTGCTGCCTCGGTGGCCTATCACTTCAGATTCTATATCTAGAAGCAGGAAGACCCTTGCCCTTTTGTACTTAAGCAAATTATATTTTCTGACATATCGAGTTTGACTCACATCAGAATGGTATGATCACCCGCCTGTACAAAAAAAAGGATGATCGACTTTGTACCGCTAGTTAGCATCGAATGGCGTGACATGTGCTTTCCGTGCTCGATGCCTCACATACCACATGCTTATGTGCGTGCTGTTGCTTTCCAACCAACTATTTCAAGGCTGTACCAATTGTTTACACATTCTACGGCATTATTTTTTATAAGGCTATGTTTGTAACGCATGTCTTGTATCAGCCTTGTCCTCGAGGAGAAAGAATGTAGGAGATTCAACGGCAAACGAACTTAATCTTGATGCAGGATAAAAATGTTTCCGCAAAAATCGGCTGACATAAATAGGCGGTGAGGTTCGCCTATGGGTTAGCAACCCCTGCAAGCCGAATAACGCTCCACCAAGCTACTATTTCGATATCTCTGAACCTCGACAGGAACGAGCCTGACCTTCAAATCTTGATAGGGCCGAGCCTCATATTCGAACCTCAGTAGGGCCAAGCTTGATCTCCGCACCAAATATTCTGGCTATTAGATCACTTATAATCATGAGGATCTTGAAACTTCTTCCCAAAGTGATTCCCCATGAACGAAAATAGAAGCCAGATATGACTCCCCTTCTTCATGAATTATGGGATCCTAAATCTCCCTGATAAGGTATACGTCAAAATCGGCCTTATCAGTCACCAACTTTCTTAACTGATCTTTGAGAATCAAGTAAATAGCAGATCCTCTCTGTTGCCTATAAAACACCAGATCTCAAGACCCATGAGGTAAGATGGAAAAACCCTTGCCAATGCCATTGCTCTCCAGAATCATCCTCTGGAACCCTTTTCTCCTCTTTACAACCTTCTTCACATTGTCTGTGGCTAAAAGGTTTTCACTGACTTGGATGTTGAAAGGTCTTCCACAGGGACCACCCACCTCAATCCCTGCACGAAGACTATTTTTTAGGTCTACAAGGATGGAAGGATGCCATCCAAATCCCAACGAGCGCTATCATTTCAACCATAGGCTAGAGAACGAAAATCTATAGCAACAGATTGGCGTTGGAGGAAGGGACTCAAGTTCCTATAACTTGAAAAATCCTAAGAGATAATAAGGTTTAGTAGAGGGAGACATCATTCAAGATGGTGAATTGAAAAAGAGCAGCCATAGACGCCCCTGATCAAGCCACTTCTCAAAGGTCTCACCCGCCACATAACGCGATGTTCCCATAGCCATCCCAGTCTGCTGGTCCGCCACCACCTGCAGCACTGGTCACACGGGATTAGTTCAGCCTATTGGTCCAACAAGTTCAGACTTTAATGCAGTTGGTGTAGGGACTTCAAAACACCAGTCCTTCAATGACATTAAATACCCAACCTCCTACAACCCTTCAACCGCAGCAGCATCTCGCTGCAACAACCACACCGGTTCAACCCACGGTGCTAATCCGTTGGAGGCCATGAGTGGAAAGGGAGTCTGATCTTCGCCAGTAACGATGACTGCTGACAAACATGTTGAAAAAGAACCTGCCAAGCTGATGGAGGGCGATATTCAAAACGCCTGCAACTCAAGAATGATCTAATCTGCGAGAAAAGAATTCGTCCAGGTTTGGTTCGAATCTTGACAAGAAAAGGGGAAAATTCGAATTTGATCACTCACAATCCGAAGTTGAAAGGAAGCTCAATTGAATTTTCAATTCAATTATTTTGAATCAGAAAAAAAAAAAAGAAAACATTGATCTGAATTCAAGAAAATAGCATCTAATTTTCATCATCCATCTTTTTTTCTTTGCCATCCTCCAGCCCCCAAAACCAAGCTTAAATAAAAGAGATAAAACCCTAATATCATAAGTTTAGTTAAAATTACAACTATGCCCTTAAAAACGAAAACAGGCCCAAAACTCCTATCAGGCGAGCCCGGATGGCCAAAATCCATAGTAGCTCATCGTCAAATGCGATGACTTTGAATCAGCAGTCCGTTTCCATGTGACCAGCCAAGTTTGGGCCCAGTCCGACACAGTAGCTGACCGGATTCGATTGACCCAAAGTGTCAAAACGAAGTCGGGTCAATTCCGTACGCTCGGCCCAAACATAGAATTTCAAGCCCATTTGTTCTGCAACCTCTTGGACCTTCGTAGACTATCTGGCGTGGGCTTTCCTGACGTGGCCTGCTGACTCTGGGTTGCTGGAACAGGAACATTCAAGGACTGGTTCGACTGACCCGAACCCTGGTCCGAACGGATCATCACTCTTCCCTTCCTCTGAAAAGCTTGACCTCAAGCTTGAATTCTCTCCTGCATAAGGGGTCAGATGTCGAATGTTGAATACATCCGAAATGAAGGCATCATCTGGTAACTCAACCCGATAGGCATTGTCACCAAATTTCTCCAATACCTGGCATGGACCTACCTTCTTCGGCTTGAGCTTCGTAAAAGCTCCCTGTGGATACCGCTCCCTCGGTAAGTAAACCCATACCAAATCGCCCACTTCAAAGGACTGTTGTCGATGCTGCTGATCAGCTTTCGTCTTGTATTTGGCGTAAATCTGCTCCAATTTGGCTCTAACAGTCGCATGTATCTCCTGCAAGTCAGATACTCTATCTTCGACCTTCTGACTCACCTTCTCTGGCGTCTCAACTGGCAGAACATCCAAAGGACCTCTTGGCAAGAACCCAAACAGTATCTGAAACGAAGCAAACCCTGTAGAACGGTTCACTGAAGAGTTGAACTCAAACTCAATCTTCAGCAAACACAAATCCCAGCTCCTGAATTCATGCACATTTGCCCGCAACAGATTACCCAAGCTACGGTTGACAACTTCAGTCTATCCATCCGTCTGAGGATGATAAGGGCTGCTAAATTTCAACTTTGTGCCCAACTTTTTCCACAGCTCTCGCCAGAAGTGTCCCATAAACTTGCTGTCCCTGTCTGACACTATGGATGCCGGTATACCAAAATGCCGAACCACTGAAGCAAAATACAGGTCAGCAACCTTTGACGCATCAAAAGTGGTTTTGCATGGCAAGAAACACGCCACCTTACTGAACCGATCCACAATCACCATAATCGAATCCAGCCCCCTTGCTGTCCGCGGCAATCCTACAACAAAGTCCATAGAAACATCTCGCCATGGTGCCTCTGGGATAGGTAAAGGCGTGTACATACCTTGGTTCGTGTCTGTCCCCTTCGACTCTTGACACAACCTGCACCTCTTCACAAAAGCCTTGACATCTCGGTCAAGACCAGGCCAATAAAACCGCTGTCGAATCAACCAGGCTGTTTTATCCCTTCCGAAGTGACCCTGGTTATGCAATTCCTGGATGATCAACACACGAAGAGACGTATCAGGAATACATAAGCAGTTACCTCAAAATAAATATCCATCATGGAGAACGAAATCAGTTCGCTCTCCAGCCTCAATTTCGGCCAAGATCCCCTTGAAGTGCTCATCCACACGAATGTCCTTCCTTACACTCTCAAAGCCGAGAGTGTACACATGCATAGCGCCAATCAACAAGCTCCGCCTACTCAAAGCATCAGCCACTCTATTCAACGTACCAGACTTGTGCTTGATGCTGAAAGTGTATTCCTGCAAGGCACTCACCCACTTCGCATGCCTTGAACTCAGTTTATGCTGACCCTGTAAAAACTTCAGCGCCTGATGGTCTGAATACAGTACAAACTCCCGCTGAATCAAGTAGTGGCGCCAATGCTGCAAGGACCTCACAATGGCGTACAATTCCAGATCATAAACCGAGTAAGTCAGTTTAGCTTCTCCCAGCTTCTCACTGAAGTATGCGACTGGTCTTCCTTCCTGGCTAAGCACTGCCTCAATTCCAGTCTTCGAAGCATCACAATCCACCTCAAAAACTCTATCAAAATCAGGAAGAACCAATAAAGGAGCTTCGGTCAATCTGACTTTCAGCCCATCAAATGCCTCCTGTGCGGCATCATTCCACCCGAATCTGGCTCCCTTCAACAATTCCGTTAAAGGTGCAGCCAGCTCACTATACACCTTGACAAACCTGCGATAAAACCCTGCAAGACCCAAAAAGGATCTCAATTCTGTCAAGGTTGAAGGTACTGGCCATTCCACAATTGCATGCACCTTATTCCTATCTGGGAGAATCCCCTCTTCAGTCACAACGTACCCCAGAAAAATTAGTCTCCCAACCATCCAAATGCACTTCTCTGGGTTAGCAACTAACTGGTTCTCACGTAACACTGACAAAACCTGTGCCACATGGCCCACATGCTCTTCGGCTGTCCTGCTGTATATCAAAATATCATCAAAGTAGACAACCATAAATGAGCTAAGAAATGGACGTAAAACCTGGTTCATTATGCGCATGAACGTGCTCGGCGCGTTTGACAACCCGAATGGCATTACCAACCATTCATACAGCCCTTCCTTAGTCTTGAAGGCTATCTTCCATTCGTCTCCAGGCTTCATCCTTATCTGATGGTACCCACTCTTCAAATCAATCTTCGTGAAGACCTTAGCACCACTCAACTGATCAAGCATGTCGTCCAACCTCGGTATTGGGAACCTATACTTCACAGTAATTTTGTTAACTGCGCGGCTGTCGACACACATGCGCCACGTACCATCCTTCTTTGGTACCAAAAGGGCTGGCACAGCGCACGGGCTAATGCTCTCCCGTACGAACCCCTTGTCCAAAAGTTCTTGGACCTGCCTCCTCAATTCGTCATGCTGTTGCGGTGTCATCCGATAATGAGCCTTATTCGGCAACACTGAGCCCGGAATAAGGTCAATGCCATGTTGAATATCTCGGAGAGATGGTAATCCAGCCGGTAGCTCCTTTGATACAACATCTCAGAATTCCTCCAAGATAGACACCAACTCCTCAGGAATCATATTCGGCCTTTGCTCCTCTTCCACGCCGAAGTCTCCTGACTTGCTCACCAAAGCAAAACAAACATCCTCTCCATCCAAACTCGCATCGAATTCTGTGCTTGGTAAATAAATTACCGTATTCTGTCCACTCACTTCCTGAAGCGGCTTCAAAATAACTTTTCTCCCATCTGGATGCAGCATATAACTGTGGGTATACCCATTGTACACTGCCCTGTTATCAAACTGCCACGGATGCCCCAGTATGATGTGAGTAGCATCCATTGGAACAACATCCGCCTCAATAGTTATCTCGAAATGAGGACCAAAACACAGTGACAACTTACACCTTCGGCTGACCTGAATGTCTGCATTTCGGTTCACCCAACCGAGCTTATATGGATGTGGGTGAGGGTCTGTCCGCAACCCCAGCTTCTTCACAGCCTCCTCTGCTATCACATTCTCCCAACTGCCGGAGTCTATGATAACACGACATGTTTTGCCAGCCACAAAACATTTCGTTGTGAAGATGTCATGCCGACGCCAATCTTCATCTGACCTCGGCGCCAGACACATTCTTCGTATCACTAAGCTCTCCCCTTGAATATGGTCCGGATCAATAACACACAGCTCATCATCAAATTCCTCATCCTCAGGGAACTCTCCTCCATATTCGTCCTCCATATACTCCTCCATATACAACTGAGCTCGCGCCTTGGGGCATTCATTGGCATAGTGCCCCAAATTCTGACACCGATGGCAGCGAATGTTAGCCCTGTTGCTGCCCACTCTCGCCTGAGAACCTGAGGTTCCATTCGACCCTGTTGGTCTTGGAGGTACTGATGCCTGCGGCCTCGCTACTGGAGGCATAAATTTGCCCCCTGAATTCTGCCCTGAACTCTGGCCCGTAGTAAAACCCCCTCTGCTCTGAAACCCCCTATTTCTCATCAAGCTCTTTTCCACTGCCTGAGCCCTCATATGCGCATCTCCTACACTATCAATTCGATGCACAGCCAGCGCATCTTGGATTGGCAGCCGCAAGCCATGAAGATACATGGCTATCAATCTCGGTTCAGCCTCAATCAACCGATTTCGTGCAACCAATCGATAAAATTCAGTTGTGTACTCCTCGACGCTCCGACTACCTTGCGTCAAACTATGCAACTTCGAATACAAAATCTGCTCATGGTTCGGAGGCAAAAACTCCCTGTTCATCTCCTGCTTTAGCGCTGCCCATGACGCTAATGGAGGTCTCCCATCCATATATCTACGATAGTGCTGCGCATGCCACCAAGCAGCAGCCCTATCTCTGAATCGAATTGTGACAAGCGGTACCTGCTTGTCTAAGGGCACCTCCTTCAGACGAAAAACGTCATCGACCTGAAGGGTCCAATCAACATACTCGTCTGGGTTAATTCCTCCTTTAAACTCTGGAATTTCGACCCTGAAGCCTGCTTCCCACCGATTCTGATTTTCGAATAGGGAGGTTGATCGAAATACCTTGGAAGTCCAACATCAGGCCTCTGTTGCCCTCTTCGAATTGGTGGTGCCTCAGATTTTCGAAACCCCTCTCCCTACCTCCATCAATTTCATCACGCTCCTCCACTCGAATGGGTTGGGCACGATTTTGCACCTCCATCCGCGCCATCATCGCCTGCATGGTTTGCATCATCTGTTGCATCACCTGGTGCTGGTCTCGCATGGCGTCTTGCATAGCATCTCTCACGGCGTCTCTCAGGGATTGATCGTTGTTATTCTGCTCCATTGGATATAAATTTCGGTTAGGGTTGATATTTGGGTTTGGTGTTAGGCCGGTAATGGAAGGAATGGATCAAGGCTCTGATACCAAGTTGATGCAGGGCGATATTCAAAACGCCTGCAACTCAAGAACGATCTAATCTGCGAGAAAAGAATTCGTCCAGGTTTGGTTCGAATCTTGACAAGAAAAGGGAAAAATTCGAATTTGATCACTCACAATCCGAATTTAAAGGAAGATCAATTGAATTTTCAATTCAATTGTTTTGAATCAAAAAAAAAAAACATTGATCTGAATTCAAGAAAATAGCATCTAATTTTTATCATCCATCTTTTTTCTCTGCCGTCCTCCAGCCCCCAAACCAAGCTTAAATAAAAGAGATAAAACCCTAACATCATAAGTTTAGTTAAAATTACAACTATGCCCTTAAAAACGAAAACAGGCCCAAAACTCCTATCAGACGAGCCCGGATGGCCAAAATCCACAGCAGCTCATCGCCAAAGGCGATGACTTTGAATCAGCAGTCCGTTTCCATGTGACCAGCCAAGTTTGGGCCCAGTCCGACACAGTAGCTGACCGGATTCGATTGACCCAAAGTGTCAAAACGAAGTCGGTCAATTCCGTACACTCGGCCCAAACATGGAATTTCAAGCCCGTTTGTTCTGCAACCTCTTGGACCTTCGTAGACTACCTGGCGTGGGCTTCCCTGACGTGGCCTGCTGACTCTGGGTTGCTGGTACAGGAACATCCAAGGACTGGTTCGACTGACCCGAACCCTGATCCGAACGGATGTCCTCATCACAAGCTCATCGAAGGAATCAATAGAGTTTGGCTTTGGTGTGCCGAATCATACTCTAGCTGGTCCCCTAAGAGTAGAGGGGAAAGCCCAGCACATGATCACATCTGAGGCTCCATAGAATAGCATGATTGACTGAATGCTGCTCAGATGGTCATCTGGATCGGTTGTTCCATTATAAGGCTCGATGGCTGGAAGCTTTAAATGCAGTAGAATAGCCTCGTTCATGATCCTTCCAATGAAGGGAGGACCTCGTTCCACCCATGATTCTGGTAAGAAGGCATGTTTGATGGCATCCAATTCTAGGTGCATCTTCCGGATTGTTCGCTCGACCGCCTCAGCTCGGATGGTCGGAGAGGCTACGAGGGAAGATCGATGTCTTGGCATGTTGGAAGTCAACCATCTCAACCATAAGGTGGTCATGTCCGCCCTAGCAAGCGGAGTATTGAAGGAAGGAGACTTCTACCTAGCTTTAGAGGTAAACTACCCCTAAAGTCTCTATGACATGATGACTATGGCGGACAAATATGTCGAAGTAAAAGAATCCAGGAGGTTGGCGTGAGCTAAACAATCAAAGAAGAAGGAGAAAACTAACTTGGACAACCTCTGAGTGTACTATCAGTTAGATATCCCTCAACTGGAATATCTTACTCATTGTAATAGACTTCTCCATATGCGAATGTATTTTCTCCGAATAACTATCTTTTTCAAGATGTTAATGAGAGGCGGGTCTCACCAAATCGCTGACCCTATTGATCCATTCTTCGGACCTCAGCACGGTCGAGTATTCTCCGACTAGGCCAAGTAAAAATATTCTTTGTATCTTGGCTGAACCAAGTAAAATTTAAAGTGTTCTCTGTATCTTGGTAGGGCCAAGTAAAAAATTTTTTGAACCTCGGCATGGCCGAGTATTCTTCGTACCTTCGCTGGGCCAAGTAAAAATATTCTTCGTACCTTGGTAGGGCCAAGTAAAAAATTTTTCGAACCTCAGCATGACCGAGTATTATTTGTACCATGGCTAGGCCAAGTAAAATGTTATTTGTACCTTGGTAGAGCTAAGTAAAATCCTATTTCCAAACCTCGGCAAGACCGAGTGAATTCTCCAAACCTTGGCATGGCCAAGTATCCCCTACTACCTCCCTAAGGCTTTGGCCTAGTTAAGACTTCTCTAAGTTACTATCTTTGAAACTTGCCAAGACTCTACTCCCTTAGCTTGAACATAAACTTGGACTAAGGAATGGGGGGGGAGGGGGGGCAAGTAATGGAGGGTAAAAATGTTCTCGCAAAAATCGGCTGACATAGATAGACAGTGAGGCCCGCCTATAGGTTAGCAACCGCTGCAAGCTGAATAACACTGCGCCGAGCTACCGTTTTGACATCTTCGATCCTCAGTAGGGCTGAGCCTCATTGCCGAACCTCGCAGGGCCGAGCCTAACCTCCAAACCTCTACAGGGCTGAACCTAACCTCTGAAACTCAGTATGGCCGAGCCTTATCTTCAAACCTCGGCAGGGTTGAGCTTGATCTCCACAATGAACATTTCAGCTATCAGATCACTTAGAAGCATGAGGATCCCAGAACTCCTTCCCAAAGTGATTCCCCATGAACAAAAATAGAAGCAATATATGGCTTCCCCTCTTCATGAACTACGGGATCCTAAATCCCCCTAGTAAGGTATATAATGAAATTGGTCTTATCAGTCACCAACTTCCTCAACTGATCTCTAAGAATTAGGTAAACATCAGATCCTCTCTACTGCCTATAAAATACCGGATCTCAGGACCCATGAGGTAAGATGAAAAAACCCTTTCCAACACCATTGCTCTCCAGAATCATCCTCTGGAACCCCTTCTCCTCTTTACAACCTTCTCCACATTATCTGTGTCTAAAAGGTTTTCACTGACTGGGCATCGGAGGGTTTTCGCATGAACCACCCATCTCAATCCCTGCGTGGGGATATTTGCAGGTCTGCAAGGATGAGAGGATACCATCCAAATCCTAATGAGCACTATCGTCTCGACCACTGGCCGAAGAACGAAAATCTGCAGCAACAAATCTCATGCTTAATCCTAATGCAATTTGATTTATATTCGATTTTATATTAAGATCCAACACATTTATTGGTCGAACTAAATTTATAAAAAAAGTTTTAAACCCAATGAATCATTAAATATATCAAATTCTTTTAAATATTATACTTAAAATAAGCATTTAACTATTATTTTATAGCTAAAATCTAGTAATTGATAATCAAATATAAATTAATAAAAAAATTAATGAGATTAAAAAATCAACTTAAATTTAAATTTTTATTCAAAAATTCTTGATTCTATCAAAGTAAATGAATATATTTAAGTTTATTAATTATGATATTTAAAATTTTTATTGATATACTTAGAGATATTACAAATAAGAATTCATTAAAATATATAATAAAATATAATTAAAAAAAAGATTGAAGGATACCTAGCTAATTGTTAAGATTGAAAAGAGAATTAGTTTAAATTAAAGTTCATTAATTCAATGGATTTATAAAGAGAATTAAAGAAAAAGAAAATAAAATTTACATAATTAAAATTTATAAATTAGGACAAATCGGATTTGGGGCTAATGGGGTCAAAAAAAAAATATAGGACTCAAACTTGTTTCAGAATTTAAATCGGGTCTAATTTTCAATCCCGACCCAACTCACTGGCCTCTAAATGCAGACTTAATTAGATCAGGACTAGGTTGTATTATGAGTTGATCCGACCCATTTAAGGAGATCCCTCGTTCTCTTAAGCTGTGAGATTAAGGCTTCAATACGAGCAGTCGGAGCCTGGTAGCATTATGGGCCTAACCCGTTCTTCACCTGGGTTTGGATATATGTGTGATGGGCTCCTGTGGCTTTGCCAAGACAATGCATGCCTCATGCCTTCTCTTTCTGTATCATGATGTGAGAACAGAAAATATTAATTTGATAGAGATGATGAAAGAGTTACCATTTGTAGACACCTGGGGAAAACTGTTCTCAGGGTTTGAACACGGCATGAACCTCAAATAAAAGCAAATTGTAAGCATGATCTTAAAACATTGTCTGCAAGTTGGGATATGATGGAAGCTCAAAGTCGATGAACCAAGGCTCAAACAGTTTGCTTTGTAATGATCTAGTCTGATCAATGCGAGTTTATAAATTTGTTTTTAATTTTTATCCATTAAAGTTGAATTTAATGAAGTTCATTTTTATGAGAAAAATGATATTTTTAAAGCATCTCATAAGTTGAGACATCAAAGGGCTACGGCATGGGAAACTTCAGGCTCAAATGGTTTACTTTAGAATGATATCGATAATATTAGGCAACAGAGGCTAGGAGGTTGACCTAGGTCGAAGGTTAGCATTATAAATAAATCAATTATATAAATATTTAAAACAATAAAAAAAATTTAAATTTTTTTAAAAAATTAAAAATATGAAATGAATATATGTATGTATGTATGAACCATAAAAAATGAGAGATTCTTAGGTCTCACAACTTACTATATGTCAAAGTAAAAAAAATAATTTTTTCATTGTTTGATGAGGAATGAAAACATATACAATTTGCAAATTACAACTAGAATTTTTAAATTGAATTCACACCACCAACCAAATTGAAGAAAGAAAACTCTCTGAAAGCATGTCAAATTTAGTGGGTCGGCTTAGGTTTCAAAAAATTTTGATCTGAAATTGATCCAACCTGTATGGGCTTTAACAGTTTGGGCTAGTTCTGCAATTGATCGAACCGAACCTTATAATATGAGAAAGTCTTCCCGCACATGCGGTGTAGGAGCGTGTGCATTTCATCCTTTCATACACCGTATGCACATGTGATCAATCATATTGGATATAGTTAACGTGACTCATAATCATACATTGCATCGAGTTGGTATGAATAAGTTGGCACGCACAAACATTCCACATTCTCTCTTTATTTTTTTAACAGAATAGGAAAAAATCTTGATTTTCTTCAAAAACCCAAGTTATTGCTTATTGGAGCAAAATACATAATTCTTCTCAAAAAAAAAATCAAAATAAATGAAGAAAAAATAATAGAGTTGAGAAGATGTTAGAAACTAATGGCTTCATTACTTTCCTCCTCCTGTTTTTCAAAGAACCTTTTTTTTTTAATCTTTTATCATCAAAAGCATAAGAAAAAAGTGTTGTTTATCTCAGTTTCCATGATTCAACTTTGAGACTTATGAAAGGCTGACATTATCGACACTCTTAGTATGCAAATTAGTTCAGCACATCAAGAGTCGAATACAAGGTCTTGGTTTTGTATTGATATGGTATGATGCATTCAATATGGAGTAATATGTACCAGCACAGCATAGCTTTCAAATTTTATGTCAACTAAAACATCATCTTCATTTACTTCTTGCTCTTGTTTCTCCATCATGTTTCTCCAATTAAAATATCAACTTGATTTTCTCCTTGTTTCTCCAACATGTTTCAAATTTATGTCAACTAAACTATCTTCCTTTCTGAAGCAGCTCCCTCCTCCTCTTCCTCTTGTTGAGAATTCAGACGATTGTAAGAGTCACTCTTTCCCTTTAAAAATGTTAGAAAAGAAGCAAAACCAAAAACACGAGAGAAACTTTGTAATTCCCTAGAAAAAGACTTTGTGCACTGCATCCATTGCAGCAAATCCTAAATGGGCTGTATCCTCTCTTTTTATTGATCCACGGAGCTTAATGTAATGGGACGGAATAACAGAGATCATGATTACAAATTCGTAAGTGATACGCTATTTCTGATTGGACGGAATGGGACAACTTACCTTTCGAAAAAATATTAAAACATCCCAGTTTTAAAATTATGATACTGTAGTTATAAAATTACGATACCCATTTAAAAAATGTTAAGGCAGCTTTACGACATCCTGGCCGAAAAAAATTATGGTACCCTAGTTGTAAAATTATGACACAATAGTTATAAAATTATGATACCCATTCAAAAAGCCAAAAAAAATTACGATACCTGCATTAAATTTACGATACCGTAGTTATAAAATTATGACACATATTCAGAAAATGTTAAGGCAAAGCTTTACGACATCCCGATCAAAAAAATTTATAATACCCCAGTTGTAAAATTACGATACCATAGTTATAAAATTATGACACCCAAGTTGTTTATGACACCGTAGTTATAAAATTACGACATCAATTTAGAAAACGTTAAGGTAAAGCTTTACGACATCCTGGCCAAAAAAGATTATGACACCTCAGTTGTAAAATTACGACATTGTAGTTATAAAATTACGATATCCATTCAAAAAGTTTAAAACAATTACGACACTGCAATTGTAAATTTACGACATCATAGTTATAAAATTATGACACTAATTCAGAAAACATGTGCTGCACCTACACCACCCCTGGTCTGTATACAAATTTCAAAAAAAATCTGAACAGATATTAATGCACGTCATGCTCAAAATTTAAGATCGTATCCTGTCCCATCCCATCGCATCAAGCCATATAGGATTCATATGGACTAATAAGAAGAAAGCCATGCAGTCCACGTAGGATTTGCTGCACCGGAAGCTGTGTACAAAGACTTTTCCAATTCTATATGCTAGTTGGGCTGGGATTGGTGAAACATAATGGGGTGACACATGGCCCAACCCATTAGCGGACCCACCACCGACCGGCGACAACTAACTCTAGGAAAAGCTTGTTGCACCGCCTTTCAGTGCAGCAAGCATGCATCGGGCACATGGATTTGCCGCACGACAGTGCCACCGCGCGTGCCGCGCCATGACAGTCGCGCAGTGCCGCGGTCCAATGGGTCATGGCGCGGATCGCATGCATGGTGGCACGGGCACGCGACCAATCCTTGATGCAGCAAGTTTTTTCCCCAACTTTATGTTTTATGAAAAATCTTGCTTTAGTGCACGCGCGGGCTGCGCGATGCATGCACATGCCAAAAGAAAAAAAATTCTTTTACGTCTTTAGTATGCAAGTGCACGCATTGTGCATTAATCATTGCGCGCAGTGCAGCAAGGCTTTTTCATGTTTTAGTGAAAAAGATTTTGTGCACCACGCGCGATGCAGGACGTATGCATCGCAGATGATGATTGATCCGCATGCGATGAAAATATTTTTATATATTCTTTCTACGTTGCTGCATGTATAATTATACGGATTAATCATGATGTGCGCATTGATGTAGCACGCACAGAGAGTTTTTCATATTTTATTTTTGATGTGGCTGATCAAGCCGTGTTAGAGTTGATAGAGGAAGCAACTGACGGAACTCCCGCCTCGGCCTCGGCCTCCGAGGCCCCTTCAGCCTCAGCCTCCGAAGTCCTCTCAGCCTCGGACCTTAAGTCCCCTCGGCCTCATACTTCATCCCTTTGGCCTCCAGCTGCGAGTCCCCTTGGCCTCGAACTCAAGTCCCTTCGGCCTTGGACCTCAAGTCCCCTCCGCCTCGGACCTCGAGTCCCCTCCGCCTCGAAACTTGTTCCCTTGGCTCGGACCTCAGGTCCCAGCTATCTCGAGCCACCTAACATTACCACGTGGCCCATCAATCATCTGCAGCTGCCACGTGGCCCACTAACTGTCTGCAACTGCACGTAGCCACTACCCGTAACGGCGCATGCCTGACACGACTAGGCCCATCTGTCACCTATGGCGCCACGCTTGGTAGGTGGCTGGCGGAGCGAGACACCTCTGACATATACAGTGTCGGTTGCGATCTATCTCTGTCAGCCTAGTCATCTGTCCGCTACCGGACAATGGTACCTCGGAATTAGTCACCTTCTAAAAGCAGGAAAGGAGATCTTCGAACAGGTATAAGAACCCACACTCACAATGAGGAAAGGGACTTGAACTCAAACTCTCTAGCTACTTCTCTTCTAGTTCTTTTCTTCACTATTTCCGAGTCGCTTATTTGAGCGTCGGAGGGCCCCATCGGTGCAACCGGTCTTCGGTGACTTTCTTGTAAAGCTTGTTCGAGGGGTAGGATCTTCGTCTCAGCATTAGAGGAACGTGACTTGGCGACAATAATTTTAATATGTTTGGATGGTAAATGGCTTCATCCATTTTAAATTAATCTTATTGGATTGAATCAGTTACCTAACCTCTCACTCTTGTCGCAATCAACTCAAACCATTAAGTCAAGCAAACATGGCAGCAATTACCTAAATAATCTGCTAAATGATTTATAACTTTCTTGAATGTTTTGTTAGGTTAATAATTCATCTTGATCTATTTATTAAATAAATTATAAATTATAAATTAAATTATTTAATAAATAAATTAGATTCAGCTTTGATTTTTATTATGTTGATATGTTTTTTTTCCGATACCAACGTCTCAACCACCATCAATCTTAAAGTAACTCAACCTGGGCCACTCTGAAAATGCCATGTAGGGCTGTGGTGGGGTGTCGGTGGGATGTCCCCTGCAGTACCAATAGGGATTGAGGAGCAGCTCGGAACGTTTAAAACGTGCAAATCTGTCCAATTTTATAGACCCACCCAATCCACCACATAATCTTCTGGACCCATCTTGAAACCTCGGCGATGTATGGGTGATAGGATAAGGCCGTGTTTGGGACAGCACTTCAAAGGACCTAACAGCAGATATTAATCATCAAAGGCCATCCATTTCCTAACATCTGCCTCCAAACAGAAGTTGAGATTTTATCTGGAACAGCCGTTGCCTCTAAGAAGCAACTATCTCACATAATTGGTCGATAACGAGTGCTGTTAACCTTTCAAAATGTATGCACATAGACGCATGAGCATAGTTGTCAAACTTGATCCGGACATATTGACCCAGCCAAGGGCTTGGGTCATCGGTAAATAGGGATGCAACTCGGGCTCATGAAACTCGGGTTTCCCTTAACCCTAATCCTAATCCTATTTGTAAAATATGACCCTAACCCTAACCCTATTTGTAAAACCTCAACCCTAACCCTATTTTTAAAAATCGGGTTCGGATTGAATTCGGATTGAAATTCGAGGTGATGAAAAATAAAATAAAATAAAATAAAATGCTATTTTCAAAGTAAATAAAAACCGAATTATGGATCCCAAAAATGAAAAAATAAAATCCCTTGCCGAATGCATAAGCTGAACTCGGGGCTTTAACATATTAAAAAAAAACTCTTACCTGAAACAAAGAAGAGAAGAAGGTGCCGTAAACAAAGAAGAGGAGGCGGAAAGTGAAACGAAATATGCGGGTGGCCCGCCTTTATATTTGTCATTCTTTTTCTCATATGTGACTGACGGCCTTGCCCTCCTCGCTCTCAAGTTGGCCATCTCGTCTGATCCGACTGGCGCCCTTAATGCCTCAAAAAATATGATGCCGATAAGCTACCCTCCGTTCGGATAACCTTCGGGTTCGGATTGCGATCAATCCGAACTTGGTCAATTGCAAATCGGGCTGGATTAAACCCGGATCTTTCGGGTTTGGATTGGGCAAATATGAGTTTAAACACTGCTATAAATCGGATTCGATGGACCAGGTTAGATTGAACCCGGCCCAAGTTGCACTTTCGAATCCGATCCAAGTTGCACCCCTACCAATAAAGCAGTAGTTGAAATTGGTTATAATTCAAGGCTTTTGTGAAGAGATAAGCAAGTTGATCAATGGTATGCAGGAAGCGAGTGATGATGTCATAAGATCAAATATGCTTTCAAACAAAATTATAGCCAATTTCAATGTATTTGGTTCGTTTATGAAAAGCTGTATTTGAAGCAACGAGTAGTGCAACTTGATTATTGTAGTATAAAAACATGAGATGTAAGTGTGAATACCAACAATTAGCTAATAAAGCTTGAAGCCAAATGAGTTCACTAGTAGTAGCAGTCACGGCACCACATGTTGTCTTAGAGAGGAATATGAAATAGTAATTTGCTTCTTTATCTTCTAAAAGAGAAATATGGAACTGAGGGCGGTGAAGTAGCCCATTGTAGGGTGATAAGCCATTGGACAACTTGCTCAATTCGGATCACCAAAAGCTGATAAGTATAAATAATTTGAGCTGTGAAGAAAGATACCTTGGCTTGGACTTTAAATAACAAAGGATTCTCATGGCAGCATTTAAGTAATCTTATCAAGGATCAATCTTAAATTGTCTTAAAATGTGAACAAAATAATTGAGCTTAGGATGGGTAATAGATAAATAAATAAGTGACCAACAAGATGACAACCAAGGCCAGCAATAGATGGACCTAAGTTGATGGATAGCTCAAGGTCTTGCTCCATAGGGAAGTGATAAAGGATAAGAACCGAATATGCCAAATTTCTTGAGGATGTCCAAAGCTTACTTCCATTGATTCAAAAAAATACCTAAAGATGATAGGACAGCCTTCAATTCCAAGAAGTATTTAAGAGTGCCAAAATCCTTGATATAAAAGTGCTGAAAGGATTTGAGTTGCTAGCAATGGCTAGCTAGCATCATTTCCTGTGAGAATTACATCATCAATACGAACAAGTATAGCCATGAATTAGTCTCCATGAGCAAGTGTGAATAATGAGTAATTTGCTCTAGATCAATGAAAACCAAAATTGTTCAAGGCATTGGTAAATTTAGTAAACCACTAATGTGAGGCTTACTTAAGCCCATATAGATATTTTTGAAGATGACGAACTTAGTTATTTACTCTCTTGCCATAACTAGCAGAAAGAGACATATACGTCCTCCTCAAGGTTCTCATGTAAGAACGCATTATTCATGTTAAGTTGATAAGGAAACCAGTTTATGATAGCAACGATAATACGAAGACAATGAACTGCAACAAGTTTGGTAACAAGTGCAAATTTTGTATGAAAGTCTAGATCTTCTGTCTAGGTATATCCTTAGCAACCAAGTATACTTTATAGCATTCTATGAAGCCATCATAGTTATATTTGATTTTGAATATTCACTTGCAGCTAATAAGTTTCTTGCTATAAAGGAGAAGTTTAAATGTCTAAATCTTGTTATGCTCTAAAGCATTAAGTTCCTGCTTCATGACCTTGTATCAATAGCAATGTCAAACAACTTATAAATTTTAGACTCATCCCCTTAGAAAATCACTGCTAGGAATGCACAATTATTAGGTATAAAATCGGTATGAAAAAAGAGAGAACAAGGATACAGAATACGTAATGAGACACTGTTGGATGAAAAGCAAGGAGCAGCAACTACTTCAGAAGAGTTACGTATATCGTCATGAAGGTGTTTAGGTGACTGTCTTTTTTGCTAAGTTTATGTGGAGGGAATAGGATTAGATGAGAGCTCTGGTAAAATAAGATTGATGTTGGGTGCAAAGTGAGAAAGAGCTTGATCAATTTCATTTGATGTCTGGTTGTTAGGAGTAGGAATTGTGGCTATTGGTAGAGGTATAGATGAGATATGGGCAAGTCCACTTCATTGACCGGCAGAGGAATGATAGTGTTAGTAGATAAGAAATCAATATGACAAAAATGTACTCATAAAAATAACATCATGTGAGGTGAATATTTTCTTGTCACAAGATTATAAACTTGCTATCCCTTCTAATCAAAAGGATAGCCCACAAAAATTTCTCTAATAGTTCGAGAGCTAAACTTATCTCAAGAATGAATATGAACGTAACATAAACAACCAAACATCCATAAATAGTAAGGGGATTTAGAAAATAAGAGTTCACAAGGAATTTTACTTTTGATTTTTGAAAAGGGGTGAATTCAGAACCATTATCAGTCCAAATAATTTTAACAGTATGATTGAACTGATTACGAACCATGGTGCAAAAGAATTGTAATAAAGGAGAAGCATCAAATTTATTTAGGGGTGCTTTAAAATCCGTGTGAGCGATTCCCTGGTTCTTCCTCGGTGCTTTGCTTTAAGATTTGTGCTCCGACTTTCTCCCTCCTCGATCTCCGGCGATCTGCGACGATTGTCAGAGCGCTTCTCCTCCGGCTTTCGTCTTGCCTCCCTCCGTCTTCCTATGGATTCCGATTCAGCTGCGGAGGTTCGGATTAACGGAAGGAAAGCTCAGGTTTCTGGCTATCAATGGGTATCTTCGTCTCCCTCTCCGTCGGAGGTGGCGAAGCTGGAGTCCAAATTCCCGGATGTAGTCCGGGTCTCGGTGCCGGTTCTGCAAGAGGCGGTGGCGGGGTGGCAGCAATGTGCTGTATTGGCCCGTTCCTTCTCTAAATGGGTGCCGGCTGAAGCCTTTATCCGGGAGTTCAGGCGTGCTGGCATCTCTGGAGTCATCGTCCCGGTGTCCCTGGCGTTTCGTTGTCACATTTTCCGATTCGAAGACCCGGAGGCAGTCGATCTGGTCCTCTCTCGTCCGTGGGTGATCAACGGACAGATCATTGGAACTGAAGCATGGCGGCAGGAATTCTTTCCGGCTGAGAATTCCATCTCCTCCGCGCTTGTTTGGATAAGGATGCCTAGTCTTCCTATGGAGTTCTGGAAGGAGGAAATCCTCAGAGCCATCTCGGAGCAAGCAGGGTCCTTTTGCTTTGTGGATGCTGCCACTGCATCAGGGACCAGGGGAGGTTTTGCTCGGGTGGCAGTTCGTGTTGATCTGAGCTGCCCCCTCCGGCCTGGGACCAGAGTACAGGGGTTGCATGGTCCTTTCTGGCAGTCGTTTGTGTACGAATCCTTGGAGGGCTTCTGTCCGTCTTGTGGTTCTTTGCATCTGGAGGGTCGGTGCGGGCTTGAGGACATGGCTGAGGCGGAGGTTTCTGACAGGAGCTTTGTTTTTGGGCCGTGGCTGGCTGCAGTCCGTCAACGGAGGAAAGCAGAGGTCCCCCTGGCTAAGCCTCCTTCGTCGGCCTTTGTTCCTAGTGCTGCTCCTCAGCCAGGTTCAATGTCTTCGAATCAGATGGAAGGCTGAATGTCTCCGTCGAAGGTGGGACGAAGACGGCTCCCTGTAGCAGTGAAGTTTGTTTCAGGTTCCAAAGTGTTGGGAGGGGAGAAGGATTGCCCTGTTCCAGGTGCTGTGACTGATGGATCGATCGTCTCTGCCAACCGGAAGCTGGTGCTGGCTAAGGAGTATGGGGAGATCGATTCTGAGAGTCAGTCTTTGGTGCCTGTGCCGGTTTTCCAGCAGCGTGCCAGTTCCAAATGCTCAGTTAAGGGGAAGCTCAAAGGTATTGTGGCTGAAGGAACATTTGATTCTATTAACAGGAAGGTGATGTCGGCTAAGGAGGATGGGGAGAAAGATTCAGATAGGCAAACTACGGTACCTGTGCCAGTTTTCCTGCAGCGTGCCGTTTCCAAAAGATTAGTTAAGGGGAAGCTGATTGTTGATCAAATTGGGATCTCTGAATCTGCTAATGCCCAATCCCTGGTCTCAGCTAATCCCTTTGCTTCTTTGGCTCTGGCTCCATTTGGTGATGGCCAGGAGGTGAATAGGGCAAGGGGTTCAGCGCCCCTCAAGCGGGCGAGACCTGTCGAGTGCCTGCCCCCCAGATCTATTTCCAAATCTGATAAGATAAAAGGGAAAGGCAAGGGTAATCTGGCCAAATGCAGATTGGACATCATTCCTTCCTCGCGAAATCTGCCCCAGTCCCTATGTTGCATGGAATCAGTACAGGAGATGAAAATGGGTAACCCAGATGGGCCTGTAGATCAGGAGTGTCTGGCTACTTCTGTCGATCTCATGGGCCAGGGTTTAGGAGACATTGATGCTGATTTAGCAGTCCTGCAGGACTGCTCTTTTAAGAATACTGATAGTGTGATGGAAGAGGACCAGGAGGTGGTCCCAGTTATCTCCAGTTAATTAATGAAGATCTTAATTTGGAATGTCAGAGGTGCTAATAAGACCTCATTTCGTTCCTCTTTTGGTAGATTGATTCAGTTACACAATTTTGATATTTGTGTCCTTTTAGAAACCAGGTTGTCTGGAGACAGTTTGGTGCGGTTTCGGAGGCAGATTGTCCGGTCCTGGTCTTCATATGCGGTGGAGGCTGTTGGGCTGTCTGGTGGCATTTTGGCTATTTGGCGCGACTCTGCCGTCACGATTGACGCTTTTCATCAGAGTAATCAGCATATTGGTCTCCTTGTCTCTGATGGGACTTCTGACCCCTGGTTCTTATCGGCGGTCTATGCAAGCACAGACTACCGGGAGCGACGGGTTCTTTGGTCCGAGCTATCCGCTCTCCTAGATCAAGGGATTCCTTCTATTATTGCTGGTGACTTCAACTGCATTACTGAGGCTAGTGAGAAGCGAGGGGCAGGCCAGTCTCAAACTCTGCTGATATTAATGAATTTAGAACTTTCATTGGATCTATGGGGCTGATGGATTTGGGGTATTCGGGGCCCCAATTTACTTGGTGTAATAATCGGCAGGGGACAGCTCGTGTTTGGGAGAGAATTGATAGAGCTCTGGCTACTGCTCAGTGGCTCCATAAATTCCCTGCTGTCACCGTCACTCACCTTCCTAGGATCGCCTCGGATCACTGTCCTATTCTGATTTCCTTGGAGGCTAATCTTCAGCAGAGGAAATAGTTTAGATTTGAATGGTTTTGGACGGTCCATTCTGCTGCTCGGGCTATCATTTCTCAGATCTGGCACCTTCCTATCAAGGGTAATGCTGTCTACCGGATATCTCGCCGCCTCATGTTGGCCAGTCGTAGACTTTCCAGATGGAATAGGCTAGAGGTTGGGGATCTGGATAGGCAAGTGGAGCAGGCTGAAGCCATTATATGTGCCATTCAGTCAAAGGAGGACCAGGATGGTCTTCTCTTGGACTCTGATCTCTCTCTATTGCGAGAGAACCTTGCTCGTCATCACTCCCTTCTTTGTCAGCAGGAGTTATATTGGAGGCAGAGATCCAGGGTTCTGTGGATCCATGAAGGGGATCGGAATACCAGATTTTTTCACTAGGCTACTCTGAGGCGGAGGGCTTTAATAGGATTCGGAGGCTTGTTGATGCTGAGGGGCACCATCAGGAGGATATTCATTCTATCCGGTCTCAGCTTCTTCATTTCTTCCAATCCAGATGGTCTGAATCTTCTGGTGAAGGTGGTCCGGTTACTCAGATTTCTGACTCCAGGAAGGTGTCCTCTTTGGATAACTCCATGCTTGTCAGGCCTATTTTTGTGGAGGAGGTTCGTCGGGCTCTTTGGGAGCTTGGTCAGGATAAGGCTCCTGGGCCGGATGGGTTTCCGCCCTTCTTTTTTTGCCATTATTGGGATATTGTGGGGCAGGAGATGGTTCAGGCTTTCCAAATTGTTTTCCAATCTAAGTACATTCCTGAGGATTGGAATCGGACTCTTATTACTCTTATGCCTAAACGCTCGGATGCTTCTCTTCCTCAGCACTTTAGGCCGATTAGCCTCTGCACTACTCTGTACAAGGTTTGTGCCCGTCTCTTAGCTTCCCGCCTCCGTGCTGTGATCCCTCGTATTATTTCTGAGGAGCAGGGGGCGTTTATTAGAGGACGGTCTATCTCGGACAATGTCCTCATCACTCAGGAGTTTATGCATGATCTTCATAGAGCCCCTGCCAGACGATGTCTTATGGCTATTAAGCTAGATATGGAGAGAGCATATGATAGACTGAGCTGGACCTTCTTGCATCGCTCTCTTCAGGAGTTCGGTTTTGCTGAGATGTTTATCGATTGGGTTATGGCCTGTATTCAGAGGCCTTCTTTCCCTTTGATCGTCAATGGGAGCCCATCTGAGTTTTTCTATTCATCGGTTGGATTACGTCAGGGATGCCCGCTATCTCCCCTTCTGTTCATTTTGGCGGCGAACGATCTCTCTCGAGCTCTTCATCAGGCCCAGCATAATCTGAGGATTGTCCCTTTTGTGGTGGGGGATGTGGGCCTTTCCATATCTCATCTTTTGTTTGCTGATGATTGCATCCTTTTGGGTCAGGCTTCTACAGCTAATGCGGCTACCTTTGATTCCATTATTCAGCGCTATTGCCAGGCTTCGGGTCAGAAGGTCAATCTTCAGAAGTCTTCTATTTGCTTTAGCCCGAAGACTCCTAGATCCACCAGAGTAGCTATTATTAATCGGTTGGGAATCTCTATTCAGACTGATCGATTCATGTATCTGGGGATCCCCATGACTGGCAGACGTCCTCGTTGTTCTGACTTTGTGGATCTAGAGAGGCGGGTCCGTCAGCATATCGAGGGTTGGCATGTCACAGATCTATCTATGATGGCCCGTCTCACTATTATTCGGTCGGTCCTTTCTTCCCTTCCGCTCTATATGCTGTCGAATGTGGCCATTCCGACTACCTGTTTGAGGAGGATTGAGAGATGCTTTAGAGACTTTTTATGGGCTTCTATGCAAGACGGGCATGGTATTCATCTCTTATCGTGGGACATGATCTGTAGGCCTATTCAGGAAGGGGGTCTTGGGATTCAATCCCTGGTGGTAAGGCGACAAGCTTTGTTTGCCATACATGCTTCTCGCTTTCTTCTGGAGCCGCACTGCCTCTGGAGCTCTGTGATGCGTGCGAGATATGGTGATTGGAAGTCAGGGGAGCTCATATTGCCGCCCAGGGGATGTTCCTTCTTTTGGAAGGAGGTGTGTCAGGTTGGTGACTATATCATGCAGAATGTCTCTTGGATGGTTGGTGATGGCCACTCTATTGATGCTATTCAGGAATCTTGGATTTCTGAGATTCCTCTGTCTCGGTGGCCATCATTTATCAGCTCTGATATTCCCACTGACTTGAGGGTCAAGGATTTGATCTCATCAGATCCCCCCTCTTGGAATATCCCTATGGTGACCAGCCTTTTTGGTGATGAACTTTCTCAGCGGATCCTTTCTATTCCTATTATCTCGGGCCCCTCGGGTGATGTGAGATTATGGCAGAGATCCTTCCTCTCTAGGGCTCCTTTCAGGGATCTTATGGAGATCTTTAGGTCTCAGCCTCAGGAATCAAAGGATGCTGCGTGGATATGGTCGCTTTCTACTCTTCCTAGGGTTAGCTTTTTATCTGGAAGCTTCTTTGGGACTGCTTACCGACGTGTGCTCTGCTCTCTCGTAGGGGCCTGTCTATCCAGCCGACATGTCCCCTCTGTGGTTTGGAGGATGAGTCTACTGACCATGCTATCTTCAAATGCCCAAGAGCTAGTGGGATTTGGCACCAGATGGGGTATGGCTATAGAGTGGATGATTATGGCTCTCCTCGTCCTATCTTTTTCCAGGATCTTCGGAAGGCTCCTCAGCATATTCGTGGTCTTTGGGCGGTCACGGCTTACCAGATTTGGCTATCGAGGAATCAGATTATTTTCTCGGAGGACTGTATTTCTTCGCATCAGATTGTGAGGAGGATTAGATCTGTGTCTGCGGACTGTGCCCGTGCTATTCATTCTGTTGGTTATGACATCTCTGGCCTCTGGGGTTCCCCTGCTGCTCCGGCAGCGAACCGGCGTACGGTTTTCATTTCTTGGGAGCCCCCCCTCCAGGGTATGTCAAAATCAACTTTGATGGGAGTGTCCGTGGCAGACTAGCCGGTTCGGCTTTCATCATTCGTGGGCCTCAGGGTGACATGTTGGCGGCTGGTGGATTTGGCACTCTGGATTCCTCTGTCCCTATGTCCGAGCTTTATGCTGCTTGGGCTGGTATTTCTTATGCTTCCCAGACTCTTCGAGCTCAGAGGCTTGTGATTGAGGGAGACTCTATGACTGTTATACAGTGGATGCGGAAGGAGAGTGTTCCTGATGTTTCCACTAATCCGATCCTCAGGGACATTTGGACTATGCTTCAGCAGGTGGATACTGTCCAGATTCATCATGTCTTTCGCGAAGCCAACACGGCTGCTGACTGGGCAGCGGCGGTCGTGGCTCAGCATGCAGGTTATAGGCTATGAAGGGTGGGTGATCCTTGCCCCCTGTGCTGTTGCAAATTTTACATTCTGATGTATCTGGGTTGATTCGCACTAGACTAGTGTGATCGTCCGTCTCTTCCAAAAAAAAAAAAAAAAATTTATTTAGTTTACATAGAAAACCAAAATGTCGAATCCATGCAGTTGAAAAAAAGGCTTAGATGAGTTGAGTTGAGAAAATCAAAACCACATCTCTGCTAAAATCGTACCCAATATGGATGCCTAATCAAATATATAGTCATGTCAGAATCACGTTCAATATAAAATTATGCCCAATCGTATATATGGCGATACCAGAATTGCATCCAATATGCAATCACCCCTGATCAAATATATGGAATCATGCCTAATACATATATTATAGAAAAATTAATTACATTGTATCAGTGAATAATAGTTTTGATTTGCAGCATGTTATAATAGATAATGTTGTTGCTTAAAATTTTGGTAAAGAACCAATGAATATGCAGCACATCCAGAATTATACTACACATTTGATTGGGATGAACTGGGAAATCTCAAATCATTATCATGCAGGGAAAAATTATCATCAATAAATGTGCACGATGATTAAGACCGAGCTACTGAGCCAAACTATCTGACCAAATTAAGGTCGAGCTATAGAGCCGAACTATTTGGCCGAACTTCAGAGCCGAACCATCTGACCAGCGATCTCAGTGCCTTGGAAGGACCGAGCTATATCCGAACATCAGCAGGACCGAGCTATCTTAGTACCTCACCAGGATCGATCCTCATCCCTTCAACGTAAGTGTCATTGCTTCTTCAAACCATATTGAATATCTCAGAGGATGAACTATCCTGGTCGCAAGAATCACGGAATGAGCCTCCTAAAATGGGAACAAAAGTTATATACAACACTCCGTCCATAATCAACGCGATTCAAAATTTTCGATAAAGCACTTCATAAATTTTTCGATAAAGCGCTTCATCAATTGCCGATCCCATAACTATTGGGATTCTGGTCTTATCAGATGCCAACTCTTTAAAACGTGCTTGAGAAATCAGGTAACAGCTCACCTCCTTGGCAGTGTATAAATATCAAGTCCCTCGATCCCTCCAGGAGGCTCTCGAAGGTAATCGAAGCCCAAAAAATAACTCTAGCAAAGATTATGGCTTATGAAAAATCATGCCAAGAAAGACGGATCTTTCTGCTGAAGCTTTTTTCTCTTATCTATTTGCTCAGAATCTTTATTGATTTGAACATCAGAGATTTTTTACAGAAATTATCTTTTATAATTTTTATGTGAAAATTATATATCTTACATGTCCATTCAAATAAAAAGATATTATTTAGATCTTAACTCGCATCATTTTTAAGTCGAAGAATAAATTTTCGCAGCAACACCTCGAAAGAGCCGGAGAGCGACAACGCAAAGGGACTGCTGGCGCGTAATATTCTAACTTGTGCTCAAAGCCCAAAAATTCTCCTCGTCTCGTCGGTTGTGGCAGAAGTGATCGCGACGGGGCCGGATGCCTCTTCCTCATCCCACGGTTCTAACGCTATTCCCACGCTCCATGGATTCAACGGCCGCAAATCGCATTATAACGGAGAAGTGAGACATGACGCGTTGCAGACACGCTGTAATTAATTGTTGTCCAACCCCCGCCGTTACGCTGGCTTATGGTAATTGAACATGAGATGCATGGGCTTTCATGCATCCCGTCTCATCCTAGAAAAATATTGTTCTGGAATGGCCAAGGTCTAGGTTCTTTTTATTATTATTATTATTTCTATGTGCAAAGATGACTGTAATTAGAAATTTTCCAATTTTTTTTTGATGTGATATGAGCTGATTAACCTATTCAATGGATACGCGGCAAACTAGACAGTGATATAATGTGGTTGACTAGTAAAACCTACCACATAATTCATAAAAATTTTTATAATAAAAGTGCTAATCAATTTGAGTAAGAATCCATCATCTTTATTTGGGATGTATCCATTAAGCTTTATTCGAAAAGAACTCTATCAAAGGTGCCATTATATAGGGACAAAGAGCATATTTTCTGTCTATGCTTCTCAACCCAATCCTTGACTAGGGATCGACTTTTCCCCCATCTCATCTATGCTGTCCCCATTCCTTGTGAAAAATTCTTAATCCTTGTTTTCTTTTTTTAATAAAGAAAATATTTTAAGATTCAAAAAATCATGGAAGAATAGTAAAATCATTTTATGTTTACAATAATCTTACAAATCATTTTAACAAGAGTCTATTGTTACATACAAATGAATAGTAAAATCATTTCAGAAATCATATAATCTTAAAACTTTTAGTGCAGCGAATAATACCAAAACAAGTTATAAGAATATCTTTTGATTAAAAAACCAACAAAATAAACTCACCAAATAAAAGCCACATTCTCATTTGATATCCCACAAAATCAAAGATTTAAGCACAAAAACATAAGGTACATAGTCAAATAATTTTGTATTATTTTACGAGGAAAATAATTAGATTTCAACTTAAGGTTTGAGAATGGAGATCCCAATCTCGGTCTCAAACCCGAACTCGATAGATTTTTAAAAGGTTTTCTCATCCCTATCCTTGTTTAATTCTTCCAAGCCTATCTCCCTTAAAGCGGTTCTTTGTAGAGATTGAATTTTTTTCATCCTCATTGTCATTCCTAATTTAATATCGGGATTCAACGTACTAGAGTCATCAAAGAACAAGTGGCCTAATCTAAAAGACAATTCCAAAACATCAATAAAATAGCCTTAGACTCCCTGGTAAGCAGATTCTAAATCAAAGCTCTTAAAGCTTTAGAGCATCATCTTACATAACTCTAAGCCTTATTTTCCATATGCTTGGACTTACTTAAATGCCTGAAGGTCTTGTCAAAGATAATCTTCAAATCTCTTATGGTCTTCTCCTTTCTTTCTCTTGCCGGATTGTGTGGGTATAGTTTGTCCAAAGAGAAGTATTAAATTTTTGTATGTTTATTAATTATTCATAATTATATTGCATTGCATTAATCTTTAGTATTTACAGTATGACGGACCGAGGTAGATCTATTCCTAACGGACATAGTCCTGCTGCATCACATCCCACTACCAGCCCTGACGCACGAACTTCCGTCTCTCCAGGCATCGACGCTCATCCTGTATTTTCCTCTACCCGATCAGCACAGACCTCTGAGAGTTCTTCTTTGGTCGGTCGCATTGTACTTCTATTGGATGCCGATAGGCTGTAAGTATATACTAATTGTAACTATATGTTTATGTTTTTAAGTTAATTACTTATTTTAATTATTTTTTTAATAGCTTTATTGAGCAGCATATGTATCGAGCCGGATCAACTCTATATTTCAGAGCCGTGCTAATCCCAGTGGCTACGATTGGCACCATGTATCTGCGGCCATGAGGGAGTTTTATTTTTTAGAGTTTCAGGTAAACTTTTTAAATACATTTTATAACTGATATAAAAATTTCTAATCTTAATATATTGTGAAACTAACTGTTTATTTCAATGCAAAAAAAGTTTACGTGGGACCCTACCATCCATAATGCCATTAGGGCAACATGGAATGCTCTTGCGGCACGCCGATACTCCAACATGCTTTATCGTTGGAGGAGTTCGGGTGACCGTCTAGGGCATGTGCCGGAGGGTATTTGGGCCAGCTGGCAGCAGGCGTGGCAGTCCGAGGCATGGATTAGGAGGTCCACATCAGCCAGCATGAACCACCGATCTGAGAAGGGCGGTCGTGGCACGGGCCTCTCTTGTCACACTGCGGGTTCCATTTCTATTTAGGAGCACAGGCACCGTATAGTAAGAAAACATAAACAATTTAAATATTAATTTAATCATTTACAAATACTTGCATTTATATTCTTTTTCTGCTTTTGTAGTCCGAGCAGGAGGGCGGAGATCCTGGTGAGTTTCGTCTATTCAGGGCGACACACACCAGGAAGGACGGTTTCTGGGTCAATACACGATCACGGAAGGTTGGGGTAAGAAATTAGATTTATATTTTATTTATTTTATTTTTAATATTTTATTCAGCTTTATATGAATTCATTTATCATTGATTTTATAACTCAAAGGCATGAGTCGAGGAGCTTCAGTCTCAGGCTTCGCAAGTCGACTCCACTGATGGGGGGCCGCCCGTCGAACTCTCACCAGAGGAGAGTCAACTAGTATTTTTAGAGGCTGTTGATGCCAAGCCGCGAGACCGTAAGGTCTATGGTTTGGGCACCAGAGCTTTCAGATATTTTCTCCATCAGGGCTCCAGTTCACGTGGTTCTGGCGATATTCCTCCCGAGCAGATAGACGACATCCGGAGATCTATCAAGGAGGAAGTTCGCCAGGAAGTTCGGGAGGAGCTTGCAGAGATGAGAGACCAGATGCGTCAGATGCAGGATTTAGTTCATCTCCTATCGCAGCGTTCAGTCCAGCCTCCGCAGCCTCCACAGCCGCCTGTAGATACATGATGTTTTTTTTTTCACTATTTGATGTATTTTTTTTATTTTTTCTGTTTTGTATATAAAATTTTAAATAATTAATAAATAATTTTTATCTTTTTTTGAAAATTTTGTAATGATTGTTTTGGTCAATTGTATTAGAAATTACATTGTATTAGCAAGTTTATTTTATATTATTTTTTTAAATAAATAAATTAATTTACTTTAAAAATTAAAAATTAATTTACTTTATTTTTTAAAAAATAAATAAATTAATTAGCGATGCTATTTTTCATCGCAATTAATTTTAAAAAAATTAAAAATTATGTTATTTTAATTTTTTTTAAAAAAATAAATAAATAAATTAGCGACACAATTGCGATAAGATTTTCCATCGCAAATATTTTTAAAAAATTATTTTTAAAGTAGCGACGCATTTAGGGGTGTCGCAATTATTTTTTAAAAATTAAAATTTATTTTAATTTATTTTTTTAAAAAAAATAAATTAATTAATTAGCGATGCCATTTTTCATCGCAATTAATTTTAAAAAAATTAAAAATTATTTTATTTAATTTTTTAAAAAAATAAATAATTAATTAGCGATACAATTGCGATGATATTTTATGTCGCAAATATTTTTTAAAAAATTATTTTTAAAGTAGCGATGCATTTATGGGTGTCGCAATATATTGCGACGCATTTAGGGTGTCGCAGAGAGTCACTGTTAAGCGACGTAATTGTGACAAATTGAAATTGCGACTAACATTTTAGTGACGCCTTTATTGCGTCGCTAATGCGTCACTATATAGCTTGTTTAGTGATGCATTAGTGACGCATTTAGGCGTTGCTATATTTAAATTTTCTTATAGTGATTGAGGATCATCAACTTTCAAAGTTTCACAAAAAAAACTAATGAGCCTAGATTATGCAATGAAGATATGATTATAAGCCTAAATGACTTATAGTGCAATGATTAGAACAACAAAATTAGTTAATAAGAGATCCTCTAGTTAGTTATTCTACTTTAGGTTTCTTCACATGACTTTAATAATCCAAGTCTAGCCTGGGTTTAACCCTACCTAGATGGATTAGGTATTGGTTTACCTGCTCGATGCTTGACTTGATAAAAGCTTGTTCGTATTCGGCTCGTCATGTAAACGAGTCAAGATTGAGCTTCATTTTAGAGCTCGTTTGATAAACGAGCCGAGTTTGAGCACGGAAGCGATTCGATTAGGAGCTCACGAGATAGCTCGATTAAGAGCTCATGAGATGGCTCAATTAGAAGCTCACGCTCGATTAGGAGCTCGTAAACAAGATATTCTTTCATCTTTTCTGTCTTTTCATCTTCTCTAGTTACTTTTTGGGTTTAAGAATCGAGTTTTTTTTTTTTAATTCTTGAGCCGAGCTTTAAACAAGCTTAATTTGAGTCGAGCTTGAAATGAGCTCAATTCAAACTCGAGCTTGAAACAAACTTTTTTGAGTCAAGCTTTCTAATCATACCAAATGAGTGAGCTCAAGCCGAACTCGAGTTAAGCCGAGTTTTTTGTAATCAAGCTCGAGCCGAGCTTAAACAGAATTTTTTAAATTTAAACGAGCTCGATCTCAAGTATTTGTTAACGAGTTGAGCTTGAGCACCGAAAAGCTCGGCTTACAATCCTATTCACAACAAACTCATATAGTTTGGTTATGTTTAACAAGTGTAGTTATTTTTAAAACCTTGATTTTAAAATTAAATATGAGATTAAATATTGCATTAAAAAAGAAATTAGATCTCTTGCCTTCTCCAGGCCCGGTCCCACTTGTTTGATAACGTCCGAGATGAGATGCTTTGTGCTTCTGCGGATAGAATAGATTAATGTATTGAGGATAGATAGTGCAGCAATAAAATGTTGTACTATCCTAATTTGAGTGAAATGGATTAGTTCACAGATGACAAGGAAAGAACATATGCTGTAAGCCAGTTGACCCAATTTGGTTGGTTGGATTTGGATGCACGACGTCATCGCTTCTGTCGTCCACCCAACGCTAGTAGCTGGTCCGTATCTGGAACATGGAGGCCACGTGATATTTTTATTTTTCACATGCCTTAATTGTTGCTTGTGGAAGTCAAAGCCCGAGATGACGGTGGGCGAGCGAGAGCTTATCCCGTCCCCTGGGCTGGGCGGGAGACGTCGGCTTGGAGAAAGTATTAACGTTGATCCAGCTGGAGGGATCCCATCACCGCCCTTTGGAGTCACCTCGTCTTCCCTTCCGCTGTCAAGGAAAGAAAATTCAAACTCCGTTTCTCCCTGTCAAATTTTAGAAGCTATTCATCAGATAAAGATCAACAACCAGCTGCTGCGTGAAGGAAGCAACGGGGTTGGTAAAATATCTACTCCATTAGTACAAGATTATTCTCTGGATAAAAAGTATTATAAATCGCTTCTCCATCCGAATTAAACTATTCTATCAAATGTTTGTTTAGTGCTATTATTTGGAATATGTCAGACTAGTTAATAATTAATGGTTAACTAGCTAGTTGGTTTTTATATTTTTCTCCTTTTGCTATACATAAGAGATGCAACATCTATTATATATTGATCCTTTTGAATTATCCCCTTGGCATCCTGCAGAAATCACTTCATATATATATATTAATTTGAATTGGTAAGTGATTCTTGAATTACTACTATTGATGGTTAAGTTGACTACTTTTTTTTTTTTTTGATTTTTGAAGAAGAGAATTATTTAGTCAAAGAAAAGGAAAAATATTATAATTATTTGAAAAATTTATTGTTATTCCAAAGTCATGTCCTTTTTAGATTTCTTTTTGTCCTTGCTTAGCTGACAAACACAGGGTTTATTAGCAAATTGTGCTAGTACAACTTGTCGTGGTCTCTTATTTAGTTTGTCCTTTACATCTGTGTGTCTCCTATTGTTGGTATAAGGAGAAGACAAAATTTCTCTAGCAAACATCCATTTTACTGTTCTTAATTAATTCTTGAATCGAACCATAATACGGTAAGCGATGATGTGGATCCAACAAGCTCATCTACTGTCCATGGCGGTGATTATATGCGAAAATAAGTGGTCCAAGGAAAGGTGGGGAAGGAAAAGAGCTCACGAGAAGGTCAAAAGAAGAACAATTCAGTGAGCCAGCCGCTACGGGCGTCCGTGTTTAACTTGTCAACCCTTGAGGAATATTTCTCCTTTCTAAGAAGGAGGAAATTTTCATATATATCCATGCAACAAACCACCCCTAAAAAGCTAAAACTTCTTTTTATAAACGCCCCCCTGCGTGGACTTTCTCGAGGTGTTTGAATTTTCCCAGAGTCAATTTCTGCTCTATAAATAGAACGAACCGATCCTTCTTGTTCAACTCCCAACAACGTCCCTTAGCTTTCATCTTCCCAGAGACAAGTGCCTTCAATCCAAAAAAAAGGCAGTAATAGTTTCCAAGGTTTCTTCTCTCCCACCAGCTTCATATATTTGTCTTCTTAATCCATCCATTTCAGCGCTTAACTCTGGCGTTCTGATCTCAGATTCTGGCTATCGATTTCTCATCTTCCTATTAGTGATTCCATCTTTTGATCGATCTCGTTGCAATCGAATTTGAATAACCCTTGCAAACTTTTCCTCCCGGCGAAATTAAGTTCCATTCTTTTAGCCGCCGGTTTTAATGGCCGAGGTGGAGATCCCATCTTACTTCCTTTGCCCCATCTCTCTCCAAATTATGAGAGATCCCGTCACTCTCCCAACCGGCATCACCTACGACCGCGAAAGCATCGAGCGGTGGATATTCTCCGGCAACCACAATACCTGTCCATTGACCAGGCAGTTCCTGCCGGAGTGCGACCTCACCCCGAACCACACTCTCCGGCGACTAATCCAAGCTTGGTGCGCTCTCAATTCGTCGGACGGCATCGAGCGTTTCCCGACACCAAAGCCGGCCATCGACCGGGCCCAAATCGCCAAGCTCGTCGACGATGCCAGGCTGCCACGTTTGCAACTCGCCTCCCTTCGAAAGCTCAAAGAAATTGTCACCGAGAGCGAGAGGAACAAGCGGTGCGTCGAGGCTACTCCTGGCGTGATCGACTTCCTCGCTTCCACCATTAAGAACAACAACAGCTCTATTTCAGCTGCTGAAGAAGAAGGAATGCTACTGATCGGTGATGCAGCGGAGTCTACTTTGGCTTGTGATGAAGCTCTCAACATTCTCCACTTGCTTGAAATCTCCGAGCAGCACCTTCGCGACCTCGTCATCAAAAATGGTGACCTCATCGAGTCATTGGTATCCATTTTGCGGCGAGCAAACTACAAATCGCGAGCATACGCGACGTTGCTCCTCAAGTCCATAGTTGGAGTTCTTTCACCGGCCCACTTGGCCGGTGTCAGAGAAGAGCTCTTCCAAGAGATTGTTGACGTGCTTCGTGCTCGGATTACGCACCAGGCTAACAAGGCAGCGTTGGTAGTCCTTGCCGTGCTGTGTCCATGGGGAAGGAATCGCGTCAAGGCAGCGGATGCTGGCGCTGTGCCAGTCCTAATCGAGCTACTGCTGGACGAACCCGAGAGAAGAGCATGCGAACTGGCGCTGGTGTGCTGGACCGAGTTTGCGGGTGCGCCGAAGGGAGGGCGGAGCTGGTCGGCCATGCGGCGGGCGTTGCAGTTGTGTCGAAGAAGATACTGAGGGTATCGGAGCTGGCGAGCGAGAGGGCGGTGAGGATATTGAGCTCGGTGGCGAGGTTCTCGGCGACGGCAGCTGTTCTTCAGGAGATGCTGCAGATTGGAGCGGTGTCCAAGCTTTGCTTGGTGCTCCAAACTGATCATCGTTGTGGGTTGAAGACCAAGGAGAAAGCTAGGGAGATCCTTAGGTTGCACTCGAGGGTCTGGAAGAAGTCACCTTGTTTGTCTCCACAGTTCCTTATTTTATATCCTTCTTCATGAAAGATAGAGGAAAAGATATATAGGGTTAGGTTATGCAGAGTGGCTAGATCAAATTTTGTGTACATAATCATTGATTAATATTACATGGGCCTTATTAATTCATGCCTCTAAAGGCAAAAGAAACACTTTATTAAGAAATTTTTCCACCCCTTTCTGATATACTTTGTAATTTGACAATGAATTATTTTTGAGACAAAGAGAGAATTCTCTCTCTCTCTCTCTCTCTTTCTCTATTTCATGGCCTCCAATTGATGTTAGAGCGGAAATAATCAATCGATTGAAAAAGGCCTCAAGCAGCACGACCTCCTTTTGCTCATCTTATTTGCCCTTGTAATTTTTCATTACCTCAACTGGATGCTCGAAAGGGCCTCAAATCCCCCATGAAGTACTAATCTTATTATTTTGTGAAGCTAGGAAAGCTTACTGGCTCATCTCATTAATGTTTTGGTTTGTTTTGTTGGTTAATTAACCTTTTTGTCTTGAAAGCAGAATTCGTCAACTCAATCCTTCGTACCTGCTGTATGTCCATCCTCTATTTATTGGACTGGATCATTGGAAGTGTTGGCTGTATCAGAATATATATGCGTGTGAGATGCCATACGAGGACATGAGAGGATAGAAAACTGATTCATAGTTTGAATTAATGAAGATTAATTTAGGAATTAGGAGCAAGCACCCCAAGGGAAATAAACTTTTCTTCTATTTTCTATTTGAGAAAAATGGTGGGCAGCGCATCTCAGTTTTCATTCAGGGTTTTTCTTGAAACATGATCATGATAATCCTAGCTAGCCTATCAAAGTCTAAGGGAAAAAAAATATTATAAATGATAGCATCTGAATATTTCATATTTTGTTAAAGGCTTAAAGCTATATTTTTTGTGGACGAGGCTCATCCCATTGGTATACCTCCCTACCGCACAACTAAAGAAGAATGATAATTTAATTCCTCCTAGTGTCCTTGATAGCTAAGCAATGTAGGATTTTTTAGCTGTCTTGGGTGATGAAAGGAAGAACATTAATTTGTGGAAGGACATTTCTGCCAGCGAAAGTCCACTTCATTTCCCAAACCTCATTACAACCAGATAATTTGTTTCATAGTTTGACTACCGAAGGCCATAGCAATATTGCCATACCAGTGATTAATTTCGAGACTAATTATATGCTTCTCCAGCTCTTTACAACCAAACAAGTGATGGTAGACTGTTTCGTGGCCTCACAACAGCCAAATTGGAATTAGTGGCTCGACCCAGGAGAACCTTGGTGGCTCTACAGAGACCTTCCATCCCTTCGATCGATGGACCACCTTAATTTTGACCTCAACTCCTTTAGAAATGTCGAGAACGGCAGGTAGAGCAAGGAGGAGGATTTCATGGCCTTGATATATGGTCATATCTTATTGAGTTCCAGGGATCACAACTAATTTGACTAGGTGCTCGTATAAATGCCTTGAACTATAAGAGTTGAATTCAAATAGTGTGAACCTCATCATCGATCTTATTATTATTTCAAAGCTATATAAATATGAAATTGATAAACTGATTCTTTCCTTTTATTTTTCAATGTCATTCCAATTCAATCCGACACGGTGAAGCAAACACGATGACTGTGTAGCCATCATGGTAGGGCCATTGCCTTTAAAACAAAACAGCCTCATGGAACGCTGAAAATTAAGCATTTATATTCCTCTTTGTTATGTGCTTGGAGGAATATTCCTATGACCATTTAATTGGCTGGGCCCCGGTCTCTCTCAGTCCATTGTCATGTTCCAAGATTAATATTTCCAAATTTCTGGATCTGAGCTACCCGCATTTAAGTCCACGTATAACTCCCGCACATAAGGAAAATTTGCTTCAAAAGTTAATGTTGAGGGGTAAAATCGCTATTGCACTGATAACCATGTAAAGGGGCTAAGATCAGCCCCATCCCTCCGCCCGCTACATTACGCCCATGAAGAACGAGCTAACTAATGTGGTCCAACGGGTCGAGCAACCCATATCTCGGCTCCCCCCGAGTTACTCATAGCTCGATTCCCCCGAGCTACCCATAGCTCGGCCTCCCCGAGTTTCCATAGCTCGGCCTCCCCGAGCACTCATAGCTCGATTTCCCTGAGCTACCCATAGCTCGGCCTCCCCGAGTTTCCATAGCTCGGCCTCCGCGAGCTACTCATAGCTCGGCCTCCCAAGCTACTCATAGCTCGATTTCCTCGAGCTACCCATAGCTCGGCCTCCCCGAGCTACTCATAGCTCGATTTCCCCGAGCTACCCATAGCTCGGCTTCCCCGAGCTTCCACAGCTCGGCCTCCCCGAGCTACTCATAGCTTGGCTTCCCCGAGCTACTCATAGCTTGATTTCCCCGAGCTACCCATAGCTCGGCCTCCCCGAGCTTCCATAGCTCGCCCTCCCCCGACCAATCCATGGCTCGACACATACCTCCATGGAACCCGACGCGAGAGAGCCTAGGCCTATCATAACAGAATCCCAAACAAAGAATCATATCGAGGAGTGGTCTAGGGTCTAGAATAACTATCTGGGACCTATGCATTTATCAGATCTCAGGCCATCAAAGAGCTCTCCCAGCCATCAATCCTTCAACGAACAAGATACGGATCCCACCGGCCTTACAACAGCTTGATTTGAATCATTTCCGTATCCTAACAACCTTCGAACCTTCCAGAAGGCGCTCAAGATCCAGGTGATTGCCTATAAATATGATATTCCCAGATTCTCTCAGGTACGCGCTCACAGCTCCTGGCTTACTCTCACTCTCACTCACTCTCTTTCACCTTTGCTGCTCATCGGCGCTCTCCCAGAGCTCCCGATTGGCCACCCCTAGAGGGACTCCCCAAAGAGATCCTTCTCCTCATTTCTGTTGATCATCGATCCCCACTGACTTGAGTGTCGGAGGGTCTTTCGTGGAGGGCCACCCCCAACGCCTCCCACGTGAGGACTTCTGTGCAGGTCCGCCCAGGAGGAAGCCCAGGTCAGGAGACCGACCGGCGGCAATAGATTGGCGCTAGAGGAAGGGCCTCAAGTCCCATTAAAACTTGAAGAAAGGAGACGAGGATCTCGATCTGGAAGAGAACCTCTCCAATGGCTAATCGAAGAAGGGCAACTTCTGAAGCCCAGGACCAGGTCACCTCCTAGAGACCTGATCCGATGAGCAGCGTGGCGCCGCAGCCGCCACCCGTTGAGACCTCGTCGCCGCCAGTCATCCCGGTGACCCAGGATCAGTTCGCCACACTGGTCCAGCAGGTCCAAGCCCTAACCCATCTGGTTCAAGAGTGCCTCGCAACTGCCCCTGCTCCATGCCTCCCTGAGGAGGCCGCTGCCCCTCTCTCTCCAGCCACCTCCTCCTCTGGTCCGCATGGAGCCGCGGACCCCCCGCATCGACCCAAGGGGAGAAACTAGTCCCACGAGTGGCTACAACAGGGATCCTCCCAGATCTCGGTGGGCCCGGTCCCTCTCCCCGGTGTCCTCCTGCCATGATTCGACGTCGTCCCCATGCTCTCCTCGCCCAGCTCCTCCTCTTACGTCTGAAGAGGAGATTCGCCGATAAATCTGGAAGATGCATCGGGAGCTAGACGCGCCAAGCGGGCCCATCCGCCTCAGCCCAAGGCAGAGCAGGGCATCCCTTTCTCCAAAGGGATCTTGGAGGAAATGATTCCCTCCCATGTTAAGTTACCTGCCATCGAGCCCTACCATGGCTCTTCTGATCCGGATGATCATCTCAGCAGCTTTCGGTCAATAATGATGTTCCATGGAGCATCAGACGCGATCCTCTGTTGCGCCTTCCCTTCCACCCTCAGAGGATCCGCCCGAACCTGGTTTAACGCCTTGAAACCAGGTTCCGTTGATTCATTCGACGAGCTGAGCTATCTTTTTATTGGCCAGTTCGTCAGTAGCCGCCGTCACTGGTGAAGGTCCGACTCCCTCTCTGAGGTTAAGCAGAGAGAGGGGGAGTCCCTGAGGAATTACCTTGGCCGTTTCAACAAGGCCATGTTGGAGGTGGACCACCTTAATCATGAGGTGGCTATGTCTGCCCTGGCGGGGGAAGTTCTGAAGGAGAGCGACTTCTACCTGGCGATGGAAGTCAGCTACCCCCCGAACCTCTCCGATATGATGGCCTTGGCAGATAAATACGCCAGGGTCAAGGAGTCACGGAGAGCTGCCCACGCCGAGCTGGCAAAGAAGAGAGAGCCTAAAGGTTCGGATAGGCACCGACCGATCCGTCAGCCGAGCCCGCCTCGCCGCCAAAGAGCTCCCCTGCCACCGCCAAGAAATCGCTCCCGGAGCCCACCCAGGCGATTCGATCGGTACACCCCACTAACTGTACCCAGGGCGCAAATCCTCATGGAGATAGAGCGCCAGCTCCCCCGGCCAGCCCCTCTCCGAGGGAACCCAACTCGAAGGGACCCCACCAAATACTGCCGCTATCACGGGAGCACAGCCATGACACTGAGGAATGCTGGCAGCTAAAGAACGAAATTGAGAGGCTGATCCAGCGGGGCCGACTGAACCAGTTCAGGAGGGCGCCTGAGCCAGGACAAGGAAGTGACCGCTAGCCCTCCTCACCAGTGATCGGCCATATTAACGTGATTGAAGAGGTCGGCGGCTCGAGCTCCAAAAATGATGATGAAGGCTCGGCGCTAAAGAGAGCACGAACGGGTGAACTCTCCTTCTCCAACGATGATCTCCAAGGGATACAGTTCCCACATGACGATGCACTGGTTGTATCCCTCAATTTAAATAACTACGATGTAAGCCGGATCCTTGTTGATAGTGGAAGCTCCATGAATGTTTTGTACCTCGATTTGCCAAGATGAGATTGCTCATGGAAAACCTCTGAGCCGTGGACTCCACCCTAATGGGGTTCACCGGCGATGTTATCGTCCCGGAAGGGGTCGTAACCTTAACGGTTCGGGCAGGAGCCTGGCCCCTTGTGGCCACTATTCACACGGACTTCCTAGTGACTAAGCTCAGGTCACCCTACAATGCCATATTTGGAAGACCCGGCCTGATGTCTCTCAAAGCCGTTGTCTCCATCCCACACCTATCTATGAAATTCCCCACCGGGCGAGGAATTGGTGTCGTCCGAGGGAGCCAAACTATGGCTCGGCAGTGTTTTGTCACCAGCCTTCAGTCCAGAATGCCTGAAGTTGATGGGTTGGTTGCTCGGGAGGACTTCGCCGAGCAACGGGGGAACCAGCCGAAGAACTGGAGGAAGTACCACTGGACGAGGCTCGTCCGACCGAACCATAAAGATCGGTTCGCTGCTGAAAGGTGAACCTCGGCAGGAGCTGGTCAAATTTATCCGAAGCAACGCTGATATCTTCGCCTGGTCCGCCTCCGACATGCCAGGAATCAGCCCCGAAGTTCTTGTCCACCGCCTTAACGTGGACGAGATGTACCGGCCCGTCAAGCAAAAGAAGAGGAGCTTCGCCCCAGAACAGCAGAGAGCTATTGAAGAGGAGGTCGATAAACTCATCAAGGCGAACTTCGTCCGGGAGGTAAATTACCCAAATTGGCTGTCAAATATCGTCATGGTGAAGAAGTCGAACGGCAAGTGGCGGATCTGCATCGACTTCACCGACCTCAACAAAGCATGCCCGAAGGACAGCTTCCCTCTCCCCCGGATTGATCAACTTGTGGATGCCACCTCGGGTCATCAAAGGCTGACGTTCATGGATGCCTACTCCGGCTACAACCAGATCCGGATGGACCCCAAAGATGAGGAAAAGACCGCCTTCATAACCGACCGAGGTACTTACTGTTACCGTATTATGCCTTTCGGTCTTAAAAATGCAGGAGCCACCTACCAAAGGCTGGTCAACAAAGTATTCAAGGAATAAATCGGCCAGAATATGGAGGTATACGTCGACGACATGCTGGTTAAAAGCAAAGAGGCATCACAGCACGTCAAGGATCTCTCGGAGAGCTTCGCGACACTCCGCAAATATCAGATGAAGCTCAACCCAACTAAGTGCGCCTTCAACGTTAACTCCGGGAAGTTCCTCGGCTTCATGGTCTTCCAGCGAGGTATCGAAGCTAACCCCCAAAAGATTCAAGCTCTCCAGCAGATGGCACCCCCGGCATCAATTAAAGAAATCCAACGCCTAACCGAAAGGATAGCGGCCCTTAACCGCTTTGTGGCGCGCTCTGCCGAAAGATGCCTCCTTCTTCAAAACTCTCTGGTTAGCTAAAAATTTCTAATGGACTTCCGAATGCCAAAAATCATTTGAAGATCTCAAGAAGTACCTCGGCTCCCCCCACTCCTCAGCAGTCCAAATCCTGGGGAGACATTGTTCCTATATCTGGCTGTCTCGGAAGGTGCCGTTTGCTCGGTGCTGGTCAGAGAAGAAAACAAGGCCCAGAAGCTAATTTATTATGTCAGCAAGCTGCTCCGTGACGCGGAGACGAGGTATAGCCGGATTGAGAAGATGGTGTTGGCCTTGATCACCTCTGTTCAGATGTTGCGGCCATACTTCCAGGCGCATTCTGTGACGGTCCTGACTGACCAACCTATCAAGACGGTGGTCCACCGCCCGGAGACATCAGGGAGAATGACTAAATGGGCCGTCGAGCTGAGCGAGCACGACATCCGATTTCAGCCTCGTCCGGCCATCAAAGCTCAGGTGCTAGCCGACTTCCTCCTCGAATGTACCATTCCGGAGGATAGCTCCACTCCTGACTCCCTCGAGAAACCAAAACCTGGTGCCCGGTGGCTCCTCCATGTCGATGGGTCATCCAACGCTCATCGCTCTGGAGCGGGCTTGGTCCTCACCAACCCGGAGGGGGCAACTTTTGAGTATGGCATCCGCTTCTCCTTCCCAGCCTCCAACAACGAAGCTGAGTATGAAGCCCTGCTGGCCAGTCTCTGGATCGCCGCAGCCTTAAGGTGGAGAAACTGAATGCCTTCACCGACTCCCAGCTGGTGGCAGGTCACGTGCGAGGGGAGTTTGAGGCTCGGAAACCGAACATGATCCGATATCTCCAAGAGGTGCGGAGCCTACTCTCCCATTTCCCTAAATTTGAGATCATTCAGATTCCTGATCTGAAAATGCCCATGCCGACCTGCTGTCTCGGCTGGCGACCGCGGAGTTAATGGATGCCGAACAAAAATTCCACCTGGAGAACTTGGAGAGACCTAGTATCGCGGGAGCCGACCGAGTGATGCAAGTTGAGGTCGAACCATCATGGTTCGACCCCATCCTGAAGTACCTCAAAGAAAGGTCGTTCCCGGCCGATCGAAGGGAAGCTAGAAGGCTAAAACTGCAAGCCACCCGCTATGTGCTAATTGATGACCAGCTCTACAAGTGGTCCTTCTCCATGCCATTGTTCAGATGCCTCCGCCCATCTGAAGCTGATTATGCCCTTCGGGAGGTGCACGAGGGGATTTGTGGCAACCACCTGGGGAGCTGGTCCCTGTGCCACAAGGTGCTGCGTCAAGGTTACTATTGGCCAACCATGCAGAAGGATGCAGACGACCTTGTCTGAGCTTGCGACCCATGCCAAAGACACTCTAGTATTCAGAGGCTCCCCTCCGCCAGCTTGGTCCCCATTTCCTCCGCTTGGCCCTTTGCCAAGTAGGGGATGGACATTCTCGGTCCGTTTCCGCTCGCCACGGGGCAACAAAAATTTCTATTCGTCGCCATCGATTACTTCACTAAGTGGGTCGAGGAGGAGGCAGTTGCACAAATAACCGAGGCTCGGGCCAAGGACTTCGTGTGGAAGTCTATCATCTGCCGCTTCGGCCTCCCGCACACCATCATCACTGACAACGGCAGACAATTCGATAATCCGAAATTTCATCAGTTCTGCGAGGAGCACGAGATCCACCACCGCCTTACCTCAGTCGGGAATCCACAGGCCAACGGAGCAGCCGAAGTAATCAACCGAACCTTGCTTCAAAGGATCAAAGCTCGGCTTTCCAGAGCCCGAGGCAGGTGGACAGATGAATTGCACCATGTCCTGTGGGCCTACCGCACCACCCCGAGAGTACCCACGGGCGAAACCCCATTCCAAATGGCCTTCGGTACGGAGGCCGTCATCCCCGTGGAGATAGGGCTCCCTTCTCTGCGGGTGGAAAGCTACTCGGAGAAAGCCAGCGATGAGCAGCTCCGCACCAACCTTGACCTGGTAGAGGAGATCAGAAAAAAAGATCGGATCAGAATGGCCGCCTACCAGCAAAGAGTGGCCCACTACCATGCCTCCAGGGTCAAAGGGAAAGCTTTCTTGCCTGGCGACCTTGTTCTCCGGAAAGCATCTGTCTCCAAACTGCTGGAGCAAGGAAAGCTGGCCCCAAACTGGGAAGGCCTTTACCAAGTAATGGAGATCGTCGGACCTGGGACCTACAAGCTGCAAGATCTAAGCAGAAGATCCATCCCTCAGATGTGGAATTCAGACAATCTCCGCAAGTATCATCACTAGGGTACGCCCTCTACAGGCTCGCCTTCTTAAATTTTTGTCGGCACTTATTTCATAATTTATGACATAAAATCATCACAAATTATATCACCAAAAATTATGAAAAGAAACAGATGCTGCTTACCAATCCTCGGCACGACCGAGTTACATGTTTAAACAGGGATTCTTCGAACCTCGGCAGGGCCGAGCAACAAATCTCCGAACCTCAGCTGGGCTGAGCGACAATTCTCCGAACCTCGGCAGGGCCGAGCGACAATTCTCCGAACCTCGGCTGGCCGAGCGAATACTCCGAACCTCGGCTGGGCCGAGCAACAATACTCCGAACCTCGGCTGGGTCGAGCAACAATTCTCGAACCTCAGCAGGGCCGAGCGACAATTCTCTGAACCTCGGCAGGACCGAGCGACAATTCTCCGAACCTCGGCTGGGCCGAGCGACAATTCTCCGAGCCTCGGCAGGGCTGAGCGATAATTCTTCGAACCTCGGCAGAACCGAGCAACTGATCTCCGAACCCGGCAGGTCCGAGCTATAAGTCTCCGAAACTCGGTTGGGCCTAGTGATGAATCCTAAAGCTCCGGCTAAAACCAGAGTGCATAAAGCCCCGGCAAAAACCGAAGCACGCAAACCTCGATTAAAGCTGAAGGACTTCCGAATAGGCCCCAGAACTTTGGCCAGTTTGAAAAATGCACACCGTGCAAAACCGCCAATAGACACAAAGTCTGTGCCTTTAGCAAATCCCTAAAGGCCTCGGCAGGCCCTACATGGCCGCCCATGAACCCCAAACAAAATCGGGGAATCCCCCCTACTGCTAAATCCCCGGACAATATCCCTATATCTTACCGCCCAAACGCCTGTCTCTCTCCGCAAACGAGACCATGACTTAGCGCGTAAGCCCACAGGACCACCCAGGTCCCCATCGGTTCAAACAGAAACAAGCGGTTTTTCCTCTTTTATGAACTGAACGACGATATCATCAGAAGAGCAAGAAACTGCCAAAAAAGACTTTTTTCTTTATTTATTTATTGGAAAGAAAAAAGTACAGAAAAAAAGAAAAATGCCTTCGCAGAGGCCTAACGTCTCCCACCAGAGCTGTCAAGTCTTCCACACGCCGAGACAGCTCGGCAACTCACTGGCGGAGCGATGTGATCTCCCCCTTCTGCTGGTCTACGACCCGGCGAAGGGCCTCGGCCTCCCTCGTGGAGACGACAAGATACTCCTCAACCGCTTTCTCAAGCTGCTCGTGGCTTGCGAAGGCTGACGCCAAGGCCATGCCATCGACCATCACGACGGAAAGGCTCCCTGGGAGCCCCCACGACCGCCGTTAACTACACCAGATTCATTGGACGATTGCTCTCCACCCTGAGAAGCCATATCGGGAGCTGTTGAGAGGCTAACCAAAAGGATGGTGAACGCTGGCATCCCTCTCATCCGTATTTATACCCCTCAGCGGGTATCTCAATCAGTCGGGTCATAAATACCGGCCTATGAGAATTCGTCATGTGTCGCCACTTTAGCTGGCGACCACAGGACCCGAAGGGCCGTGCCCCCTCCCGAGGGGTATCGGTAAACGTCGACGAGTTACTCGGAACCCCCCTCCTTCTCTAGAAACTATGTTCCTCCCGATCTGCCGGGCCCTCGCGGAGTAATTGCCCTCGAAACTCCTCTGAATTGCCTTAAATCAGCTGCCCTTGGAAATACGAAAAAGAAAGAGCGTCAGCACCTGACGCTGACTCGCTTCCCTCGGAAGTAGCCAAATCGTAAATGGCGGGCGTACCCATGCGCCGCCCATTCTGCCTTGGCGCTCCGCGCCGAATCTCACAGGAACCAAACATCATGAGTCTCGGTGGCGACCAAGTCATCCCTTCAAGCCATAAATTTCCGAACCTCGGCAGGGCCGAGCCATAAATCTCTAAACCTCGGCAGGGTCGAGCAACTGATCTCCGAACCTTGGCTACGCCGAATCATGAGTCTCTGAACCTCGGCAGGGCCGAGTAATAAATCTCTGAGCTTCGGCCAAAGCAAGAAACTATCAAACAATCTCCAGGGTTCCACCCGAATTCGGGTAGCCTATGAGCCCCGGCTAGGTTGGATAGCGCGGAATCCTCGGACAAGTACGAGCGATATCCTTGCACCTCGTTTCATCGCCAACAACAACTCTCGGCACAAAAGAAACAGAAACTAGGGAAAGAACAAAACTTCCTTTATTTCATTAACATCGAATCAAATTACAACCGCCTGAGAGGCATTACAAGTGCATTGAAATGTATGAAATAAAAACGGGTACATAACTCGGGCAAACTGCTCCAAAGCAGCTTCGGGCGACTATGATGCTTCGGCATCCGGTCCAACAAATCAGGTAAGCTACGAACCAGTCAGCTCGAGCCGATAATGAGCGGACGACATGGCCCAGTCGTTGCGACCAGCTTCGGTTAATAATGATATCTCGGCATTCCAACCGAGATATCAGAGAAATCATAAAGGGTGGATGAGTTTTTATCCCAAACCACCCAACCGAAGGGCCCCCCAACGAGGTAGGAGGAAAGATCGCAGGCCCTGATACCAGGGCACTCCCCCAAACCTAGTGTGTACAGCTAGCCATTGCCCAAGACGAAAGCAATGTACTAGCAGATGACACACCATCATCCCCTCCTCATGTGGCAAAAGATTCCCCGGGCGGACGAGCCCAGGGATCCGGGCCAGGGGAGGAGGAGAAATTCATGCAAGTCATGGGGAGCACGCGTGGACTTCCTACCCTACGTCTCGAAGGGTGAACCACAAAGGTCACACAGGAAGCATAGATATGCGCTCTCCATGCGATCTCTACGGACCTCCTGTGCGCTCTCCATACGATCTCCGGAGCTCCTTTCTTGAGGCCAAGCCACCCCACAGCGACTCCTTCATCACCCCAGCTGTCCGGAGGACAATGACGACTTCCAGGAAGAAAACTCGGTCCTCCCGCTCTAAACCTCGGAGAGACAGGCATCACGAGTATCTTCATGATTCTCAAAAAGAAAACTTCGGGATGACCCAACACAGCCCTCCTTCCCCTTTTTATAGGCGGGGATGAGCCGGGAACAGCTATCAGAAAGCCCCGAGACTCAAAACGCCAAGCCCACGCCACCACGTGGCCGCCTAAAGTGAAAAACAGTGCCCCCCAATGCGCGCCAAGCGCGTCGCCCAAGCCATGATGCATGCCAAAAGATTACCTCTGATCCTGATCACGAGCTTTAAATGCATAAAACCGTCATACTGGCGGATCTGGGGGATCGTCCTGCGAAAACGACATCCTCCAATGGCAAATGAGCACTAACACCACACGCCAAAGCGACCTGCGTTGGAAAAGGTCGACACAATAGAGGTTCATCGGAAAGTGCCGGGCGACCTTTTGCTGGTCACAGAGCCGTACCACCTACTTCGGTGAAACGAAAATCGACCAGCCTTGAAAAAGATAAAGCACTGATAGGGGTAATAAATAGATGCGAAGGCAAAACCCTCTTTTCACCAAAAAGAATAAAGGGATGACAACGAAGGTTCGACAAACCCCCTGTTCGGGGGCGAACTCCCCTCTTTTCGTCGAGGGTGCGATCTCAGTTTGGCCACCGATAAGACGTACTACCTCGGCCCTAGCCGAGCTATTTGGTCCCTCGGTCTTAGCCGAGCCACTTTATCCCTCGGCCCTAGCCGAGCTATTTCATTCCTCAGCCCTGGCTGAGCTATTTTGTCCCTTGGCCCTAGTCGAGCCACATCATTCTTCGGCCCTGGCTGAACCACTGCGTCATTCGACTTAAGCCGAGTTAAATCGTTTCTCAACCCCCACCTTTTGTACCAAGCTGCGTTGTCACTTGACTCTCTCATCAGGGATATCCCTATGCCTTGGCCTCGACCAAGATGTTCCCTCCAGAAAATGAACCAAGCGGACTCGCAGCTGGGATGAAAATTTAAGACGAGAAGTCATCCAAGGAAGGCAAGCAAATAAAAACAACTGACACGTTTATTGATTTCTGGTTAAACTACAAAACAAAAGAAAGAGAAAATACATATGAGCCCCCAAAGGGTCAAGACTTGGGATCAGACCCGGTGTCTCCTGCGGCAGCACCAGCGGGAGCGTCGCTTGGCCCCCCTCCTCAGCGGTATCCCGCCGGGATAACTCGGCGGCAACATCAACTCCCAGAACAGCTTCGAGGTTGACGTCTGAAATCTCCCATATTGTCTTCCTCGGCCCCCGGAGTGCGCGTCTCATAATACTCGGCTTCCAAACAAGACAAGTCCAGGTCAGGATAGGTCTGAGCAAACTTAGCCTGCGCCTCCTCTTCACCGAGCTGGAATGCATCGGCGCAGGCTGCCCTGCATTCATCGGCAAACTCGGTAGAGTTCTTGTACTCCTCCACCGCTGAAGAGGCCCGCGTGTTTGCCTCGGCTAACTGCTTCTCCAATTCGGAGATCCTTCGGTGCCTCGAGGCCGCCTCCTCTCCGAATGCCGCCAACCGCTCCTGAAACTCCTGGCCCACCCTGTTCAACTGCAGACAAAAATCCAAGTAAAGCGGAAGCCGAAAAACCAAAATGGTTAAATAAATAGTGCCCTACCTGCTCGTCCCGCCGAGTTAGCTCACCCTCCAGCACTTGGACCCTATTGAGAGCCCTAGATTTAGCCAATTGGTTTTGTCGAAGGCTCTCTTTTAGCTTGTCCATCCGGGACTGGGTGTCTCCAATTTCTTGGTGGGCAAAGTTGAGCTCGTCAGATAATCGGGCAGCTCGTTCATCCGACCACTTTAGCCGATCTTTGTGTCGGCGAGCTCTTTATTCAGGCGGGTGAGGTGGTCTGCTGATGCCGACACTTATGCTCTTCCTCCTCGAGCCTTTTGCTCCAGTTGCCTTTATCTTCGGCATGGCTGGCTTTCAGCTGGTTCCACCTCTTATCAAAGAACTGTTGCATAGAATTGACCCTGCTCTCGTGCTCTGCCTTGGTCTGAGATAGCTCCAAACTGAGCTTCTCGGACTGCTCGCAAAAGTCTTGAAGCTCACTGACCTGTGTAGCAAGTTGAGAGGCTCTTTCCCTCTCAACTGCAAGAACCCTGCGAGCCTCCTCGAGCTCCCTCTGAAAGACCACCAAGGCTCAGGAGAGTTTATCTGTAGAATCCACCCTCTCCTTGAGGTGACCGATCTCCTGGCGGGCCCGAGCCCAAGCTCCAACAACAGATGCAAGCGCCATTTCAGCGCCCTCATGATCAGGGCGTTTTGCAAAAAGGATCGCACGCATAAAAAATACAGTCGAACTAACCGACTAAAGACCCTACTTTGGTGTGACGACTCACCCGAGACGCATAATCCGTGGCAATCCTCGTAAGGGCAGAATCATCGATCTCGGGGAGAAGAAAAGCCTTATTCTGCACCCCGGTGTACCTAAAGGCCATCTCGACGAGGTCCTCCGGATAATTCCCTCCTGTCGAGGAACCCTCTCCCCCTTGGAATGCAGACCGCACCAAAGCGGAGAACATGGCACTCACCTCCGGGTCACGTGAGTGGAAGTCTACGCTCAGGGAGCCAATCTGGGAACCCGCGACCCATGAGGCCCTCGGTTGGCCAGCCTCCTCCACCAGGGCCCTCATTTGAGAGGCCTCGGGCACTTCGCCTCCGGCAAGGGGAGCCCCGGTCCGAACATCCCCATCGCTCGACGGCTCCCCTCCTTCTCCTTCTTCCCCTCCGTCTCCTTCTTCCCCCTCTTTTGCTTTGCTCCTTGAACATTCCCCTGACAGACTCCTCGGGAACTTCGGCTTCCCCCGGGGCCTCCCGTGCCTCGGCGGAAGGCCCCTCACCAGTGAGCACCCCGCGAGGTTCGATCGATGGTTCGGCAGGTTTGACCACCCCTTCGTCGCCTACTGGCTCTCCTGCCAGCAGCCCAGGCCGAATCTCGGTAGTCGTAACCACTCCTCCCGCTTTGAGCGAGATGGAGGTCGCTCCCACCTCCGCCTGTAACCTCTCCGAGCTACCGGCCTCCAATGAGGGAGACCGAGCCGCCTCACCCGCAAGAGCCCCCAAATGAACCGGTTGCTCCCTGGCCGTCATCGGACAAAAGACAACAGGTGGGGAGAAATTCCAGCAGCTTCCTTCGAAACTCCTGTGACGTCCCGATCTTCGCCTCTAGACAGCCCCTCCTCCGGCGCCGAAAGATCATGCGCTGCCGGAACTCCGATGCTTCCGGCCCACGGCGAAGAGGAGTGCCAGTCATCACCGTCTTTCCTGACCCCCTAGGGCGGGAGCCGGAGGGGCGAGACCTCTTCTCGGCCCGATGCTTGCTGCTGGAGCCGGATCTCCTGCGGCGCTTTCCCAGCTCCTCCCTCATTTGGTCTGTGAACGCCGACCTTTCGGCTGCAAGGGCAATATGATTCACCTGTTAGTTTGCACAAAAATCAAAAATGAAGCCACATTAGGCTATCGATCGCGAAGTGATACTCACCGCGAGGATCGACGGGGCTCAATCCGGCCGCAAAAAGAGCGTCCTCCGATAGAAGGACACTGGCTGGAAGCGCTCGACTGCCGCGCAACACGATCAGATCCCTTTTCTCCGACTCGGTTAACTCCGGTGCGCTTTCGGATCCTTTGCGTACTGTCCCCATACCCGAGGAAATCCGAGCCGATATTCCCTTGACTATGAAGAATCGCGACTTCCACTCTTTTATCGATGACGATTATCGGAGATCATCTTGAAGGATCTCCGGGGCCGATGTAGGGCCACTCTGAGGCCCTCCCGGAGACCAGATTGAAACACACCCTGAACATCGGAAGAGTCGCGGTCACTCGACACGGTTGCATAACGAGATGAACCCGATGAGGTTGCGCCAACTGTTGGGAGCCACCATGGTGAAGCATATATTATAGAACTTCATCACCTCCCGCACCAGCGGATGAAGAGGAAACCTAAGGCCTGCCCTCAAACTTTCCTCGTAGCAGAACGCTCCGTCCCCCAATCGGATGTTACCCTGTCCTCAGCCGTCGGAAGCGACAGGGTAACATCCTGGGGGATCTTGAGCAGATGGCGTATCCGCTCTAGGTCCACCAAGGTCACCTCCGAAGCCTGATCACTCGGACTCATCATGTCTTCAATCGCAAGAGACGATGAGCAAGATCGCTGTGGAAACGAAAGACGAAGTTCCCCAAGGGAAAGCAAAAGAGCGCTTCAAATAGGGATGGCGTCGCCATGACTCCATTTTTCCCAAGGAAAACCGCCTCAGGGTGAAGATGAGGCGTCTCAACCAAGGCATCCGGAACGCCACCACGGGCGCGTGAAAATCGAGATCTCCTACATGGTGCTTCCCCAGTCGCTGCCTTCGCCCCTAAGGAACGATGGATCCACCTCGAAAAGGCAAGACGGCCCCACGGCATTATTAGATCATTGCGCAGGCTGTCAAATACGCGTCCCCCCGTTCGGATTGCTCCACCTAAGTCTATACTCCCTACGCCCGAACCTACGCTTCGAACTAGGGAGTGGGGGGCATGTGTTGAGGGGTAAAATCGCCATTGTGTTGATAACCATGCGAAGGGGCTAAGATCAGTCCCATCCCCCCACCTGCTACATTACGCCCATGAAGAATGAGCTAACTAATGTGGTCTAACGGGTCGAGCAACCCATAACTCGGTTCCCCCGAGCTACCCAAAGCTCGGCTTCCTCGAATTTCTATAGCTCGGCCTCCCCGAGCTACTCATAGCTCGATTTCTCCGAGCTACCCATAGCTCGGCCTCCTCAAGTTTCCCTAGCTCGGCCTCCCCGAGCTTTCCATAGCTCGGCCTCCCCGAGATTCCATAACTCGGCCTCCCCGAGCTACTCATAGCTCGATTTCCCCAAGCTACCCATAGCTCGGTCTCCCCGAGCTACTCATAGCTCGATTTTCCCGAGCTACCCATAGCTCGGCTTCCTCGAGCTTCCACAGCTCGGCCTCCCCGAGCTACTCATAGCTCGGCTTCCCCGAGCTACCCATAGTTCGGCTTTCCCGAGCCTCCATAGCTTGCCCTCCCCGAGCTTCCATAGCTCGGCTCCCCCGAGCAATCCATGGCTCGACACACACCTCCGTGGAACCCGATGCGGGAGAGCCCAGGCCTATCGTAACAGAATCCTAAACAAAGAATCATATCTAGGAGTGGTCTAGGGTCTAGAATAATTGCCTGGGACCTATGCATTTATCAGATCTCAGGCCATCAAAGAGCTCTCCCAGCCGTAAATCCTTCAACGAACAAGATACGGATCCCACCGGCCTTACAACAGCTTGATTCGAATCATTTCCGTATCCTAACAACCTCTGAACCTTCCAGAAGGCGCTCAAGATCCAGGTGATTGCCTATAAATGATATTCCCAGATTTTCTCAGGTACGCGCTCACAGCTCCTGGCTTACTCTCACTCTCACTCACTCTCTTCCATCTTCGCTGCTCGTTGGCGCTCCCCTAGAGCTCCCGATTGGCCATCCCTGGAGGGACTCCCCAGAGAGATCCTTCTCCTCATTTCTGTTGATCGTCGATCCCCACTGACTTGAGCGTCGGAGGGTCTTCCGCGGAGGGCCACCCCCAATGCCTCTCGCGTGAGGACTTCTGTGCAGGTCCGCCCAGGAGGAAGCCCAGGTCAGGAGACCGACCGCGTCCGAGTCGAAGGATAGATCCCGACGGCAACAGTTAATGTTCTGATCTTCTTCATATATTTATTGGTTATTTCAGCAATTATTCTAGGGCAGGGTCTCTGATTTAGCTCATACACCACCAGTGGTTTATAACTAGAATTAATTAACTATTTACATGAAGTTATTTCAATAAAAATAAAGTAAAATTAGAGGAATTGCTAGCAACCTCCAAGAAAAGTTACTACTGGAAGAAATCATCCAAGAGAAGATAGATATCACTGAGAAAATATTTTTGCATCATAATTAAGGACTCTTTTATACTCCATATACTGATAATTAATGGCTATATTGAATGAACAAGACATTTATCCCACCTGACAAAATCTTTTTCTTTACCTTTGCTCCCTACATGTAGGTCCTATTATAGAGTTAGGACATACAGTCTTACTCTACTTTTGCATTTCTTGTTGGCTTAATTGGGTTGGATTAAACTTTAACATCCCACTCCTATTGCTGAGTATTCAGTTAACATCCGCCTCAAAAACTATTAAGTTGCTTTAATTTTTAATTCCTTTCAATTGTATTCAGTAATAAATAAGTATGTTTTGTGGGAAGATGACTATATATTCATAGGGATCGAAAGTTAGGTTGGCAGTCTAGAGGGCTAATCGTTATAGTTGAATCCTCTGAAGATTGGATGTCACATTACTCTTTCTTATTTGAGCATATTTCATTTGACTCTATATATTTTGACTCTACCCATAATTTTGATTTTAAATTATAGATTTGGTTATTGACCTTTCAATGGGATGCCGTAAAGTTCTCTGTCTGAGGGCTTTTTGTATCTTAATTCGGTGGATGAAGTATTGAACCCATCCATACATCACAAGAAGAAAAAATATGTGATTTTAGTTGGGAAGCAGATATCACATCTTAGTATTGTTTGAGGTCGAGACGACAATACAATACAGAGAATCATGTGCATAGGTAATCTCTCTATTGGCAAACAAGAAACGATACGAGAGCTAGAAGCACATTTTTTCCAGCATATTTCAAAAACCATTGCTACAAGAAACTTTAGGTAGCATATATTAAAATTGCTGATCTAGTTTAATGGATTTTTTTTTTTTTTTGTATTTTTTTTCTTCTATTAACTAGTTGAGTCAAATCATTAAGGAACATGTTATATGATTTTAGCCAATTTGAAACATTCGTGGGCTAAGCATCACCGTAATCGCATTTGACCAATGTGTAAGGCAACTTTTCACCTTTAATATTTCTTGTTTTTGTTCACAAAACCTTGAGCCTTCCTCCTTCCTCTTTGTTTTTATTTTATTGATACTGTAATATCCCAAGCTTATCTACTAATCTAATTTATCTATTAGTGAACTAAATCCATATAACCTTAAAAACTTGAGTGCATGTTAATTGGTAGTGTATTATAACTATTCAAACCATTCTTTTTCAATTCGATATGAGGTTATCTATACATAGGTTTATCCGGGTATAGAACTCTTTCTATCATCATCCCATAGGTAATCTATTTTTTTTGCCCATCAACTTTTGTATATATGAATCAGCTTGAATATCATTTGTAATACCCTAAACTCACCACCTGATCTAATTAACGTGTTAGCGGGTCAAATTAATATGGACTTAAAAATTTGAGTGCAACTTAATTGGTAGATGATAAATTTGAAATATAACTTTTTCGAGCCATTCTTTTTTCATTCTATGTGGAACTATTCATACATAAAGTATTATAGGTACTACATTTTACCTATTTGGCCTAACATAAATAAGATTAGTATGGATCAAATAAGCAGTGAAATTAAATAATTAAGATTAGTAATTTTCGATGCGGTAGAAGTTGAAGTATTACTTCGGCAAATATAATAATAACAACAACAAAGTCTTAATCCCAATTTAGTTGGAATCGGCCACATAAATCTGTTTTCTTCATTTATTTCTGTTCTAAGTTATATTTTTTGTAAGATGTAAAAATTTTAAGTCTTATTTTATCACTTCCTTCAATATGATTTTTGGTCTACCTCTACTTCTTTTTTTCTCTTTATGTATCAAGTCACTTTTTCCTACAGATGCATCTCTAGTCAACATTGCACATAACTAAGCCATCTAAGTTATCATTCCTTTAATTTATCCTCGATTAGAGATATCTCTATCTTTTTACAAATGATTTTATTTATTTTTCTATTTTTTCTTGACATCCATCTTAACATTCTCATTTTTATCACATTCATCTTATGTACACTTTTTCTCTAACTGCCCAATATTTCATGCCATAAAGTATAGATGGTCTTATAGTTGTTCTATAAAACTTTTCTTGATATAGTAGATACTTTATGATCACATAATATTTCAATTATACTTCTCCATTATATCCAACCTTTTTTTTTTGACAATATCATCCTCAATCTCTCTTTTCTTATGAATCATCGATTCTAAATATAAAAAATGATCATTTTTAGTAATTTCATGATCCCCAATTTGTACTCTACATTCTTCTTGATTTTTAATTTATTGTACTAATATTGCATTCTATGTATTCTCTCTTTATCCTACTTAACCTAAAACTTTTAAATTCTAATGTATTTCGCCATAGTTCTAACTTACGATTAATTCTAGCCCTAATTTTATCTATTAGTACTATATTATCTACAATAACAAGTACCATGCAATATCATTTTAAATATATTTAATAAGTTTATTTATAAGTAAAATAAAAAGATAGAAACTAAAAGCCAATCCCTATGTAAGAAATTCACTAGTATTACTATCAATAATTCTTACATTGATAACTACCCATCATATACATATATTTTATTATGTTAATATATATAATAGGTACTCCTTTCTTTTCTAGCATTCAATATAAGATTTTTTTTAGATATTCTATTATATGCTTTCTTTAAATTAATAAAAACCATATAAAGCTCTTATTTTTTATTCTATATATCTTCATATTAATTTCCTAAGAGAAAAAATAGCTTATATCATTAACCTTTCAATCATAAAACCAAATATATTCCCTAATACATTTTAATCTATGTTCAATTATTCTCATCTAAAGTTTTATAATAACTAATGAGTTTGATACCATGGTAATTAGAGAGATGTCGAGGGAGAAGGAAAGATAAAGACTTACAAATTGGTGGATTGGTTCTAGGTGGAGACCAAAAAAAAAAAAATTAAGAAAGGGTAGGCTTTACAAAATTAAAATCCCTTCTTCTTTCTCCTCCTTTACCTACTTTTTCATTGTTTCAAAAAAAAAAAAAAACTGATATGTAGCCTAGATGGTGAGTAATAAGTTCTTGGTAAAATTTAAAATTTAGCATTGACACAAAGCATATTAAAGCACCAAACTATCTAAAAATAAAGAAAGAAAAAGTCAAAAAAAAAAATTCTCACAGCCAAGGAGAGAGGACGTTTGTAGAATGGAATAGAAGTTTTGAGATCTTTAAAAAAGAAAAAATTCTTTTGAGTTAATATACAAATGGTAGATCTCACCACAATTTGGTCTTTTTTTTGTTAAAAAGATCGATCTCCGTTTTTTCTTTTCCTCCTACATTCCACTGCCCTGGCCGAATCCTTTGACCACAAACACCCCGGCCGGCCGTCCTTCACTAGCGCGCGGGGGCCGACCGCCACCGCCGCCGGTCACCGTCGAGCAACTGGCGGCGCCGTGGATCGCCATTCTTCTTCTTCCTCATACCTACCCCTGTTTAGCCAAACCAGTGACCATGGTCGTGGCCGCCGCAGTCTGCCTCTTTACCACGACCGACAGCCCCGGCTGGGCATGCGTGGCGGCCGACCAACACCGCAGCCGGAGACCGGCGCCGCTCCAGAATAAAAAAAGGGGATGACGGGGCCAAAAAAAAGATAGGTGAGAAGGCCGGTGAACTTTTCACGGGGTGGTGGTTGTAAGTTTCGATTTCCCGGCCGCCGGATAACAGGGAAGACTGGAGAAAGGGTAGAAACCCTAGTTGCTGGTGAAACCGGGGAGAGAGAGAGGAGATGTTTTCTTCGCTGGTTATTTGGGCCACTGATTCGGGCCTCATTTTGTGAATAGATCTATTTTGGGCCATGGATCCTGGTTCAGGCCCTTAGTTTGACACAGGCCTAATTTATGGTACCCAGGTTCAATTAAGAACCGTTCTGGGCCATTATGGCCCAAGGTAAAAAGTTACTTTTCTTCTTGGCACACGTGCGCAAGCGCACGAGCTATACCACACCATGTGCGCAAAGACTTTTCCTAGGGTTAGACTCTATTTTGAGTCATTCTTTTGATTTTTAGTCATAGGCTCTTTTCTTGGGCCAAGGTTTAATGTGGCCTTATTTTAATTTGAATCCTTTTTTTTTTTCCGATAAAACACGGTTCAAAGAGCGAAAGTTGAGTTGAAGATTAAGATTAAGATTGATCTAATTAAAATCAGCTGGCCTAAAGAGTTAAGGCTAACCTAACTAAATTATAGCCAACCTAACAAGGCAAGGCCAACATGAAAAGTTAAGGCTTATTTGATTAAAATCATGGTCAACCTAAAATATCAAGCTTCAAATCAACTTAAAGAATCAATGCTGACCCGAACAGTCAAGACTAATCTGATCTAACCAAAATTAAGGCCAATATGAAGATTAAATTTGACTTGAAGTATCAAGGTTGACCTAATTAAAATCCACTAACATGAAGGGTTATGCTTGATGTGAGCTAATTTCAACTTCAATTAAACAAGTTAGTTATTAAAGGCCAAATGAGAAGTCCTGCCAATATTAGGTTGAATAGAAGAGTGGTAATGCCCAACCTGATCATTGGGCCAAATAACTACCAAAATTATACCCAAATAGTTGAGTTTGGCTCCAAATCTGATTAGCATTCCTTGACTTAATCGCTCAAAGGATAAGTTGATTGAAGGCCATAGAGTGATGTGGGATGTATCATGCAAGAGATTAACATAGAGAAATGATTCATATTTTAAGGTATTTTACTTTTCAAAATTAGTAAGAATAAACTAAGGATAATATGCGAATAGTAAAGTAACTATCCGTAGAACACGATTCACTAAGTAATAAAAAAAAATCCTACGGTTGAGAAACCACTACTTAGAACATACTCTTTCTTCAACAAAACAGAACTTATGATAAGGGATGGGTCATATTACCAGACAATGATGATCTTTGTCCTAAAAGATTGAATCACACAGCTCTCGGAATAAGCTCCTGAAAGACAAAGCTATGCTACCTCAGATGTTTCGGCTTTCCTTCATATGGTTTTAGAAATAAGGAGGACTTCATCTAAGGATCGTAGCACCTTGGCGTCTTAGAGCTGAGATGCTTGAACATGTATTGAAATGGTATTTAAGGAAAAAAGATCAGGGGATAGCTTTCCCAAATAAGAAGATAGGCGGCATTTTGAAACCAAAGAAAGAGATCAGGAGTTGGCACCATATCCTGCTTTATATAAGGAGTGGACGATAAGTTACTTCCATAGGGAGTTTATTTGCTTCCTTTTATGCTGAGATGACTTCATGAAAATCTTGGAACACTCTAATTGAGTAGATGTGCCTACTTTGACTGGAATTCCATATGGAGGTTATTTGCTTCCTTTTATGGTCTTAGGTCTTCAACTTCTTACACTTTTTGATTTAATAAATCTTGACTTAACTCAAATAAAATTACTGGACTCATACTTGACTAAAATTACTGAACTCATACTGACAAAACTTGATTACAGAACTTAAAGTCAAACCAACATAAAGTAAGAAATTCATAATGACTCTTGACTCAAATGAATTGACAAGAATTAAAAGTCTAACTACATCAATCAGAAATCCATATTGAACTCAGTAACCTTTGTCTGATTCTAATGCCCACACCATAGAGAGCATCCTAAAAACTAGATTGATCAAATGAAGACCATAAACTAATTAAGGGTGCTTCCATAAGGAAAAAGTTCCAAGCAGTCCCAAGCATCAATTGGAGAGACATTCTCAAGGTGTTCCAATCACTCTTGAAGCCAATCTTGATCGATAGAGCTTCCTTAAGTCCAAAAGCGACCTTGATTAGTAGAGTTTTCTATCGACATTGATGGTAAAGCTTTCATAAGCTTGAGGGTTGATCTTGATTAGTAAAGCTTTTCTCAAGTCTATAGCTTTCTTTAATTAGTAGAGCTTCCTCAAATTTGGGTGCCAATATTGATTGGTAACACTTCATCGAGTTCCAAACTAATTTAACATTTGTAAAAAATTCTTTTCAACACCCAAATACTGACTTGAGATCGATAAAAATTTTAAGTTGAGCTCGATGTAAACTGACCCGATAGACAAATGTTCACAAATCATTAAGCTCGCCATAGCTAGCAATCTAATCGGATTAAACTAACCAACATTTAATGAGCTCGATTTGAAGGCAACCTATGAGCTTACTGATCATATGAATATCCACGATGAAAGAGAGCTTTATTGAAAAAGATTTCCTTCTTTGACACCATTAACCTATTCTACTTTGATTATGACTCTACTTATCAAGCACAAAATCAATTTGAGAATGAATGAATTAATATATTCAAAAAATATTCCTTCATGGTTGCCGCATCATCGAAAGATCAGGATAATCCGATGCAAGAGGCTAACTTCAACTATGACTCTTCCAAACATTTATAAAAGCAACCTAAGATCTTCCAAGTAAGGAATTCTTCTATCCTTCATCCTAAATAACTCATCCAAGAGGCTTTCTGAACAAAATTCTAGGACTCCTTATAACCTATCTTAATTTTTCTTGCGTAAAATAAAAAGGATGAATAGTTCAACCAAGAGATGCTCTACTATTCAAGCAAGTACATATCTTATTCATTAATGCATGAAGATTAATTTTTAAACATTAATGGTTATTAATAACAAAAAGAGTGAAAATTTTACTTGAGCTGAAATTGGGCCCATTCGATCCGTCTCTGCTCCAATTAAACTACAAATCTGTCTTTAAATATGTATATATTCTACTAGAGGTTTACGGTGGAATCCTAACTTGCCGAGAAAAAAAAAAAAAAAGGAAAGGAGAAGATGAAAAAAAGAATCATTGATTAATTCGACTGACATGACGCTTGTGGAAGAATGGACAAAATGTTAATTTGGCTTGGTTCGGCTGACAAAAGGGGCAACCTTTTGGCTCCCGTGATGCGTGGGGTTTTGTCGTTCTCCCTGGGATTCCATGTACTCTCTCTCTCAGGATAGAAAGTTGCCACGATCGCTTTTTGACTTTGAGGGTGAACGAAAAGGACACGTAACATTATTAGCATTTAAGCCGTTTCAGAGCGTCCATGGATACGACGAGGACATTGATAAGACGAGTGTGCTTTTGATCTTGTAATTACGCTAATTCACTCATGTCAATGGCCCTTCACCTAACGCCATGTAAAATAATGGAAGTTCAACCTACCACATGATCTATCTTAATTGATAAGAATCATCAAGAGCTTTTTATTAAATTTGTTTTACTTAAAGTTTATTCTTTTATTTTTCCTTTCATTCTTTATTTTTTTTATAATTTAAAATAAAAAAAAATTACTTTAATACTCTGTTTTGAATGAGAGAAAAGCAGAGAGAAAAGAAAAAAAAAAAAAAAAGAAAAAAAAAATATTTTTTTTTCTTCTGTTTGAATGAGTGAAAGAAAAATAAAGAAAATAAAAAATTGATAATTTAAATGACAATAGTACTCTTATTATAAATGATTAAAAAATTTATTAGCTTTTTTTTTAAGGATCAATATTGAAATAAAAAAAATTGAAAGAGCACCTGAGTTTTTCCTTCGAATATCTGAAGTTTCGAGGAAAAAAAAAAAAAAACTTTTACGTAAAACTCATCATTTTTTCTTTATTTTTTTAAAATTTCTTTTCTCTCTATTTTTCTCTCTATGATAATTTTATTTTTTTTTTTTTTTTTTATTTTTCTCTCAATTCCAAACAAAGGCTAAGTGTACCGCACAGCTTGACGAAACAAGTAAATTGATGAGCATGCTGTCACCAATAAATTCAAAAGCTTTGGCAAGAAGAGAGCAGTCACATAATTTTATAATTATTCTTTAAATATTTTTTAATGAAGGAAGAGAAAGAAAAGATAATTACTTCCTAATTTTTTAAAATTTTTAAATGTTTAATATCTTTATAGAATTCTTCAAAATTTGCAAGGAGGCAACTGTCTATCCTCAAATCTACATGAATCCACCCACAAATGCTAGCATATTGGTAATAATTCTTATCATTTTTTTTATAGCTTTCTTTGATGACAGTTAGGTTTAGTTAGTTATTCTCTGCTATTGTGATTCAATAGCTGTTATTTTTACAAGTTCACGCTCACCAAGAATGTAAATTTTCATGCAAATCTAATTTCAAAAGATAAAATAAGTCTTTTAACACAATGTTTAATTTAAAAGGATGGCAAATTTTATTGATTTGGAATAGCGAAAGTAATTCTATATACAGAATTACACCGATTCCACTATAATTTTTCTCCAATGTTATACATCCTGAGTTACTTGGACTGAGACATGGTAGGCATGGTTGTCGTATCGGATAATGATCATCCGATCAAGGACTCAGATCATCAATCACTGATTCAATCATTGGATCACTGATTGAATCATGCTTAATTATTTTAATATAAAATATATTTATATTATTAAAAATTAATTTTTAATAAAAAATTAAGATTAGTACCTTAATAAAACTTATGACTCATCTATTTCGAGTTAGATTGATCGATTCATAGATGAATTGAATGAGTTGATCGAATTATTTCATATTACTTGTATATTTAATTTTATATTAAAATCGGATTGATTTAGCCTCTGAATTTTGGTTCAATGAACCGATCCAATCAATCCAGTTCAATTCTCATGATGGTAGGTATGATTTTAATGCAGTAATAAAAGAAAACATGTATTAACCAGTAAATTAGTGGCTGTGCTTTCTCTTTTGTCATTAATTTTATTTAAGATATAAGAAATTAACCAGGAGATGATGATGGCCCGGGAAAGGGGCAGGGGGACGGAGACGCGACAGCGACTGGGCTATCCGAGAGCGTCCATCGCGGCCTCCTCTCATTGACCTTTTTGCGCCTTTCGGAGACCATCGGAAAGAGAGGTTTCCGTCGTGACCCGAGCCGTCCGCTCGCCGGCCCCACCACAGCTCTCCTCCGCTGACACGAGCGGAAAAAGAGGTCCGTCGGAGCCGCCGCCGGGTTTGACCGGACTGAACGAGGCTTGCACGTGCGGAAAAAGTCACGGCAAATCTTACTACACGTGCGAGAAGCTAGAAGATCAGCACTCCTCAGCGTATCGCTGATGTGGAAGTAAACGCACGTCAACATAAACTATCGTATTTTAAATATTTTATTAATTTTAAATATTAAAGTTATAAATCTTTTGGATTCAAGCTGTAATTGTTTGTTTTTTTTTTTAAGAATGAAAGACCGAAACTCCACACCCTTTTATTGACCATTAAAATACTATACAATGAGTAATTATATATATATATATATATATATATATATATATATGCTATTACGTCATGTTTTGATTATTATTATAATTTTTTATCCCTTGAGCACAACTGTAACGATCCGGGCCCACGAGCCCATTTCGTTACAAGAAGCAAGACGAACAAGGTTCACACCAACTTGGGTCACCACAGCCCAAAAAGGATCCAATTGGTGCCTCATCCTTCTTGCTTAACCGGTTATAAACCACTCAACCAATTTCAAATTTTCCAATGTAGGACTATTGGGAGGGGCATCACAATCTACCCGCTTACAAAGGCGACGTCCTCGTCGCCAGGGGTAATTGATCACAACCACCAGGTAGGCAGGATTCTAGAGATGGCCCCCATAGGTTCAAGAGGTAGCTCCCATCCCCCATGGATGTAGCACTTTGTCTTGTGTGGCACTTAGCTCCTGTACTTCCGACTGGGCTCTGATACCATATTGTAACGACCCGGGCCCACGGGCCCGTTTCGTTACAAGAAAGGCAGACGAACAAGATCCACACCAACTTGGGCCATCACAGCCAAAAAGGGATCCAATTGGTGCCTCATTCTTCTTGCTTAACCTGTTATAAACTACTCAACCAATTCCAAATTTCCTAATGTAGGACTATTGAAAGAGGCATCACAACAACCTTCGATTAAAAGAAGAAGTTTATATTGGCTTTTCATGCTATGTTGATCCCAAGCCCTTCTTAACTATACTTGGTTCTTTCTCTAAGCATGGATGACTTATGACGAATACAAACCCTAAAGATGAAAGAGAATTATACTTAAATAGGTAAATAGAATTTCATTTTTTTTCTTGAAACTTAATATAATTGAAGGTTTAGATGTAATTCAAGTTAGATTATCCGTTTCCCTTTTTTTTCTAATCAATCTTCTTTTAAAACATGTCTAAAAGTTCAACCCAACAATATTTAATATGAATAACATAATTTATATTTTGAACATGATAGTAAAACTTTCTTAGAAGAATATTTTAGAATAATTAATTTGATTTTATATATCTCTTATCAAAGCAACAAGAACCAAAAAAAAAAAAAACTTCTAAACCAAATTTAATAAAATAGGAGGCTTAAATAACATTCACAAAATTATGTAAGCAAATAATTCTACAATAATGGTGATTTATGAAAATAAAATCTAAATAATAAAAAAATGAGTCCTTCGTAAAAATAAACTATTGATAATAAATTAAAATTACTAATTCCCTTTCTTGCATTGTAGCTTCATTTTAAAAAAACCAAAGCACTCTTCTTCTTCCTCGATGGTGGAGCTTGGAGGTAAGGCAAAGCTATTGCCCTCTTTGAGCCCTGATTTTCCTTCAACATACCATCGTCATGCTCCAAACCTAGCTTTTGTCAGGCACATAACACGGATGCACATCCTCTAGGATAGGATATGACCCTATAAAATATATGAGCCTATATTTATTAACTTTTACAATAACTCACAATATCTTCATTAATTAAAATAAAAAAATTACATAGTAGAATATCATTTAATTATACCTCTCTTTATTCATTTGATATTAGAAAATTTTAATTATTATGCTTCTCATTCGAATTAAGAGTAAGATATAAAGTGACCTAACAGCTTAATGAGTATTTTCTATATTTAATTAGATTAAGCATATCAAATACATAAAATATAAATTATCCATAATAATTTATTAGTAATATACAATAATGTGCAAAGTCCAAGGTATAATTTAACAAGAGCATGAGCCTCAAAAATATACTATTAGTTTTCAAAACATATAAAAATATCAATTCAAAAGACTTATCTAGACTAACGATGGCAAAATTAAATACGACGCATAAACACAACTCGAATCCAACATAAAATAAGTGAATTTAAGTTAACCTTAAGTGGGTTAATATCATAATTGTTTTAGCATATTTATAGCATCAAAATAACTGTGTCATGTCACATGTTAATCTATCAACTTAAAGATGGCATAATTATAATCTGATTAACTTAAAGTTGGTTATATTTTTATTTATTTATGAATTAGTTTTTTTATATGGAACTTAAATTATTTAATTCAAATATTTTAATATTATGATAGATTTTTTATATAATTAAGCATTATATGTGAAAATATATATTTTATATTAAAAAAAATGAAGCAATAGGTTAGAACTAAAAGGGTCATATCTATTCATGTTATATGAGTTATTAAACAAGTCAACTATTCGTGTTAATTATGTTGTTAAATGAGTTGTATCATGTAAATCCAATGTAATCTATTTATTCAACGGGTTGTGCATCATATTATATTACATGTTTAAAATTAAATTATATTTGTATTAAAATTTTTAATATGATAAATTAATTTTGTCGTATTTCTTTCGACCCATATAGTATGAATGTATTATACCCCAACTTTGATATGATGCAAATTTGATACGGCAACTTAAATTGCCAACTTTTAGTCTAGTCTTTCATTTCTCTTGGTTTCTCTTTTATTTTTAGAAATATTTTTAAATTTGCCTTCTTTAACCTTTCATAACTATAAACATAATTAGTCCCATGATAAAGGCTTAAGAAAGACTTCTTTGGTATATAAAACATATGCTATCAATCTGCCCCAATTGGCTAGGCCTAATTAAAAGAAAATAGCTCTGATTTATATGAATTCAACATGTCAGTAATTATATACCAGCAATTAACTTCAATTGGCTAGGGTTAGAAGAAGCTAGTTTTTAAAATAAAACATGTAGTCATGTGTAGCCAACAATCAATCTCGATGGCTATGTCTAAATTATAGTCAAACTAAGAGCAAACATAATATTCATTTCTAACTATTTTATTAATTATACAATCCATCAAAACAAAAAAGTTTTGCATATAAGATATTATACTCATGTTCTTTCAAATTGTCGTTGATTTTCATTTCATTATAGTCATTATCATGCTCTAATAGAATATAAGAAGCAATTTACTCACTGGTAACATCTCTGAAACAATGTAGAAGCCTTTTATATATAGATACATGAACTTAAGCTCAAATTCTTTTTTTGACAAAGATTTGATGTGAATTAGAGAAATGAAAAGTTTAAAGACCGGATTTGTTGGGAAATGGGTTTTTTGTCTAGATTCTAAACTCCATTTGTAAACTTTAGGTGGCAAAAAGATTAGATTGCTCCCAAAATGGTTTCATATGGAGCTTGTTAGAATCAACGGGTGCTTGCAAAAGCCTCTTGAAGATAAATTTCAATAGAAACTCTTTGACCGGTAATCTTCAACTATGGATATTTAAATTGGGTTTGCAGAGTATTTCAATTTTAGAGAATAAAATGAGTGATTCTATATGAATTTCTATCACTAATTATGAGACCATAAAGGCATTAGATTTATTTAGTAATGAGTTTTTGGTAGAATTCTAATTGATCTTGAGAGTAATCATGGCTAATAGTTTATGAACCTATCATAAAATTTGTTGTTAGGCTCTACTCCAATGAGCTTGTGAAATTGAAGTCAATATAAATCCTTAATCCAAGCAAAATTAAACTCATTAAAAGCATGCTGCCAAAGAGAGAAAGTAGTCTCTTATATAAATTGAATCTACATAAGAATTCATTTCTTTCCTCTCATTTTTAAAAGTTCTCTCTCTGTGCTTGTTCCATTCTTAATATCTTCATCTTTATGGATTTTGGTCTTATTTTCTATAAATTTCATTGGTTTAGAGATTGATTATGAGTCTTTTCATCTTTAGATAAGATTCCCCTCTTTTATAACTATCTAAACCATATTCTAATTGTTTGGACATCGTTCCAAGGTAGCTGTCTAACCTCTCCCACCTTGTCTCCTTCAACATCACTCACAATATCTTCTCAGATGATAAAACTTCTTTAACACCATCCTTCCTCTTTTCATATCTGATAACCTTGGCCTTTCTGATTTTATTGTCAATTGCTTCCACCTCGCTGTCCTTTCCAAGCCGTTTGTCTCCAACCCCAACTTTTCTTACCCAACTCTTCCAATTCAGCCTTCTTCCCTAGGAACTTCAACAAGATCATTCTAAGCATTTCTACTCTCATTCCCATTGGAGCTGTTGCTTTAATCACTTTTGATGTTGTCATTATTACCATATTAAATCTTTAAGTTTGTTCATCAGTCACTTTCCAGTCTGCTATAGTCTTGACTCTTTCTTATGATTATTACAACCACTCTTTTCAAATTGAAGAAACTTTAATTAGGTAGGCCAAAAAGATTAGCACATGCATTGCAGATGCTAACAAAGTAGCGATATCTAACTCCACATAGATTGAGGGCTTTATGTGTAACAATTAAAAAATTTTAGAATTTATTTTAATATTTTACAAATTTAGGATTTAAGTTAAAAAAACCATCCAAATTAGAGGGTTCAAATTATAATTATTCTAAATAAATATTTTATGTAACTTTGGAAATTATTCAAATATTAGACAACACTATGTAAAATGTACTTTTATAGAGAAAAGGTTAAAAAAAAAAAGCATTGGGGGAGCTAGAAAACTTCGGTTCTAGATTCTCTCTTCTTTTAAAGTAGGAGCCAATCTAGGTACTTGTAAAGCCCTTAAGATCGATGATGGGCTTAACTAGGTAAGTGAATTTTTTTCCTTCTCTCTCTCTCTCTCTCTGTGGTAGAATGGTGAAAATTGAGTTTGTTTAGAAGTTGCTAAAAGAATCAATATGACTTTTATATTTATCACTTAAATTTAATTTGAAGTCCATATTCTCTGTCTTTAATTAATAGTCTGCCTTTACCAATACACAGAACAGCTACGGTTTCTCTTTAATATTCTCCACCTTTATTCTTGACATAATTCTTTACCCATTTAACATCTATTCTTCTTTTTGTCTTATCAATCAACAGCTCAAACATGGACTTAAAAGTTATTCTTTTTCGTTAATAATAATCAACATAATTGTAGAGAAGGGAGAAAGTGGAAGAAAACTATTAAGTGCCTCCTCTTGGATATTATTTTAAATTTGAACAGCTGATCAAGTACATTGATGAAGGGCTATTTGCCAAAATTAAATAACAAATATACATTTCAATAAAATTACAAAACTACTTGTCTTGTTCGGTGCAGGAATTTCTGTGAAATAATATTAGTTTCAATCAAATCATATATATATATATATATACTTTATCTTGCATTAATTATCATAGGTTCTTTGCTCAATATTCTTTATCTTCTTGAACTTGTATGCTGCCATGGTTTGCTTCCTTCATAAAATTTTCCATCCGGAGGCATCAAAACTTGAGCCTTCTTTTGCTTTCTAACTCAGCAGTCTCCAAAGCAGGATGCCAATTAATGCCAGGAACATGGAAGAAAAGAATGAAAGGAGAAGGAACCGCATAAATGGGTAAGGACAAACGTATCTGAGAAAAGATATTCTTCAACAAGTGGAACTTCTAATCAGAGATCATATCTAGGACACGACCATTATCCCATGAATTAATACACAAGACATCAACTGATGCAACATCTCACTCAGCACAAATCGTTCTTGTCATGATCATTGGGTAGTGCATGTGATGATAAAACTAACAAATCCATTGGATTGGACAAGAACCTCTCTCTCAATCTATCAAAATCAAGTAGGATCGATCGAACAACTAAATCACCAAACTAGGCATGAATTTAATTTATGAGAATAGTATATTTTTCATTTCTATGTTCATAGAAGATAAAAAAAAAAAAAACTTATGAAAACATGTTTTGCATTTAAAAATGATTTTTTTTTACAAAATACAATTTAACAATAAAAAAATATAACAATAGTTTCAAAATATTTTTTTTTTTTTATTAAAATAAAAAAGATTATATCAAAAACAAAGGCTTATTAAAGAGCATAAAATTATAGAAGTGAATGGTATTCTTTCTAATTTTTGTTGTCTATATATTCTTTTTAAGAAGTACGTTTTATAACAAAAAAATAAAAAATATTTTTATTATCATTTAGCAAACATATTTTTAGAGATTAGAAAGTAGGAAATAAAATTATTTTTTAGAAAATAAAAAAATAAAAATATTCTTGAAACTAAACCTATCCTAAGCTTTCCCCCTAGTTCATACACATGTTCTCCTTTTAGGTTTTCATGAGGGGTTCATGGTGATAGTTGGCATCGAGCTTCTCACTTCCAATTGCTTAATATATCTTCCCTTTGAGAAGTATGCAAGACACATAAAAGAAGCCTATCTTTTTTTCTGTCTCGCTGTTTTAGTATAGCTAGATTCAATCAACAATATTTGGAAATCAATATTTTGTTATTTCTCAACTATTTCTTCCCTTTGATACTTCTATTTCAAGAGTCCTTTATCGAGTCGTTTTTCATATCGATGCATTTTGGCACCGGTTTGACAGTCAAGGGGTGGGATCCAAAGATATTGCAGGAAGGTGTTAAAGGGAAAACACCATTTCAAATGGCGTTTTTTCGGTGCCATTTCACCCTCAGAGCTCGGCCCAGTCAGCTGGAACGCTGACATGGAAAGACTGAAATCGCCACATGGTGTGGCGATTTCACTTATTGTGAAATCACTGTATTATGAAATCGCCACATGTGGCGATTTCATATCACTTGAAATCGCCACATGGTGTGGTGATTTCACTTAACTAGAAGTCGCCACACCATGTGGCGTTTTTCTCAGGCTTTTTAACCCCAGCAGCCCGATTCTCTTCTTCTTCTTCTTCCTTCTCCCAGGCGTCTCTTTTTCCGATCTCCTGCTCGGTGGCAACCCGGTGAGCTTTGCCGGCGAGCTCCCACTTCTTCCTCCTCTTACCTCTCACCGCCCTCGCCTCTCCGGTCATTAACTGCAGTGAGTGTTTAAATTTTTTTTTATAACCACAAATCTCATGCCCTAAATATCTTTGCATCATATTCGTTTATTCGTTTAATGTGCTAGGCTATTGAAGTAAATGCAACTAGTTATTCAGATGCTGATTTTATTGATCATATAGACGATTAAATAACAATATTTAGACATTTAAAATTTTCCTTTTGATGGCACCGTCATATCTTGGTTTGGCAAGAAATTAGATTACATTTATAGGCGTATACACTAGAGGCTTGATAAATTTATTATCACCTTTTTTTCAGATGGAAACTGTACGTGTTCTGCTATATTATGATGGATCAATTGAACATGGCGGCCAAGAAGGGATACATTATAATCAACCTCCACGTAAATGTTTGAAATTGAGCACGGGAACACGCTTTGCTGAGTTAGTTGATCAAGTACATACAGTTCTAACAATTCCAGTACAGAGATATATCATCATATTGATGTGGAGATCTCCGACATTGAATCAAAAATATGTGCTTCTTCCAATTGAGGACGATGACGATGTGGAGCACATGTTGACATTTCCCTCGAAGTTTCCAGAATATCGGTGTATTGAAGTCTATGTTTTAAAGGATGATGTTCCAGAGCCATATAGTGTTGGTCATATAAAGAATGTTTATAACAGTTCTCCAATAGTCCAGCAGCAGGAACAGGTTAGGACTCCTGTGGATTTTCCAATGATTGAGGGATTTATGCCAGCAGTGCAGAGTGATGATGTGGTAAACAATCAGTGTAATATTGATAGTCGAGAATGGAGTCAGACGAGAGTGCAGATGATGACTATTGGCATGAACATGATAACTCAGATGAAGAGTCAAATGAAGATGAAGAGTCATATGGAGGTGATATAGTTCATGAGACTGGCTTTAGTTCCATTCCTGCATATAGTCATCCAGAACATATTCCAACTCAGGTACACGATCACCAAGCCTTTGCAGATGAACAAGTACCAGAATTTTATGATGAGTTGAATTTGCATGATGGTGGATGTGTTAGTACTCCGAGAGAGTTACCCTTCAACTCTCAATTTTGGGATCCATCAATGACTGAGTTTGCTAAAGGATTATTGTTTAATACTAAAGATGAACTGAAGAGAGCATGTGATATGTATCACATCAAGAAGCATCGCACATATAATGGTGGAGTCGAAAAAACTATTCTGGTCTGTGAGATGTGCCTCTTCAAGTACTGCCCAACGGTGTCCGTGGAGGTTGCATGCTACCAAGTTGAAGTAGCATGGATTTTTTGAGATCACAAGGTACGAAGGGCCGCACTCTTGTTTATTCAGTAATTTAACTCGGGATAACAAACATATTACTTCTCGAGTTATTAGCCATGCTGTTCGACACATTGTGGAGAAAGATCCAAGTGTGAATATTGAAGCTATTATAGCAACCATTGCAGAATAATTTTACTATACAGTGTCATATTCGAAAGCATGGCGTGGAAAGCAGAGGGCATTGATTGATATATTTGGTGAATGGAAACGTCATATGCAAAGCTTCCTAGATACATGCTTGCACTGCAGAATGCTAACCCTGGAACAGTTGTATGTTAGGATTTCTACAGTGAAGCAAGTTCTTCTGAACGGGTCCTGAATTATGTATTCTAGGCATTTCAACCATCTGTTGAGGGGTTTCGGTATTGTCGCCCGGTGATTTCTATTGATGGAACACATCTTTATGAAAAGTATCGGAGGAAGATGCTGATTGCGACAGGCACTGATGCTGATAATAGGATATTTCCACTGGCCTATGCAATTGTGGATGAAGAGTGTACAGCTAGCTGGAGCTGGTTTTTGCTGAGGCTTAGGAGGCATGTTGTGAAAGATAGAAATGACATTTGTCTTATATCTGACCGACATCCTGGTATACTAAGTGCCATAGCTGATAATCTAATTGGATGGGCTCCACCAAGAGCTTATCATCGATATTGTTTGAGACATGTTTACAGTAATTTTAACTCGAGATTCTCAAATGTTCAGTTGAAAAGAGCAGTATGGAAAGCAGGGAGCGAACATCAGCTTCGGAAGTTTAACTTTCTGATGGAAAGGATTAAAACAATCAATGCAGAAGCTTGGACTTGGCTATCGGAGTTAGAGCCGGAGAAGTGGACATTGGTACATGATGGGGGCTTTCGCTACGGAACATTGACAACCAATCTCTCGGAGGTTTTTAATTGTGTGTTGAGGGGAGCTAGAAATGTGCCAATTACTGCGTGTGTTCAGATGACATTTTGTCGTCTCGTTAAATACTTAACACCAGACGCGCAGAAGCCTTAAGGTATGTACAGGAGAACCCTAACAACCTTTTCACTCCTCAGATTTTGATTAAGGTTGCTGAAGGTCAGGCCAAAGCTAATGAGCATAGAGTAACTAGATACAACATGCAAAGAGCTACTTATGAGGTCGTGACTAGGAGGTTCAGTGAAGCTTTCAGGGGTGGAGGCAACGTTCAGACTTTCTCTTAGTGACCGTAATTGTTCATGGGAAGTGGACAATATATAAATATCCATGTACACATGTGTTAGCAGTGTGCCAGGAGATTGGCATGGACTCAGCGGCTTTTGTTGATGAAGTATATAGTATTCGCTCCTACATTACTGCCTGGGGTGGGGAGTTCAATCCGTACCACATGAAGACTACTGGTTGCAAACACCGATCACGTGCTTACCTAATCGGGATCGTCTTAGGCCGAAGAAAAGAGGAAAGCCAAAGTCAACTCGGATCCACAACGAGATGGATGAGGTTCAGCCTAGAAGAACAACTCGATGTTCTATTTGCAAGAAAATGGTCATTCCAGACGTCGTTGTCATAATGTAACTGGTGGACCTTCAGATCGTAAATTTATGTACTCTTTAAGTAAAACGGTCATTCTTGTGCCTATTATGTACTTGTCTCAAGAACAAGACTATATATTGCATTAATGACGTAATTGTGCCTATGATCAAAAATTTATGGATGCATTAGAACAACACATTCTTATAAAAATTAAAATTTCCAGATACATTTCAAAATAGAATTTTTACAGCATTTGGTTAAAGTACAACAATCTATAAACCTAGGTTCCACATCCTCGTCGAGGAGGTCGGCGAATGCGTCCAGTCCGTCGCCTATATGTCGCCAATGGTATGGGATCCTCATCAATCACCTGAGATACCCCCTCCTGCGTGGGTATCAAGGTAGGATGGAAAACGTCATGCATAGCAGCGTCCAAATGTGACTGGGAGACATCAGCATCCTCACAGATCTCGGCAATGTCCGCATCAACAATGTCATCAATGCGATATGCATTGTGATCTCGACAGGCAGACGTACCCTCCCCGGCGTCCCTCCTCTGCGAATACTCGTGTGGTAATGGGGACCGCATGCAAGAAGGTGATGGGGTATAGTGAAATGTCTCCATCATCCGATCAACATCGGCTCGTGTGGACTCCGGGACCTCCGGGTACAGTGCTAAAGGAGCTGTGCTCCGAATGTGCCGATGCCCGACCACTGACAATGTACCATGAGCCATTGCCGTTGCGCTTCTCAAAATCTTTAGCCGCTCATCGTCCACTGGGGTGGCTACAGCCCGCTCGAGCTCCACAGTCAACTGTTGAAACCTCTCATGCTGCATAGAATATGACAACAAAAATTCATATGAAAGCTTATGAAGTTAAAAGAAAAAGAGACCCAAAAAATTAATAAATAGTACCAGAAACTCAAATGAAGTGCCTTCCCCTTCGTAGCCCCTTGTACTATACTCAGAACGGCCTACACATATTCGAGTGATGCTCCTAAACCAAGCCATATAATCGGGTGTGCATGGAATCCTGCTACTATAGGCTCTCCCATAATCAGATGCTGACGCCGTGCATTCCATGTTTCAATATAACTCCCATGCATGGCGTCCCATGCAACATTTGACCTCCCTCGTCGATCAATCTGATGAAGATATAGCGACGTATCGCATGGACATGGAATGGACTGGCGACATCCAAATTGACGAAGCATCCGGTCCGGCAAATGCCACTCAACAACATCAAAACATATCAGCGGGATCCGTGCCATCCAAATATCGAACTTACCAAGCAGCTTGGAGGTAAAATAGAGATAACTGCCGGCGAGTAAGGACACCATAAGAACTGCATAGAAAATATTTAATTAATCCATAGTCAACATAATGAATCGATCTAATTGAATTTCATATTAGAACATGACATACCCGTTGCTCACTATCATCCAACACATCCAACTGGTCCCTATAAGCACGTAGTGTATGGGTTGGAATATTTTTCATGTTATATCTAACGTGCCATCTAAATACCCACGGTGCACCTAAGTGCCAATCATCATCGGCATCCGAAGGTCTCGCCTCCGAAATCTCGAGTCTCGTGGGATGAAAATAGGAAATCGTTCCCATGCCCAAATCTGCATGTTTGGATAATTCAAAATGTTAATTAACAATAAAAATTACCTCGTCTCAAACATAAGAATAAAGTGTTTACCTGTAGCAATGAAGATATCCTCCGATGTCAGACTGGATAGGGCTCGTAGCACGACATAGTGCTCTATATAAACCAGCCAGCGTTGCCGAACCCCAGCTAAGAGCGGCAAATGCCTCTAAGTCTTCCAGAAATGGCACATACATCAACTTAACTAAATTACCAGAGGTATCCGGAAGAATAACTCCACCAATGATTCGAAGAAGTTGTCCCCTCACGAACTTCTGGACAACCTCATCATCCACATCTTCGTCCAAGTGAAGGTCGCGATAGAATTGATCGAAGAATGCCAATCGAAAACGACCTTTTGGAAATGCTTCGACAGAAGGTTCACACCAAATAACCTCCCAAATATAGCCTGCCACTCCAGAATAGTATGGCGCGGATCTAACCCAGTAACAGCAGAACCATCAATCCGGAGGCCACTCAAAATACTCACATCTTGTAGTGTAATGGTCGCCTCACCAAAAGGTAGATGGAATGTGTGGGTCTCTTGCCGCCATCTCTCAACTAGTGCAGAAATAAGGCCAACATCCAGTCAAATCTGGCCAATCCGATATATGCTAAACATGCGACATGATCTAGATAATACTGTACTCGTGGGTGACATTCCCGGTGTCTCTTTCCATATACGTGCGTCATGATGACGACATCTAAGAACCGGTAACTCCTGAAAAAAATTAAATTAAATCATACATCCGCATTAACATAAACAAATGTAAATTATTTAAGGACCGTCGATCAATAATACACACTCGCCCTGAAATATATTGGTTGATCTATGCATCTCTTGCAAAGTGAGAACAGTAGGATCACGAGGCCCTGAATCTAAGACATTATGAGCCATGTCTGACATAACAAGTTAAAAGAATTATTAGCTGACGGTATATCTCATTGCATCAATGTGTTTATAAAACACTTCAACATTATTACCCTTGTGCACGCCTATAAATGTAATTTAGTTAGCAGAAGGCAAACAACTTAACATCTATAAATCATTGAATCTAAATAGCATAATTAGATACTATAGTACAAGCAATATAAATATAATCTAATTTCTTGCAAACCAAGAAATGATCAATAAAATCAGCATCTAAATAACTAGATGCATTTACTTCATTAGGGGCCATGTAGATTTAATTCGATCAGCATCTAAATATCTAATTGCATCTAATTTGATTCTGCCTGTATTGTTGCAGATAAAACATCTCCCATGTCTGTCACAGTGCTTCATCCACGGCCAGCTATTATGTCAATTTGGAATCTCCTTATTAAACGTTAAAAAAGATATGAAAGAAAGATTTATGCTATGTGAAAATATTAATGAGCCCATGCAATATGTTCATTTCATTCTTTTAATTTATAAATTCACTCTATTCTCCTTATTAAACGTTAAAAAAGATATGAAAGAAAGATTTATGCTATGTGAAAATATTAATGAGCCCATGCAATATGTTCATTTCATTCTTTTAATTTATAAATTCACTCTATTTTTTGAATTAGGATTTCTGTCACAGTGAAGATCCATGGCCGGCTGTTGTGATAGTCATGGACCATTTGCATGGATCATGGAAAAACAGATCGGAGCCATTTGGATCATTCATGCCACAAAGATCATGCAAAAAAAAATAATAACTTACTTGTAATCGACCGGGAGGCGAGGGCAACGAGAGAGAAGAGGAGGAAGAAGGGGATGATGCAATAAAGCTCCGCTTGCCGCTGTCCAGGCTTCGGACAATCAATTGGAACGCCGGGGAGAAACAATGCTTGGGAACGCTCGATCGGAACTCGATTGGAACGGGTTTAAGAGAAGCGTCGATCGGGAGAGGAAGAATAACTTTCTATCGTCGTGCACATGCACCGATCGGGCTCTAGTATAAGAGGCTGAGAAAATCGCCACATGGAGTGGCGATTTCAAGTGAAGATTTCAGCTCGTTTCATGTCAGCATTCCAGCTGACTGGGCCGAGCTCCGAGGGGTGAAATGGCACCGGAAAAACATCATTTGAAATGACGTTGTCCCCTTTAACACCTCTCCTGCAATATCTTTGGAACCCATCCTTGACTGTCAAACCGGTGCCAAAATGCACCGGTATGAAAAACGACTCGTCATTTATCTCTGCCAATATCTATTTCTTTTATGTATTAATGAATAATATATGTCCCAATGCTATTGAAACCAAAAAAATCCTATTATAAATAGTACATCAAAGGCACATCTATCATACGACTGGATTTTGGGGGCAGAGTGTTTGATCTTTTGAGTTTTGATCCTACTTAGATGTACCATACTAGGCCCTTAGCACCATATATATATATATATATATATATAGACCCCACCTGATTTTTAGGGTGATAATAAGATAAATCTAAGTTTCAAATCTTGGCAAAGAAAGTCTAATATATCTCGTGATATTGATTGTTACATCTGCGAAGTTTTATTTATATGCCCTCTAATTTTGTGTTTGTTTCTCTCTTTTTTTCTCTCTCTATTATCAGCTGATCGTTGCATCTTTTTTTTTTTTTTCCTCTCAAATCTTGGCAAAGAGAGAGAGAGAGGTGGTACCGCGCAAGCTCAGGTGTTGCACTGAAAATTACAAAACCAATCCACATTGATAAAATGCCTTCCTTTGTATAAGAATCATGTAGTCCTGAATTCAATAGAATGGAGGCATAGAGGCTTCTTCTTGTCATCAATTAACTCAAATTCTAGTGGAGGTCAGCGTTTGGGCACCGTGCAAAATGATATAGATGTCGGCTTTTAAAGAGCTCATATATCCAATCATACTTTTAACTCCAAAGATCAAACAGAAATCCTTGCAGACCTTCAAGAACTCGATGTATTCAATGATCAAAATAACCATTGCCACCAGAGTCGTCTTTTAGTGTCATGAATTATAAGTTGGTTGGTTCTCTCTTTCATCTCTGTGTTTATTCTTCTGTTAGGAACCGTTCTTCTTTTCATTAACCTCTTCTGTATTGCCTTCTTCTAGCAAATCTATGCACACCTATATATGTGGTCAAGCTTCAAAGTTAACAGGCCGAAGGAGAGCTGATGGGAGAGCGAGGATCTACCATGCTTCTTATAAATAAAAGATCTCTTTCATGGGCAACCGCTGAGTTTGTTATAACCTTTCCTCGGTCTCAGTTTTGAGTAAATATTTATAAAGTTCTCATATTATTAGATCCAAAACTTCAGTAGTGACACACTTCTATGGTGCTCTCAGAAATCCAGCCAGATGGCCTACAAACACTCTTCTTACCTCGTGAATCCGGCCAGTGTCACCAGCCACCCGGAAGCAGCGCCGCCGGCCAACATGGTTGTTTCGAATTCTACGGCAAACTCGCTTGATATGATAAGCCTCTCCCCTGCCACCCAACCCAACCAACCGCCGCTCTTTGTCAGGATTCCGCTTCAGGCCGCCGTGCCATTGCTGAACTCCAACCGGCCATCATCCATCCATTGCTTTCACGAGATAGTGGCCAACCAAGGAGTAGTCCCCCAGCTTCATTACAATCTACGGATGCCACCGCCAATGAACAATATGACCAACATCTTGGCACGACCAGGCCTTCAGCACCCCTCTATATTGCCATCAACTCAGCAAGGGTGGTCTCTAAGCTCCTCGTCGGAGCCTAGGATTCCAGCCACTGTGACAGAGATGTCTCAGGCGAGCACTGAGGAGGTTTGGTTCGCAGGGGCCTCAGAGCCGGCTTCACTGGCTTCAAATGGGTTCTCTGGGTTGCAGAGTGCCCTTATGAGCTCAAAGTACCTGAAGGTTGCTCAGCAATTGCTAGATGAAGTGGTTGGCCTGGGGAATGCATTGAAAGCTGAATCAACTAAGGAAACCAAGTCTACAATTCAGGCAAGGTCCAAAGGAGACACCAGAGATTCGGATGATGGTGATGCAAGCATGAAACAAGGTGCTGAGCTCACAGTAGCAGAGAGACAGGAGCTACAGATCAAGAAATCCAAGCTTGTTGACATGCTTCATGAGGTAATGCTAACTGTATAATTTTCAAGAGAGACCAAAATTATATCTAAAATTGCTGCTGCAAGTGCTTCCAGGCTTATCCAAAGACCAGTTTTGATTGCTCAAAATTGTTTAAAGTTGTTAGATCTCTTTGTTAGCCTGATGAGAAGGTTTAGTATTATCATAATTTTCTATTTGACAGAGATACTGTGAACTGTCCTTTTATTACTGTTGCTTTTTTGTTGGGAAATTGCAGGTGGAACAGAGATGCAGGCAGTACTGCCACCAATTACAAAACGTGGTAGCAGCATTTGAAGCTGCAGCTGGATTTGCTTCTTCAAGAACATACACTGCCCCTGTACTTAAGACCATATCAAAGCAATTCCAGTGCCTGCGAGACTCTATCTCAGTGCAAGTCCAAGCCACATCAAAAAGCTTGGGAGAGGAAGACTATCTAGGACTTGGAATTAAGTCTCCAAGCTCAAGGGTTCGATTCATCGACCATCACAGGAGGCAGCAGAAGGCCATTCAACAGCTAGGAATGATCCAGCATAACACATGGAGATCTCAGAAAGGCTTGCCTGAGCGTGCTGTTTCACTGCTCCGAGCTTGGCTCTTTGAACACTTTCTGCACCCGTCAGTGCTCAAACCCCTTTGTTCCTGATCCATTAAGCTAGCTATAGAAATCATTTAACTAAAAGTATCAATTCTAATCTATAAATAAGTAGGAGTTTCTTTGAGAATAATCAGTAAGCAGTGTGTTTTTGTGTAGCAGGTTGCTCTTTGTTTTTAGCATTGTTCTTTGTCTAACAGTTTTTTTTTTTTTTTTTTTTTCAATTTCATGGAATAAATTGTAGCTACCCAAAAGATTCTGATAAGCTCATGCTTGCAGAGCAGACTGGGCTAACCAGGAGCCAGGTACCACTAAAAATCTAATCTTGGTGCTCATAAACACCAACATTCATAATTAAAATTTTCTATGATTTTGGCTTTTATAGGTCTCAAACTGGTTCATAAACGCAAGGGTTCGGCTCTGGAAACCAATGGTGGAAAAAATGTACTTGGAAGACACCAAGGAACATGAACAGAACAATATGAATGACAAACTAGCAAGAGAGTTTTGACTTCACATTCAACATCCAAATCTCCTCCTATCACAGTGTCAACCTCAGCCAAGAAGGACGATGAGAACCATAAGGGTTTCGTTGAGGATGAAACAATAAAGCAATCAAGGATTAAGAAAGCAAGGACTGAAGAGCCATTGCACCCAAACAACAGACCACGTTCTGTGAACATGGGCTTGATTTCAATGGGTGAAGGGAGTCAAGGAGTCGATGGGAATCATGGATATTCCTTGTTAACAAACTGCATAAACAATGAAGGCAGCTTTGCACCTCACTCAATTGTAGAATTTGAGAAGTTTGATCCTGAGCAATTCACATCAAGATTTGCAGGTAACAGAGTGTCCCTTACTTTAGGCCTTCAACAATGTGAAGCCCTCCCTTTGTCAGAAGCTCAACAGCCCTATCTCCCTAGTGATAGCATTCCTTTTGTAAGGAGACTTGAACACTGAAAACAGCGACCACTGCAGCCCCAAAAGCAAGTCACCAGTTGATCATCATTCAACTGCTTATCAGAGCATCAATACTGAAAGCAAGAGGAGGTTTGTTACTCAGCTACTACCAAATTTGGTAGCTTCATTTCTCTCAGCTCCTTCCTTTTCTTCTTTTAGTCCTAAGAAGGTCATGCTGTTCTGTTCCTCAGCCCTGGAAATCTGTATGAAGGCGCTTATGAAGTCACCAAGGGACAGAGACATGGCTTTATTGAGGCCTTCCTTTTGTCTCTCTTCTTTTTCTCTTCAGTGTTGGAGAGGGTAAGGAATTGGCAGCAGAGCCTGGTGTATGTAAGGCATTTGGCAGTCATAATTCATACCTCATTGGAACATTTGTGCTTGTAATTTGAGTGCTTTAGAAGTTGAAAGAACAAATGCAGAAATAATGATGGCACAAACCACTCAGAAATGTATACAGGATTTCTGTAAATGTGTGTGATTTTGGCCTTGAAAGTTAGGACTGGACTTTGAATTGGCTTCCATTAGTTATATTAAATTTGGAGTCCAAGTTAGTGGGTTTGGTTAGGAACTAAGTCATATAGATCATTGCCAGGGGTGCAACATTAGTTCAACAGTTGAAGGCCTCCATTTGGAAGGTGGTCCAGCTTCAGAAATGTGTTTCCTATGTTTGATTAACTTCCCCAATTCCAATCTAGATAGAAAAGAACAAGGACAAGCACAAAAGCTATCTTTTCGGTATATTGATTATATTTAATACCTGTCCAAGCTTGGTTGGCCCTTTGTAACCGGCCTCATATTACAGAGGTACTAGCAAAAAATTTTCTTTTCAAAAAAAAAAGGGACATCAGTTCAAATTTCTCTTTTTTGTAGGGCTTTAATTGATATACTTCTCACGTTTTCCTGACTTAACCTTTCATTAAGAAATTGTGGTTCTTGTTATACAACCATCTTCAGATTTCTAGCTCATAGAAATTTGCATGAAATTATTTGATTATTTCTATGCAGTGGAATTTATGAAAGAAAAGGAATAGTAGGATTTTCTCTTCTAAATCCTCCTCTTTGTTGGCTATTATCCAAAAAAATCTTTTACTCTTTGATTCTTGGAGCTATATTTCTATTGGTAAGGATAGGGATTACTAAATACTTGTAAAATCTTTGCTAGGCTGAAATTGATGGCATCTAATGAACATTTCCCACTCTTGCTTGTAACTCTTAATAAATTGGGGAGTATGCCTCCCATTATCACAATTTCAAAAAAAAAAAAAAAAAATATCAGTGCTATCTTTCTTTGACAAGCAAATCCATCTCAATTCCTTTTATTGAAGTTAAATTAGCATAGTTTGGTCTGATACCTGGGTTATGATATATTTTGGTGGAATTTAGAGAGTTCAATAGAATTGTTCTTAAAGTGACTTAGCACTAATTACATCTTGAATTAATGGTAATTTCGAAACTTTTCATTCAAGATTGAAGATATCAAATTAAATATTACTATCTCATACAAATTTTAATGCCAACATATCCTTCAGAAGGCCAAACAAGTAGCAGGCCTTCTTGCAAATTATGCTGTATTTATTACCATAGCTACATGTTGGCACAATGAATTTTATACTGATCTTTGCAGCTTGGAGAACTACTTTTGTAAGCACTGAATGCCACTCCATCTGCCCAGCAAAAAAAAAAAAAAAACAAAAACAAAAAAAAAAGTAAAGAAAACCTAAGAATACTTAGGGAACTGGAAATCTTTATAATGCCATCTCCCTCCACCAAATGCCAGCCAAAAACCAAACCAAGTTCCCAAAGCCCAACACCATAACAATCTACACTTCATGACATGATGAAAATTTTCGTAACACAAGGTTTGACACCAAAGTGTGTCAGCCTGGAAAGGACAAGCAATGGGGAGGGAGATTCTAAATTAGATAAGAGTGATTGATCCATATATTACTAATTGTGCGTATAATTTTCAATAGGACTTGATCTAATGGTTAGCACCATTCTTTCTAGAGTTTGCTCTAGTAATTGATCTAGGGTTCCATTCCTTTCAACAAAAGACTCAAGACTACAATTAATTTAGGTGAGGTCAATCATTTGCTTGATCCATACTCCATTTAAATATTGCATATCCAAATCTAATCATCAAATCCAACATAACCTACATAAAAATTCGGTTGGCAATTCTTTTCTCAAGACCAAATGGGATCGAATGAGTTGAGAAGGTCTAAATCCATGATCAATCATAAATTCGGGATCCGTAAGGGTTGAGCATAGGGTTACATGTATTTGTCAAGGTAAAAAAACCTTTAAGATATAGTTAAAATTTTAATTCTACACTGTTTTCATTTTGATACCAAGCCAATGATACATTCCATCATTATAACTAGCTACCAAAAAATTCCATTAGACCCTTTTATGTTACATTTATCTTAGCCCAACAACATTAATTTGGGCAAATTGAAAAATAAATTTAAATTTCTATATATATATATATATATATATATATATGAGTTATGATCGGTATTGTTGAGCCACATGATTGAATGCATATTACTGGGGTTGGGTTTGAGATGACATACACAGCTGAATCTGGAGCTTGTGGTTGAGTTTTTTTTTTTTTTTTTGAAAAAAGAAAACACTCCACGTAGAGCTTCTTCCAAGAAATTGGGAACCCTTGGTACAGATATTGACTCAATAGATGAGATATTTTGTTAAAAATCAAATGAATGGGAATAATAAACTGCAGTTAAATAAATAATTTTCTTCCCTTTATAAATCAAATAAGATGTCAAATTACAATAATCAATCACTAACAAGTAAGCCACAGCACCAATAATCAACAATAAAAGCCAATTCAACAACCCACAAGAGAGAGGTACAAACGTTAGCTTCCATTATTTTGGAAATAAAGAGATTATATATAGAGACTTTATAGCAAAGCCATATATCATCATATATCAATATTTTCATCTATTGGGTGGATTTTAATAAAGTAATAATAAAAATCTCACCAATTCAGCATGCTAGAGAGGCAAATTCAACGATCGTTATCGATAAAGTTGGAGAACGCATCGGCAAGGCTCTTCGCTTGAAATTTGAGCAAAATTTGAGCCAAGGACACGATTCCGTTTCCAACAAATTCTAACCTTTTTCTTTCAAAAAAATACCAAACGATGTCCAACGGCTCTTATTTTCCTTGTTTTTAAGTTTTCTTTGTCCGTATAGAGGCTAATACATTGGAAGCAGATTTTTTGTCAAACCATCTGAAAAGTCTTGCTGTACTGTATCGATGATTGATGTAGTACGTGCGCACGTATGCTCAAAACGAAAAAGATAATTCTACTCTTGGCATACAGCGCGCATGCACCCGATTGCCAATCGTCAGACACAGTGCGCATAACCTACATCACCCTCTATACGTGCGAGAGATTCTACTAGGCCTAACATATTCTTGCCCATCTTAAACTTAGGTAATAGTTTTGACATCATGAAGAATTCTTCGTGCGAGAGATTCTACTAGGCTTAAACATATTCTTGCCCATCTTATACTTACGTAATAGTTTTGACATCATTCTTTCTGCACCGCCTTCATTGCAGGAAGCGTGGAACAGGCGCGCTCATTGATCAAGCACATGTTTATGCACCAGGGACTATGCATAAAGTCGTTCCCTTGACATCATATCTTACCCACTCATCATTGCAAATTTTCTCAAGTATCTGCAATGTAGATTTCCTCGAGTTAATATTGCTAAAAAGGCTAGCTTATGTACATCCAATGCAGGCTTGCCATTAACAAAACATAGGCAAATTCTAGAAGTATTCCGTTGATACTTGAGAATCCATTTTATTATCGACCAATGTTGTTTGCTAGGATTTAAGAGGATTTAATTGACAGCACCAATGAAATGTATGGTACCAAGCTTTGTGCAAGCCATTGCATCAAACTGACAGTGAATGCATAAGGTACTTATTCATATTTTCTTTATCTTTCTCATTCACAGTAAATTGTTTAGAGGTTAACTTGAAGTCACTTCAAGTAGAAAATACAGCGATTTCACCTTATGTTAAACTTGTTCGACGCTTTCTTTATGCGTATCTCTTGAGAGAGTCATAACTTATACTTTCCATCACGAGAGAAGAATTTGTTTCATCCATCCCAGGTCCTTCATTACAGTAGACTTGAGGGAAGGAATTTTTAAATTCTAAATAAGGTTTTCTAAAGTAACGTTTTTGAATTATCCAAAATATTTTGTCAAAGTGTAAGATGTCCTGAGGTGGGATTTTTACTGGCCAAAGTCACCTTTTCAGTCATGGCAGAACTTCCGCTTCTTTGTATCTTTTAATGATATTTAATTGACAAAGGGTTTTTCTTTTGGGGATGAATTGGGTATCAAATCAATGCTGGAAATGGGCTCACCAATTTCTTCATGTTCACGCAAACAAATACAACTTAAGGCAAAGGGTATATTCTGAGAGTACGTAAGCACAGTGCAACCTAAGTTAAGTTTAAGCCTAATTTAATCAGTCTCTTATATCAAAAAAAAAAAAAAAAATCTTGCTGTACCACATGCATTACAAAACAAACATATCATATATGATTATTAAAGACAAAAATATCTTTTTCATCTTTGATATGCACACACGTACGTGCCGTATGCTAATCACTGCGCGCGGTATAATCCCTACTACACCGCATATGGTGCAGCAAGACTTTTCCCTTGTACGATAGGATAGGATTGGATTGGGCCAACTTTTTTGGGCTTCGAAGTCCTTGGTAGCTTTAGGTTGACCTGGTTTGGTTATGATTAAGGTTAAATCTAACCTATTTGAATCCCAATTCGAACCTAATCAAATCAAATTCAACACAAATTGAAAAGTAAATAAAAAGATATAATATAATTTATATAAAAATAATTATGATTTCTTGAATATATATTTTATTATAATTAGACTTTTATGCTTTATGCAAGGGTTGTGTAAAACCCAGCCATAAAAGGCTAGGTTCTTAGTGATTGAACAAAAGACTAGGTAGTAAATGGGCCAACTATAAATTGGGCAAAGTTTCTAATGAATTGGGCAAAGTTTCTAATGGGCCAAGTTAACAAAAGAGAAAGAAAAAAACTTGCTACACCGGATGGCAGTACAGTGCAATGCAACCCACGTGTATGCCATCGTGCGTGCAGGGCACGATAAGGCTTATTGGGCCTCGGCATGTGTAGTGGCACGGGCGCATGGCCAATCCGCATGCCCAATGCGCGCTTGCTGCATCACCCTCTGGTGCAACAAGTATTTTTCAAAGGGAGAAAAAAAAAAAAGGGAGCTTAGCTAAATGGGAAACTCATTCCCAATTTCTTCAATGAAATAGAACTCCCGTCCTATTCGGGGAACAAAACCTAGTCTAAGAGGATTTAGGAGGGATCAAAACAAGAGGCGCCAACAGCAGGAAGAAACAAGGTCACGGAGCACAATTTTCCTTGAAGCCGCCGGAGGGGATTCACCAAGGAGGTAAGTTCTTCCTCCTTCCATTCATTAATATGTTTCTTTCCTTCTTCTTGGGCCATAGCAAGCTGTTGAATGTTTTCCGGTGAGCTACCAAGCCATAGGGTCGCCGGAGAAGAACCACGATGATAATTAAGAAGAGGATCAAAATTCACTATTTTAGAACAAGAAATTTAAATATGTCCCAAAGTCCACAAAGTCCCAAATGTCCCAAAGTCCCAAAGTCCCTCGATCCCAAAAGACTCATTTACCCCCTTCATTTGGTCAAATGCCGCACATATCCTATGTTCAGTTATTGTCCCTTGGCTTGGAATTGACCTTTCTGCCTTTCTAATTTAATATAATGCTGCACTTAACCTTTTTTTTGTTAATGCCCTTGTTCCTACTTAAATAACATGTGTGTCCTTAGAGGTTCAAAGCTAAGAATAAATCTGAAATAACTGTTCCTCATAGGGATAAATGATGGGGATAAGTTATTTAGAAGCCAAATCATGAAAAATGGCACATTAATCAAGGTTAAGATGAATTAATTAACTAATTCATTAATAAATCCTAACCTAAGCAAATAAAACACACCTAGAACTACTAGATAATGGATATTTCTATTTTGACCCTAGAAAGAGACCTTAGGGCCTAGTGAATTAAAAGTCATAAATTTACTAGAAAGATATAAATTAACATGAACAAATTTGGATATGTATTGATTAATCCTAAATTATATATTAGGTTCGGAAGAGGAACCCTGAGTTGAGATAACTAATTTTCTTGCATCTATCAGGTAAATAGTGATTAGACACTTCTATATTTTATTACATTTTTAAATAATAAATATTTATCACCTTTATTATGATTAGCTTATAAATATTGTATGTCTACATATTAAGAATGATTATCATGATTATACTTTGTTATTGTTTATCTATTACTCATAATGAGTTGGTAAAGATATTGGACTAATTCATGGATGAGAATTAATAAGAAATAATGAAACCGAAATTAAAGATTCTAAACTTATGTATGCTCACTGACTTGAATCCTTATACTAGGGGTTATACATCGGTAAAACCCATGACCTTGAATAATTTACTTGGTTAATACCTTGCCTATGAAGATTAAACACCGACAATACCCTTGACCTTGAAGGCTATACCTTGTTTGATATCCTACTTATGGAGCTGAAACACTGGCTATATGATGTTCAACATAGCAGCATTAGATGGCGTGATATAATGAGAATTAAAAATATGATAAATATAGATTATGCATTTTAACTGATAAATTATATTTGTTACTATTTTATATTATATTTTAAAAGGCTAATTATTGCTTACTGGGCTATGTAGCTCATTATATTTTACCTTCTCCTTATCAGATTCCATTTAGTAGCTATGTGAAGGTATTACTGGAAGAGTGCCTAAATGTGCAAAAAGAATGATAAAAGTTTTTATAAATTAATTGATGAGACTTATTGTGTTTTTCCAAATAATGGTTTTGCAACCAATGTTTATTTTATCTACTTGAAAAATATTTTAATTTTATAATTAGAAACTTATTATTGCTAATTTATAATATCATGCATGTGAGATACTTGGCATATTTGTAAGAAACTCCTTATGAGTATGCGATAGTTATCATGACTTCTGATCTCGAATTTAGGGCATGATAAGTTGTCTCACCAAACTCTACAAATGCTATTGTCCATTTCATGCATACATCAATTTTGATGAAAAACTAAGATACCTTACTTATTTTTCTTTTAAATAGTAAAGTGCCTATTCAACCTTACATTAAGTCAACAAACTCAACTTAGGTTGAACTTAGCTTGCTAAGTTGGGTTGAATAAATCGAAACTTAAGGTCGAGAAATGCTTCGTTAGAATCAGGAGTTATATAGGACTTTGGTTGAAGTTAGTACTCAACTTTGACAACGCACTGAGGTTGTGGGCTAGGAGAAGCTTGAACTCCAACATACTGTCCGCATATTCCTAATTTGCTTAGACCCATCAACTTTATTATTCATTTATATAATTCTTTCTTATTTTATTTTATAAAAGGGTATTAGGCCCATTATATAGTTTCATGTATTTAAATTAAAATAAAATAACATCTAACAATTTATAGTACTCCTAAAAATAAACAATAAAATTCAGGCCTGTTTCACAAAATTAACCTACATCTATTGAAATAAAGATCTTGATAAATTTTTACACTTATAAATACTTTTTTTTTCACATTTGTTAGGCGTTCACCTCCTCGCGGTTCCAATTCTCTTTTCATCGGCACTTTCTCTTGTTGTTCTTTTCATCAACTAAAACAAAATCCTAGTGAAATACCCTATATGACTCAATGCTTATGGCCACACCGATATTGACTAGGGAAAGAGTTTTTGCACTGCCTTTCCGTGCAGCAAGTGTGTATTGAATGTGCGAATTGATTGTTCATGCATGCTGGCGCATGTGCAGTATACGATAGGACCTATTAGGCCATCGCACGTGCATCGGCATACGCGGGTGGTTAATCCATGCGATCAATGCACGCTTGTTGCACTGAAGGATGGTACAATAATACTTTTTCTATTGACTAACCCTGGTCTATCTATATGATTGGCCCAAATTCTAAAAGAAGAAAAGAACTTAGACTGAGTTTACTAGGCGTAAAACTCAATGCCAACTTCCCAGATCTACTCAGGTGGAACACATTGAATACATCCCAGTCCAAATGGACTAGGATTCCACTTCATTAATGTCGACAATGATTCATTCATTGGGTCTGTTTTCCAATCGAAGAGGAAAAACAAACAGCCTAAAGTTCTAGTATTTTATAGTGGGATTCAGACCAGCCGGTTGTTCAGAAAATTCTTATTTACCGGGTAGAGAAAAGAGGATTCATTTTGCTGGTAAGTAGGTTCACTTCAAAAACTCGGGACTACTAGAAAAAATTATTCAAAAATGACTCTTCATGCCAAAAAAAAAAAAGTTTATTCCACTAGAGAGTCAATCTATCCGTACAAATTTTACTTGGGAAAAAATGATTTACCAACTAAGGGAGCTATTTACAAAAGCTTCTCTTGCTAAGCAACGAAGGAGATCAACTCTGATTTACTTAAGACTCTATTTTGAAGTATGGTGAAAGCATCACATTGCCTTTTAAAGGTCTCTCTTTACAAAAAGAGAACCAAGAATTTGTTCCTTTTGAAGGCCTGTGCAGCTCGGGAGAAGTTTCCTTCAAGCATGGAGGCAAATTAAAATGGGTAAATTGGCCTAACCTCAATTCTGTTTTAGAAAATCATACTTCTCTTAGATTGTGTTTGAAATAGGGATAAGGGAGGATATCTAAGGATATCTCTCCTTATCCCCAAAAGCTATAACTACAAGGGATAAATCTAAAAAAGTTTAACCATAGGAGATAACCCATGGGTTATCTTATGAACATATTTCCTAAGAACTCCAGGAATAACTAGAGCTATCCCTTGATGGCAAAGTTGTTATTTAAAAAAGATGATTATCCCTTGAGCTATCTTCTGAATAAATGCTATCTATACACTTATTAGGGATAGTTGTTTGTGAACCAATCACTACCTTAAAATAACTCTCCCTTTATAGGAGAATCATGATCAATAGGCTCAATGGGGCCATCCTTGTCAAAAGAAAAATGCCCCATTTTGAGCAATTTGATGCTCACTCAAATCTACTCCTTCAACCAAGCAAGCCACCTTGCCCTTAAGAGTAAGGGGAATATGATAAAGTTAAATTAAGTTGACATGAAGCCAAAATGATATTCTGCTACAAAGGCATATGGTCTTCAAGACTTCTTTGCCACCTATGGTGAGTGCACAATGTAGAAGGGCATGACCAATGGAGCCATTTGTCCTTCTGTTTAATAGAACTGCAACTAAGATCAGACTAGATGACAATCACTCCTACAAATGTCCTTGAGCCAGAAGTATGGTATGTGGCAAGTAGTATGGCCTGTGCAGTAGAGCAAGAAGTATAGTTTGTGGCAGATAGTATGATTTATGACAAATTAAGCAATTTTATCTATTGATCAACCTTACCATCGAGCAAAATATGTCACCACATGAGCAGCCTCTGGTATTAGGACCGGAGCTCACTATAAGAAGAAAGGTGCGAGGGTTTTCTTCCTCCCCCTTTTCCATCCCCCTCTCTTCTCTATACCTCACGTTATCTTCTATTTTTTTAGGATAAAGAGACTACAAGCTCTATCTTTAGCCTCTACAATTCTTCTCTCTAACTAACTTAACCTCAATACCTTTTCATGCTCTCTTATCCCTGCAGAAATATCAATATAACCATAGAGCTCTCTTTCACAAGACTGAACAAATTGATCTCTACCTTAGTTTTCAGATCATTATCCATTTCATCATCCAATGAGTGCCTAAGATGTCTCACCCATATATTGGCACCATTAACAGTCAAATGATAATGGTCTATGTCATAAATAAAAAGTTTTATTTACTTATCTTTTATTTTATTTATATATGAATATTAATTGATTGTTAAATTTTAGTATTTATTGAGATATTAACTATTCTTCCAAAAAGGATTGGAAGATTCTAAGGTTATTTTAAGTTTTTTTTTTTTTCATGAGGATGACACTCCTTTTTATGAGAATTGGGCAACAAAACTTCTTGAATATTTTTTAAAAAAATTGATGTTCCTAAAGAAAACTATTAAAAGAGATTTTTTAACTACATGCTAAAAAATCTACAGCTAAGTCTATTCATCCGTAGCAATGAATATCAAAATTCAATAATATCTTATAATATCATTAGGAGTTTATATAAAATTAAAGATAACAGGTCATTAGTGAAAAAACTAGGTAACCAAATTCAGCTCAAAACATATCTCAAAACCATAAGCACACAAATAAACCTTGACCAATATCTTACTTATGATCACCATCATTTTGAAAATCATATTTTGTCCATTAATATGCTAGGTAACAAAGCCATGATATTCTTCTGGATTTTTTTTTAAAAAAAAGGCTTCTCTCCTTTCTTATGCAAAAAAAACATGACATATGTAGGCATAGTTTTCCGTGCAGTTCTTTATCTATTCTTGATCCAAAACCTCTAATATTCATCCATCAAGAATGGACAAAATCAAGCCAAACCTTTAGTATTGTTTTTGTTTTCAAAATCAAGAAAAGCAAACTAGATTAAACAAGTATATATTGTTGACATTCAAAATTGGCCCTCGCAAGCCAACAAACAAGATATATTTTCCTATGCATCATAGAGCACCTTTTAACCAGATATTGTCTTTTTGAACAAAGAAAAAAAAAAAAGTATAAGAGCTCCTGAAATTTTTCTTTGAAAAATACCCTCCAACACTAAAGTAAACCAAAAAATAAATAAGAAGGATCCTAAGGCTCATAGATGAACTACTCAAGTTCTAAATAAGAAACATGGGGACCTGTTTACCTATAGTGATTAAGAATGCTTTTATAAATATCTGAAGTTATTTTTAGATGCAGACTTCTATATTGAATGGTTCTTCATAATTTTGATCCTAAAGAAAGTAATAAGGATTATTCCTTGAATAGATGCGCAATTTCTCTTTACAGTGGATTTACGATAAAGTTGGGAAAAGGCTTGGATGAGTTGAGTTGAGTTGAGTGGATTTATGGTAAATAAGAAATGTTCTAATCAAATTTGAATGGATTAGAGGTAAGAAGAAAGCTTTTTTTGAAAGATGATCAATGATGAGTGATTGGATGACATGCTATTGTGGTAGAGTACTCCAACTCAAACTAATTTAGGCTTTGAATAAAAAAAGTTTCAAACAGTTGGGCAAATAAGAAAAATATTCTCCAATTGGGACTTTCTTATAGATTAGCAAAATCTAATCAATCCCAACATATCAACTAGATTTGTTTGACAATTCCAAATATCCTAGGGTGGTACTTCACGAGAGGTGGTGCTGACTGTGGTCAAAGAGCTTTTTACCAATAAAATCTCAAGATAGGTAACTAAGGCTTTGCTTTGGATCTTTGGAAGAGAAGGAAGAGAAGAGTAAGAAAAAAAAAAAAAGAATGAAAGGATAAGGAAGGGGAAGAAAGGATTGCTATTTTTGTCTTATTTGGGAAGGATAGAAGAAGAAAAAAAAGGTAATATCAATTATCTTGTTGGATAGAAGGGAAGAAAAAAAAAGAAGAAAAAGAGTTACATAACAATTATATCCCTCCAAAAACTTTTAGTGCTCTCAATGAATTTCAATAGAAAATCATGTTATCACAATGGGTTTCAACGATGATTGGAAGCAAAGATACCTGAGTCGAGATCGGCCTTGAACTCTCGCGATGTTGCTTCATGAGTTTTGAGAATCTTAGCGCTCGCGGCGGTGGGAATGGAAGAATGAAGAGTAGGAAATAAACCGTAAGAATGGAAGACAAGAAATGAAAGGATATTTGATCTTTCAAAAAAATAACTTAAATATTTTCTCCTCCTCCATGTTACGTTTTCGATTTGGGAGTTAATAAATTTATCTTCGTTGAAAGAGAAACAAAAGAAACTAGTTACTCTGATTCTCCTCTTTTTTTTTTTACCTTTTTCTCAAATAAAATAATTTATGACTTTTATTTTCTTTTCCTCCCCTCCAATCCAAACAGTCCTTAGGGCCGTTCGAGTTACAAAAACTACTTTAGTTTGCGATAAGAGAAGTGTGCCAGAATTTGATTGGATTGCAAAAGGATTAGGAACACCTGGCATGAGCTTTTGATCCTCTCACGTAGGACAAAAAACTTGTCACCCAACATTTGACGCAGTCCACCAAATCTTAATCCAACTCCTGAAAAACTAATCCCTTACCAAACCAAGCACTAAAACGTACGTACGCTGCGTCGAAGGCCTCCATGGGCGTTGCCTCTGACGCGTTTTGCCAGGCCTAATCCAAACGCCAGTGCTTTGCCATTTTAACTCAGGCCGGAATGCGCTTGCTTGCGTGAGCACCGCGTAATTTGATCACCGATCGAACTGCTATCATCTCAACATATACACGCCACCTGCCGGAATATAATCTACCCTTTGTGGCACTTTTAAAGCACTACCTTACTTTGAGAAAGGAGCATAGGATTAAAGGATTCTTCAGTATCAGCCAAGACTCCATCTCTTTTGATCAGGCAACTATATATATATATATATATAGTTGATGATGATAGCCTAAATGCTTGGTACGGAATTATTTAGATAGAAACGAGGGGCTCTAAGATTTTCTTTACTGCATGTCAATTGGAAATACTAAAAATCTAAAGTGGGGGAGCAAGGTGGACGAGCTTATTGGAGTCCAAGTCACACTTAAGTTGAGGACGAATAGGCTGTTTAGAAAATGAGTGAAGGAATTCTAATGGCATAGCCACTATGGTACTCCACTAGAGAAGAAGCTCGATCATGAGGTTCTTAGTATTACCAGGAACATTAACGAAGAGACAAATCAGATCCAATTTTTGCTCATTTAATCTTCATCCCCAACTTTTTATAACTTACTTTGATGCCCCACTGGAGTAATAATTTATCCCTACGTACTGTTTTTTCCTTCTTTTTGAAATATATATATATATATATATATTCAGAGTGTGTTCAAAGCAAATTTCGGAGTAGAAAGATTATACACTAGCTCTACTCTGAATCTAACCACATAATCTCTTATATTTTTTTTTTTCAAAATCTACTCTAAAGCTGATCAGCTTGAAGAACACATACATTCGAGAACGTTTCCATCTAATCGAAGTAAAATTGTTATCCTTAATTATCATATTTCACATCCAAGGATAAGAGCATAAAAAAAAAAATGGTATTACCTCCAATTTTTACTACTTCAAAATAAATCTGAAGGATGAGATTGATGAATTCTTCTTGCTCAAGAGTACTGTTTCATTTTATCTTCTGCACAGTTCAGCAAAGAGCAATCACCAACTTAATTCAAGCCATTCCTCATTTTACTGGTGCTCTATCAGTCCAAGTATTCCAAAAGGAAGGGTAGATCGATAAAGAGGCCCATCTTTTAAGCAATATCATTAATTATCATTGCAAATTATACACGATTATGAAAATTGACCCTGCTACTTACAAACAGGTAGAAGACAATGTAATATTAAAACATAAAACAATGGCTTACATATTCATTATATTAATGAATCAATGTGAATTATGCAAATGAAGCATTAATTAATTATGGCAGGTGATAGCATCTTCATTTTTTGCATAGGTCACACGCCAAATTTTGACTTAAAAGTTAGAAAGTAGGAGAGTGTGTATCTTCTCTTTTGATAATTAATGGCAGAATCACTTCCCATTAAAAAATAGAAAAAAAGACAAAATATGGCAGATTCACTAGCTATGATCTCTATTAATTAATAAATATATGAAAGTATTTAGGTATCCACAAGATGAGAACATTGAGAAGTGAGATGAAAACATACAGATCCGATTCACTGAGAATATATATACTAGTCCAAGGTATGCATGCGTGCAAATTTAGTATTATTTCACCAAGATTCAGTCCAAGATATTCCCTTCTCTTTTTTAATAAATTATGGGGGGGGCATGCAGTGGTGAAGCACTTGGCTACTCGTCAATGGAGAATTAGATAACGGTAGCTGGCTATTGCGAATTAACCCAGCTGGGCGAATCCTATCTAATGGGCATCAGATCATCAAAAGATTGTTCCAAGCACCATTGCTCATGTGTCTTTTTACTCAACCAAACACTTTGGACTAGAGAAAAATTTATTCGAGAGGGAACATCCTAAACTAAACAAGAGAGCCTCAACTCAACTCAACTCATATAAGCCTTTCCCAACAACATAGGGTCGGCTATATAAATCTGCTTCCTCCACTTTTCTCTATTCTGAACTAAATCGATATTCAAATTATAAATAGTTATATCTTTTTTTAACTATTTCTGTTTATATTAGTTTATTAGGTCTATCTCTACCTTTATCCTCAATATGGATGGTTAAAAGATCACTCTTTCTAACTAAAGCATCTAAAGGTCTTCGTTGTATATGTTCAAACCATTGTAATCATTTTTTCTTATTTTATTTTCAATTTGTGCTATTCTTATCATTTCTCGTATATGTTTATTTTAAATTAATCTATTTTTTAAAGTTTACCACATATCCATCTTAACATGTATATTTTTGTTACACTTAATTTACGAGCCTAGAAGGCTAATTTTTACGAGGAATAATTGGCAATAGCTGGATAGAGAATCTAAACACATGCAAGTGTTTTGTGAATATGTTCTCATATTTCTCACGTCTAATGAACTCACTCCTCAGCTCTCGCAAAGGCATGAACCATGCCATAGCAAGCATGGCTACGGTGTGTACAAAGCATCGAGAAGAATTAAGGTACGGTATTAAAGGGAAGGAGAGGGAAAATGGTAAAGCTAGTGGAGGAAGAAGCACTATTGCTTAAATTTCTCATGGCCACCCTCCAACTTGCAGCGAGAGCTCAAAGCTTAAGGTATGATGGAGAGGGAGTACGGTAAAGCTAGTGGAGGAAGAAGCACTACTGTTATAAATTTCTTGAGGCCACCCTTCAACTTGCAACGAGAGCTCGAAGCATCCATTAGAAGTATGGTACTGAAAGATTAGATCACAAGCTAAAGTGAAATCTTAAATATGATTGTTAAGGATCAGAAAATATAAACGTCAATATTTGCATTTAAAGTAATTCATGAAAGTCAACACGTCGAGAGAACAATTATGAAGTAATCGAAATGTTTGTTTTTAAGGTATCCAAAGAACCCTCTTTGTTCCATAAACATCAATATTAAGATTTTATAAAGCTTTGTGAAGTATTTGAGATTGGCTTTAGATGTCTTCATTTGCTTATCTCTTCTATTAATTAACACCTACCTCTAATGAAGCAAGGTGATTAAGAGAATCACTAGGTTTATTATAGTTCAATTTGGCCATTTTAAATAGATTAAGATGGGAACTAAAAGCAAGATCCATCATATTTAGAATCAATCGTGGTATGTGGCTTTTAAAGACTATAGCTTTCTCGTATAACATTTACTTTTGGTATGTCTGACGTTTGATAGAACTTTTGTCAAGAACAATTATAGTGCTAGCATCTTGTGGGGATTTAGTGCACCGGACGCGGATTTTATTGGCGTTTGGAGCATGGCATGTGCCTACCAAAATAGTACTTTCTTTTGTGTAAGCCCTTGGTAGGATAAATATTAAAATTCAAATACAATTAGGAGATTTGGCATGGTCTAAAGTTGATGTAGACAATTAGATATAGTTCCAAGACTAATTTTATTTTTTGTATAATTTTTTATTATTTTAAAAATCTATCTTTTTTTCTTAATTAGGAGAGGAATTTGACATATATTAGGAAAGATAGACCTCACCTGTAAATAAGGATGTTTCATGTTAACTTTGTAATCAGCTAATAAAAATAAAAAAAGGCTAAAACTCTTATTTTTAATTTCGAAATTTTTAACTTTTTATGAATTGTTATTAGTAAAATAGATGAAGGGGATCAATTCTTTCTTCCTTCAGTTGAAAGAAATATCATATAATAATAATTCATTTATGTTATGATTTAATAATAACTATCATAGAAAATGCCATCCTTTTCACTTGATAATTGAGCATTATCAGCATTTCTTGTTGGCAATTTTGATCAAAAGACAAGTTATTTAGATGCCTAATATGACATCTAAAAGTGAAAGAACTATTACTTATTATTTTTTTCTTTTGTTACAAGTTCAATGGGAACGCACTCTTTGGCTCAATCTCCAATAATTTTCTTAATGAGAACAACATCACATTACCTTGCATGATTGATAACAAAGCATGGAGAGAAAATGGGAAGAAGTGTGTGTTGGAAATCCATGTGTAAAAAGACAATCTTACATCCAACGGTTAAAAAAAAAAAACTTTGAAGAGGTTGATATGCTAGTTGGGTAAAAAAACTTAATGGCTTGAGGTTTTGGGTCAAATTGGGTTATAATTTATATGCCAGGGCTCAATGGGATAAGCCTTAGCACAAGTTAAAGCATGATTCTTGAAAGAGCTAGTCCAATGATCGATGTAGCTAGTAAACTTAGTATGGTAAATGTAACGATTCGGGCCCTGGGCTTACAGCACCTACGGACCCGTTCTATTACAAGAAAGCAAGATGAACAAGGTCCACATCAACTTAAGTCACCACAGCCCAAAAGGGATCCAATTGGTATCTTGTCCTTCTTGCTTTACTACATATAAACCATCCACCCTTGTGGAATCTTTAAGGAGGGCTTCATAGTAAAAACATGCAAAAGAACACAATAATGCATTTAGAAAGATGCATGATATGCAAACCCAAGGGTATGTGATGGAGCATGAGGAGTATATCATAATGCAAAAGGATCAGCTTGAGAAGTAGATCAAATTCAAGGAAAGCAATGAGGGTGTGGATGAAATTCATGCATGAGTGAGAGATTATTAGAAATCTATCTGTGAAAACATAGTCCCCCATCGAACGGTACAAGAGAAGGTGGAGGAGTTGATGTATATATGAAATTGAACTAGAACTTAACAGCTTTGGTTTTAGGGTCAAGTTGGTTCTTGGCATTCAAGCTAAAAAGAATACGAGAACCAAAAAGAGTGCATGTCTGGTTGCTATAAAAATGCTTTTTATTACCTGCATGTCTAGGCACGTGCTTTCTTTAAAAAGTATATCCTTCCTGTAAAAGTATAGTAGGAAAGGCCAAGAAAGAGTTATTGAATCTTAAAATCTCAGACAAAAATATATACATTGCACGCAATGACGAAGAATAAGAAAAATTAAAAGATATTATTTAATTTCATTCACTCCATATTTATTCTCACACGCTTATTACTTTTTAAGTTATGGAATCCTTTTTAGATTCAAAATCAAAGTCTAATCAAATCTAATTATAAGCATTACAACAAACTCATGATCAGCTTAAAAAAGGTCATGTTATGGGATTTTTAAGTTTATATTGGTTATGAATTGGATCCCTTTAGATACTACTATATATATATGTGTATATATGTATAGGTTCTGGCATTCCAAGTCTGACAAATTCTTTCTTTTTCGTATCTTTTGCTCACTTATACCCAGCCATGCACATCCTATCACATTAATAAGAAAAACATATGTCTAGAACAGGATTTCATCTTTTTCTCTACTATCAAGTATCTTTATATTTTGTTTTGAAGTTTTATCTTGAGTTTACAAGCCCAAAACTTGTAGGATGCTCCTAATACGTGTGCGACATGGCTCTCCTAATACGTGTGGGACATGGCTCCTAATACGTGTAAGATGTAGCAAAACCCTAGTTTCTTCACCTATTTAGGTATATGCCTTGGAGACATAACATATCCCTTTGCAAATAGATAAAGCAAAGAGCAAGAAAAAGTATTCTAGTTTTATTGGGTAAATGTGAACTTGAAGTTTGTGAGAGTTAATATTTGTATAGTGATACTTATATCATCACTACTAGAGTGGACATAGGGCTATTGATCAAGCTACTTATAAATCTTATGTGTATTCTTGGTTTTCTTTTTATTTCTCATTAATTTCTTCTTTCCTTATTGCAACAAGTGGTATTAGAGCTTATAAAACAAGTGCTAAAGTTCAAGTAGCCTTTTCACTAAAGACATGGAAAGGTCACTACATTAGAACTCCTAACTCGGAGACAATCCACTATGGTTGCTTGAATGGTGATAGAAACATTAACATTGGGTCCCTAGCAGGCAGGGGTAGCATGGAGATCACCTTCATCTCAAGTTGTTTTTCTATATTCAATCACCAATAAGAGCTGATCCTCCCCTTTAATGATAGCGCCAAGCTCTTTCTCGCCCCTGACTTTTTTTTTCATTTGAGAATTACTTGAGATCATTGCTGATGATTCCTAGAATTGAGAAAAGAAAAAACTAAACTATTTTTTCGTACCCTTGTTCCTCTATTTTGACACCAAGTCATTTCCAAAATAGCATCAATCGATCCTAGCCAGGCCACCATCAAATTTCTCTTGATCATCATTATTTGCCATGCCGAGTGCAATGTCCTTGGTGATTTCAATAGAGATAAGATTGTTGCTTATCTTAAAGCTAAGGATTAGGTGTATTGCTGGTGTCCCAATTGCCGAAACAAGAAAAAAGGTTCAAGCATTAAAGGTAAATCAATATTGAAGTCAAGACAATAGAAATTTTGTTGTTTCTCTTGTCAAAAAGGAAAGGCGCTCTAGGAAAAATTGTCCAAAAGAGGAAGGAAAGGAACATAAGAAAGAAAGTATCTCTAAAGCTAAAGAAAGTGTAGCATAAGAGAGCACAATAGAAAGCTCCAATGGTGTAGGAAGTGAGGTATTCTTAATTTTAGTTATTTCTTTGATATAATTGTTAATAGAGATTAGTTTTCTACCTGTCAACTAAAAGAAGAAAAGGGTATATTTGGTGACAATCAAGTTGTATAGTTGTTAGGTTTGAAACGATTCATATTGAAATATTTAATAGTGCTATAAGGTCCTTGGAGGCTTAACATGTCTCAAAGTTGATGAAAAATGTGATTTTTTTAGGCATACTTAATACTCAAGGTTATAAATACTTAGCTGAGAATGGTGTGCTTTAGTGTTTAAGGATATTCTTATGGTGATCAATGAAAGGTTGATAAATAACCTGCATTATTTGATCGAAGCACTATTACCAATATCACTGTGGTTTCTTTTTTTTTGGAGTTATCGGACTCAAATGCTACTTAGTTGTGGCATATGTAGTTGGCACATGTTAGTAAATAATAATGTTAAAATTATCCAAAAGAGATCAAATTGATGGTTTAAAGATTAGTAAACTAGATTTCTATAAGCACTACATGTATGGTAAGCAGAGTAGGGTAAAGTTTAGCACTAGTACTCATTATATTGAAGAGGCATTATTATATTTATTTAAATCTATGAGGGCCTAGCCCTTATGTATCAATGAGTGGCCATTCATATCTTTTATTATTCACTAATGATTACTCTAAACAGATCTGGGGTATACTTCTTGAAATACAAAGTATTTGTCAAATTCAAGTAGTGGAAAGTAATGGTGGAGAAACAAATCGAATGGATAATTAAGAAGATAATTACTTAAAATTTTACAAAGAAGAAATTGATGAGTCTTGTAAAAGGAGTATAGTGAGGTGTCATATTATATAAAAGACACCATAGTAGAATAAAGTTGCAAAATGAATGAAAAGAATACTCTTTGAGAGAACACGTTGTATATTCTTTAATGCTAGAATTAGAAAATCATCTTAAACTGAAGTAATGAATACAATAAGTTACTTAGTGGATTAATTATCAACAAACACCATCAACTTAAAGATTTCTCAAGAGGTATATAGTCTGATCATACTATTGGCTATTTTGGTTTAAGAATATTGATTATCCTATGTACGTTGATGCTAATGATGGCAAACTTAAGACAATGATAAAAATGTGCATATTCCTAGATTATAACATTAAGGTAAAAGGTTGTAGATTATGGTGTATTGACCTAAATCATTCAAAGTTGTGCATAATAGAGATATTGCCTTTAATGAGTCTATTATGATAAATCAAAAGAAGGAAATCTATAAAAGGTCAAGCAAAGGACCACCTTGTCAATAAGAAGGTGGACCTTGGTGTCAAAGTTTCAAAAGAGAGTCATGAGACTCTCATGCTCAACCCAAGATGGAGCTACAAATGAAGGAAAGTATACATGACGTGGAACCATCATAACAACAAACCTATAGCATTGATACCTATCATAAGAGGAGGCAAATTAGGCTAGTTGTATGTTACTGAACAATAGTTGCTTATGTGCTTACTACTACTGAAAGTGCAAAGAATGAGCCTCCCACATATAAGAAAGTGGTAAATATTAAGAAGTCAACTAAGTAAATAGTTACTATGAATGAAGAAATTGAGTCTCAAAAAGAATCAGAATTGGAAGCTTGTGAAGTTGCCTAAGGGGAAGAGTGTAGCGGGCTACAAATGAGCTTTCAAAAAGAAGAAAGGAATGCCCAAAATTAAGAAAACAAAGTTTAAGGCATAGTTAGTAGCTAAGAGCTACACTCACAAGGAGGACAAAAACTTTCGCAAAGTATCTTCTCTTGCTATGGAGCATAGCATAGTTTTTATTTATGTTCAACTTATCATGATGTGTGCATTGGATTTCAAGCTTAAGTAGCTTGATGTCAAATTGGCCTTCTTGCATGGTAACTTAGAGGAATAAATTTGCATATGTCCAACTAGAGTGTTTTTCTGTTCATAAGAAGACCATGTTTGCGTGCTAAAGAAATTTCTATATAGTTTGAAACAATCACCCAGACAATGATATAAGCGAATTGATGCTTTTATGGTAGATAGTGGCTGCATCAAAAATCACTATGATACCTATGTTTACTACAAGAAGCTTCAAGATGACTCTTTTATATATAGATAGATGACATATTGATCGTAGCATGTGAGAAGGATGAAATCACAAGTTAAATACTCAGCTGAGTGGTAAGTTTGAAATAAAGAATTTTTTGCAATGAAAATGATTTTGGGTACGGAGATCCACAAAATTAATGAGTAGACAAGTTTTACTTGTCTTAAAGAAAATACATTAAAAAGTGCTTGAGTACTTTAGTATAGATAAGTCCAAATAGGTGAGTACTCTTCTCTGGCTACGTATTTCAATTTAGTAGCTTCATTGTCACCACAAATGGAGGAGGTGGAGCATATGGCATGAGTGCATTATCCTAGCATGGTTAGTAGCTTGAAGCAACAATGGTTCACACTTAGCCAATCATTTCACATGATATTAGTGTGATAAGTAGTTATATGAGTAGCTCTAGAAAGACACATTAGTAGGTTATGAAATGATTTTGAGATACTTGAAAAATTCTATAGATATAAGATTGATATATGAAATAAAGATCTAATGGTGGAGTTATTGATTATGTTGATGTTGAGTATGCAGGTATATAGGTAACAGGTGATCTTTGATAGGTTGTATCTTTACTTATTTTAGGTGTGCGATTATCTGAAAAGCAATACTATAATTGATCATTGTTGTTGGCGATCAAAAATAAATATACTCATTACTATAGCTAGTAGTAAATCGAAATCGTATCCTTAAGGACTAAGGGCAATTATTTTATAAAAAAAATTATCTATAGAGGATTAATTTAAGAGTAATGGTTATTAAAAGATAACAGCTAATTAATTAAGAAAATCAAGATAGCAGAAGCAACTCAGAAATCTGAATCCATCATGCAAATAGGTTTTATCTTCTTTTTTTATGTTGTAATAAAAATAATTTTGCAAATTCAGGGTTAGAATAATTTATCTCTTGTCAGGCACGGGTTGTATCAAGAAATCACAATATCTGCTTAGAATATAAACTATCTAATTATTTGTAAGGTTAGAAGTCTAATCTATCAAACTACGATTTACCTCTCTTAGGCACGTATCGTATCCTAAGATCACGGTATGTTGATAAAGGTGCAGGCCGTGTATGCCAGATTAAAATCTTGATCAAAAAAATAACTCAAAAGATATATGAAAGAAGAGCATAATTTTTATTGCATAAAAATTAAGAACAAAAAGAGAGATAGAACCTGATTACAGGCTTCATTATGATCCCAAGTTGAAGGAATCTAGCTGCGCATTACTGTCGCCAGCATTCCCTCCTTAATTTTTCTCTCCTAAGCCTAAATATAATGATCTAAATAAAATAAAAATAAAAAGAATTTAGTAGAAAACTCTTCCCACGACTATTGCCTAGGATCCTTCTTTTATAGAGCTCATTTAAGGCTTCCTTCCAATCAAAGTTAGAGTCAATCGGGCTCAAGATCGATCAAATGTCGTGAGAAAACTCCTTAACCATCCATTTTACATCACAGCTCTTAGCTTGTACCGAGAATCATGCAAAATCATCTCTTCCTTTCTTTTTGGACAAATAGAGTTTCGATTTGAGTGTCATCTGCACCGTTCCAAAAATTGAGCTCTTTTCATTTGTAGAATCCTTTTCTACAAACATCTATAAAAATATTAATTCTTAATAAATTTAAAGTTATTAATATTTATTTTAATGATTAAATTAGGATAATAAATAGACTTATCAATAATCTAAGGCTATCTTGTTTACAACTAAAGCTGAATATATAGTAGCAACCAAGAGAGTTAAAGAAGCAATATAGTTGCATGGTCTCGTTAATAATCTTGACTTATAATATAGGATTTTGGTCAAATGAGTGACACTTTGTCTGTCACAATGAACAATATTAGACTACAATTAATAATAGTAAAGATCAAAAGATAGTCTTAGCTGAAAACCTTATTAATATGATGACTAAGTTAGTTTTAAGAGATAAGTTCAAGCATTGCTTAGACTTGGTTGAAGATTGTAAAGGTTAATGTCTATTAAAACATGATGGCCAAGATGATAAAGAACTTCAAAGATGGTTGGCTTGAATAACCTCAAGCAAAAGTAGAAATTGTTGAAATTTTATCTTAAATTTATAAGCCCAATATTTGTAGGACATAGTTCCTAATACATGACTCCCAATTCTTATAGAATACTACATAACCTTGGTTTCTTTGCCTAATTAAGTATTTATAGCCCTTTGTAAATGAGACATTGAGGAAAGAACAAGAAAGAGTGCTCTAGTTCTATCGGATATATGTTAGCCTAAGGTTTGTAAAAGATAATAACACTTGTAATTTTTGAAACTTTCATCATCTTTACTAGTGCAGATGGAGTTCTGTTGACCGAGCCATATATAAATCTTATATATGCTCCCAGTTTCTTTTTATTTCTTGTTAATTTCTTCTTTCTTGTTGCAATGCTTTTCCATTTCACCTCACAATTGAGACATTTGATCTTGGGAATCAAAATTATACTTTTGGACCAAAGTGAAAAATAAGAAGAAGCTTCAAGATAAATAATTAATTTATCTCAAGAAGTTGTACAAAAATACATGTTTAGGCAAGTTTTTCTATTATATTTATATTTAATTGTGAGGTTTATGTATATAAATATAGTAGAAACAATTGCTAATGTTGCCAATAAATTTTCTAGCCTATAGGAATTTTGATCATTGATGACCAAATAACACACCTAAAATTAGAGATTGTAATGAAGATGAGGGGGTCCATGGAGAGCCATCCGTGGTGGGTTGGAAGGATTAAATGGAGTGAAGGCAGGGATAAGTGATAATTTTGAAAATCCATCTAATTTGGGATGGAAGTAGGGGTGACAAATCATGTCAATAGATCGTAAATGAATTGGATCAACTTCAAAGTATAATAATAAATAGGTCAATCTGGACCTGACTATTTATTAATCAGGTTAGAAATCTAAACTCGAACTCAATTGTATATAACATGGGTTAAATAATATGACCCATATGACTTATATAATTTATGTAACCCATATGACTCATATAACCCGTGTAATCCATATAACTTATATAAAACCTGTGTAATTCATATAACCTATGTAACATATTTAATATCAATTTAATTATAAAATAATTAAAATTTATAACAAAAGTACTAACATAATTTTTTCATTCAAAGAAAAAATAAAGAGCTAAACATAAAACATAAAACATAAAATTTCATATTAGGTTCAAGTTATGTTCACAAATCGTATCCAAAATTACTATCCCTAGGCAAGAATGGAGACTAAGGTTTCTATCTCCAAACTAATCCCCAAAACTCGATCATTTCTTTGAATATAAATTTCTGTATACTCTTATTAGATAAGTGTTTACTTTAGGTTATATTGTATTTGATTATATACATGATAACTAGAGCAATTATGTAAACTTGGGCTTCATATTGTATTATGAATATACTAATTTAGGCTGTTAAATTTAAGACTTTAATGCACTTTAAATGTTTACTAGTTTATAATATATTTTAAGCTTTAAAGCTCAAAGTTAATTAGTGATTGATGCTGAAAAAGAAAGGATTAAAAATTCTTTGTGGGGATGGGGAATCGTCGTGGTGGTAACGGGGAAATATCATTTCTCATTTGAAGATGATGGTGGGGATGGAAGGGTGGGGGTGAGACGAGATGGGGAATATACTTTCTACCTGAAGTATGCCTTGTTGCCATCCTTACTCAAGACCAAAGATGGCGAAAATGGATGCCAACCCATTTAGTCAACCTATACTCGATCCATCATAAACAGATTTAGATTAAACATGTTCGAATTATAAATGAGTTGAGCTGTCTAAACCTATATATTAAATGAGTCAGGTTCAAGTTTAATGACTTTAACTCGTTTAAACCATTTAAGTAACTAATTAGATCAGTCGGATTAAATGGATTGGCCAATTTATTCAACCCATTTATATTACTGATTAATAGGTTAAATAGGTTAAACGGATTAAATAGGTTAAGGAAATTGGCATATGACCTTTTTATTATTGATTAACAAGTTAAATGGGTTAACAAAGTTGGATCTAATTATCTATTTATTAAACAGACAGGCTTGGGTTTGAAATTCTTATCTATTTAATAAATGAATCGGATTCAGATTGATAGGTTTTATGGTCAACCCATATTAGACCTGATCCATCCCGTTGGGCACCTGGCTCAAAACCCACCCTAAAATTCCCCTACCCAGCTGGGGGCTTCTATCCGAATGAGAATAAATAGCTGGTGCTATCTTCTCTTTTATTTTTCTTTTTTATTTTGGGACCCGAAGTTTGTCCAAACAAAGATCCAGCATCTCATGTGCTTAAGAGGGTCTGTATAACTAAAACCATCTCCCTTTCTAATCGAATTCCTCTATAATATAAAAATCTTAAGAAGTGTCACCTTTTTTGCTTTAATTTTCAACACGCGAACTACCACTGATGGCCTGGTTCAAAGATTTGCGTTGCCAGTAGTATATCCAGGTAAAAGGAGCATCACCACTCTATATATATATATATACCTTTGTTGTGAGCATCTAAGGTCATCGGTCTTGATTTTATCTCATATGACCAATCTCCCTTCGTTATAAAACTCAGTGGAGACATATCTTACCCTCAGAAATTTCTCCATCTTCCTTCTTCATTGTCTCACTTAACCTTTTTCTCCCAAGCAAACTGTCCATCAAATTCTCTCCCATGGAAGTGGGTCAAAAAATCACTGAGAAGGTTGCTTCCTCACCATGGTGGTCAAGTCTTAGCTTGGCTTTAGACAACTTGAAGGACAAGGTTGTTGGATTGGCGAAGAAGGTGAAGGAGATAGGAGAAGCTGATCCCCGACGAGTGGTTCATTCTTTCAAAGTTGGTCTGGCACTCACATTGGTATCCCTTTTTTACTACATCTCACCCCTCTTCAATGGCTTCGGAACATCAGCCATATGGGCGGTGCTAACCGTCGTTGTGGTCATGGAATATACTGTCGGTAAGTAATTGATCAAATGCATCAAGAACTTCTCTTAGAAACTACTCTCGTTAATTATTCATAAAAGGCCACTGTTTTCGATTTATTATTTGGTGTGACAGGTGGAACACTGAGCAAAGGCTTGAACAGAACTTTGGCAACACTGTTGGCTGGTGCACTTGGAGTTGGGGCTCATCAGATAGCTATCCTCGCAGGGAAGAAAGGAGAGCCTTTCCTCCTTGGTCTTTTTGTGTTTCTACTAGGTACATATCATTCTATATATGTTCGTCCAATGCAACTAACATGCAACTATATATACCATACGCATAACATATGCATGCATGCATAGTTGTGTGGTGCATGGTTTAGATCATGTGTGGGGGAGCCTTGCCATGTTGTATGAACAACCATGAAGGTGATATGAGGATATGTTGCAGATGTGCTCATTCTTGTATGCATGTTAATTAGATTAATATTATGATAACTGGGGATCGACAATGGTATTGCAGCCGCAGCAGCAACATTCTCACGATTCATACCAGAGATCAAAGCGAGATATGACTATGGGGGTGACCATATTTATATTGACATTTAGCCTGGTGGCAGTGTCAAGTGATCGAACAGTGGATACAGCTGAGCTTTCAGCAATTAACTCATAAGAGGATCTCCACCATTGGCATTGGGGTAGTCATCTGCCTTTCGACCTCCATCTTCGTTTGCCCTATATGGGCCGGGGAAGATCTCCACAAGCTGGTTGCTGCCAATTTGGAAAAGCTGGCCAACTTCATGGAAGGTAAATAAATAATTCAAACATGTAAAGCAGTGGGATTAAAGTGCAAGTCCTTTGGGATTTGTTTGGGCACTCCTGCAGGAATATCCTATAAGAAACCAACCCCGTGGAGCCGCCCAAGTCCTAATTAATAATCTCCTAAGAGAGTTATTCTTAAGCAAACGTAATCTATTCCTAATCTACTATATAGCGCGTAAAGTAAACCAATCAATGAACACACTATTTTATCTCCCACCTATACATTATTGCAACCTCCATCAATATGTGATTATTGATTAAATTGATCTATGAGTGGTGGTAGATCAGATCTAGTAAAGAATAGCTTTTTAAGGATCAATTCAGATTCCAACATATGGACCTGTTGGTCTGCAAGAAGTAAAAGACCGATAGAGAATTTTTTTTTTTTTTTTTCACTTATAAAAGATTCAAGATAAGGAGGTGTTGGGTTGACATAGACCAAGATCAAATGGGTTGACCAATCCATAATTTTATTTTACATTGTACAATAAAAGTTGATTAAGCAATATCATCTCTCATTAAAAATATAATATGGATGAGACATCCCATAGAACCAGATTGTGACTAGAATCTAAATAAGGTCAGGTTTATTTATGCTTTAGTTGCTCAATATTAGCTAATCAAAAGACACCCTCCATGAACAATGTGAAGTTGAGTCCAGCCCATAATCAAGGGTCATTTTGAAGTGACTCAATTATATATCTTGGTGCATATCATTTCGTTTGTAGCATTATAGTTGATAATTGGGTTTCTTCGCAGGATTAGGAGCAGAATATTTTGAGGAGAAGGTTGGAGAAGAGACATTGAAGGGCAAGCACTTCCTCCAAGCTTACAAGAGTGTGCTTAACTCCCGGTCCAGCGAGGAGTCTCAGGTGAGTTTGGTTATTATCCGTGTTTAGAGTCAAAATAGTTCCAAGTAGTAATAATTAAGGTTGGATTAAGAACTAAGGAAAGCAACAAAATTTTATGGTGATGGTGAACATATCCAAAATTTGGGCGGTATATTTTAAAAGAGATTACCATACATGCAATAGTTTCCAGCTGGTGTCCAGATAACAAAAGTTAATTATAAATTGGTCTTAGATTGAGCCATTTGTCAAATTATCATAGCTGGGGCGGGCCTAACCCACTTGATTCGCTTTCAAAGGATCACTTTACATGTGTCTGCAACTAATGCAGGCAAAACTGGCGAGGTGGGAACCAGGACACGGCCATTTTGGGTTTCGTCATCCTTGGGAACAGTATCTGAAGGTTGGGGCTCTCAGCCGCCAGTGTGCCTATTCCATGGAGGTTCTCATGTCCTACATCACTAGTAATGGAAGGAATCAGGTATTTGCCAAGACAACAAATTGCTCTTCCTTCTAGTGTGATTTCATTTGAATACTCTAATTTTGCAATCTAAGCCAGAACCTAGACAAGTCTCTCTCTTATCCTGGCCACCGTTTTGGACCAGAAAGAGTATTATTACTTCTGAACCGGATCATATGTATCTTGCAAAGCATAAATCAAACTTCTAATTAGGCCTAGTTTGGATATGAGATAGGATATTGGTGGATAACCTATTATCATCTCCAACAAGTGTACTTAATTTCAGGATATGGGTAAGGGTTATTTCTTTTTTCTTATGATTACATCCTGCCAACAACATAATAACTGTTTTTTTGATGAAAACATAGGCGCTCTTTATAAATATATAGGAAAAGATGGATGTGGATACTCACATGTAGCCAACCCAAACTTGATCGTTCTTCTCACACTTACATCCACATGATCATAGATACCAAAGGTAGAAAAGGGGTAGCTTTCAGATCCATATAAATCCAAGAATAGAAAGGATAATCTCATCTGCAGCTTGGCTACATGCGAGTGTAGCCAAGTTTAACTACACATATGATCTTTTTATTAATTAGCTAACCCTACGCACACACAAATATACTTAATCGTTTTATTAATTAAGCCATAATGATAACCTAGGATATCCTAGCTTTTAGGTAACTAAGACATTATTTGGAAGGGGGATAAATTAGACTTATCGTGATGACTCCTAAACACCTTCACCTGTGAGCTGATAAATTATCCTAGATATTCTACTAAACTCTCGTATTAGGCTTAAAACAAAATAATTATACTTAGCATCACTTGGTATAAGTTACGCGGCATAACTTGGTCTAAACACCTCCTTTGTCCCCTTTATACAAAAATGGCCTATTTAGTCATCCAATAATAAAAAACAATGTTATATCATAATGATATCATATAATATTAAACATTATTATATCATTATACATTATAAAATTATAAAATATAATATTAGAGTATTATATTATAATGTTATAATATAATGTATAACTTATAATAATATTATAATATTCTAAAAGATATATTGTATAATATTATTATAGAAGAATAATAACTTGGAGGAAAACTTGTCCAATTTTATAAAAATAACATTTTTCATCCATCGAACAATAATTTTCTATTTTCTATAAACATTTAGACGCAAAGTAAATGACTACCTTCATTGCCTTGAATAACATCATGCTTTCTCAAATAAAATTAAGATTTATGCTTGCTTGTACTAATAGAAATTAATGACTAGTATAGCATTTCATGATCCCAAATAACCCATAAATAATAGTTATTAGTGGTCTCTTTTTATTTGCAAGCATATACCACATCTTTACCATGACCATATGATTCAAATAATATTATAAGTATGTGCCACATGTTGTATTAGGTTAAAGTATAATGATAAAAGTCAAATAGTCAAATGTACTACAAACTTACCATACCATGCTAGTGTCTAGAGTGAATGGGATAAAAGCAGATTGCAAGGCTAAGCAAGTTGAATAAGTCAGTTGGTCTGAATGGCATAGCTTGTAAAAGCCTTAGAGGTCAGCATAAATTTTATTCCAAGCTGACTATTGAAAGTTAAGTATGTAACATGGTTCATAAATAGAGTTGTTCATAAAATCATTGAGGTATATTTTACCATGTCATGAAGGACTGAAGAGTCCATAGTACTTGCACTAGTGTAAGGACATATTTAATGGAGTTTTATATATTTTTAGTAGTTAAGTTGTGATTATGATTCAATTCAACCAAACTCATTTGCAGCTTGCTAAGTTGAACCCTGTTTCACCCATATAGAGGGACAGCTATATTTGCCAACTAATAAATAGTAAGGCAAAGGAGAAAGATCATGTACAATAAATATTAATTAAATAAATATTAATTATATCAAGAAATATATTATAATTTAGCAAATTTCAACATTCAAGCTATACTAAGTTACTAACTATGCCTTGTGTGATATTTCATGGGTTTTATAAAAGTTTTAGTGCAGCCTAGTAATGGACACTGTGAGGTCTTCTTCAAAGTAGAGACTAATTTTCTACTTTCTATCTACTTGTCTGCAATACATGGTAGGCTTTTCGATTATATTCTCTATCATGTGATCCCTAATCCATAAAAAAATATTTATTGAATAAAATGCATATCCCAATGCTTGCCAAGCATTATAGATTGGCTGGGCACAATAAGTGTAAACCAATAAAGTACCCAACCTCCTAAATCTCAGAATAAATTTTTAAGGAGGCAAACTTATTCTGATAAGTTTGGAGGAATAGAGCTAATTTCACCAAACATAAGTTTTGTAAAATTATTTGGAATGATGAGTGCATTAATTTAATATTCATTGAATTTAGATTCTATCATAAGTACAAAATTGGTCTCTTACTTTTGTACATTTAGAAAGGAAATAAAGACAAAATATATTGGAGGATATAACTTATTTTATGCTGATAAGTTTACTTTGCTAAAATGATGAAATAGAATTATACTTTTTGTCTCATAATAGATTAAAACTAAGTTTTGATAGCTCAAACTATAAAGGATACTTTATTTGGTCTCTATATTGTCTATCAAGAAAGTCCCTAACTTTTGGTATTGTTAACATGACTATGCCAAGAAAAAATATTGGACCCTTATCGGGAGAAACCATTAAATTATACTTGGCAATCCAAATAACTTACAGGACTTTCATATTAAGTTTTCTCATTTTTAAGAAAAGCTATCATTTAAGTTTTATTTATTCTTTGCTAAACAATTGCTCATCATTTACAGGCTTCTACAGATTCAGAGCTTAGAAAAATGATCTTATCCACATGTAAGGAGATAACTATTGAGTCTGGCAAGGCATTGAAAGAATTGGCAACAACCATTCGAACAATGACAATACCTGATGTTCATCGCTGCAATATTGCCATCATTGCAACCACTAGCAAACTGAATGTTGTGCTATCTGAAGAGAGCAACACCTCAAAGGTTTTACAAACAGCTATAATGGCATCCTTGCTTTCACAAGTAGCTGAATGTGTCCCACAAATTGTTGCTTCTGTGGAGGAACTTGCTCAACTTGCTAAGTTCAAGGAATGCCAAAACCTTCGCAAAGCAACTGCGAAGCCTTCGACTGAAGGAGAAAGCCTGAAATTGTCATTATTGTGGGGGAATAGCATGATTCCATGGAGTACGTATGAGAGTATGGATGTTGAGAATTTGAGGCTTACTTATAGATTTCATTATACGAATGAATGACAAATTGGGTTTGTATCAATTTGTAGATCATCTTACAATTCTATCCAAAGAATACAAAATTATTGCATCTGTGTGCAAATGATGAAGACCACCACAATGAAAATATGTCGAGGATCGTCTAGAGAAAAGAAGGGGGTAAGGAGAGGTAAACTCAACAAGTAGGCTACAACAAGAAAAATAGAGCACTCATGTCGATATTTTTTACCAATGATTTCCTCCAAAAAAACATAAACCAACTTAATTTATGTGGATGGTTGTCATTTATGTTTCTTTTTCTTCTTTTTTCTGAATTACAAAAGTCTATATTTATCTTCCTATTACCTCTATGTTTGTTCTCTTTTTAATCCAAGTTTGAGCCTCATATTGGTAGGTTTTGTTCATATTATCTTTTAAAGATGATTCATCATCATCATGGGAAAAGCAAGGCTCTAAGTTTTAGTGGAGTTAGTCTTCAGAATTTTAATGGAGTAAGGCTCCAACTTTCAATGGAGCAAAGCTCCAAGTTCTCAATGGAACAGGGCTCCAAACTTTAATAGAGTATGGCTTTAATATTTGATGGAGCAAAGTTTTGGTATTTAATAGAGCTAAGCTTTAAGTTTTTGATAGAGTAGGGCTCCAACTTTTAATGGAGCATAATGGAGTAAGGCTTTAAGTCTTTAATGGAGAAATACTCTAGTCTTTAATGGATCAAAGCTTCTATTTTTTATAAATTGAAGCTTTGATTTTTGATGGAATAAGGTTCCAGGCCTTTAATAGAGCAAAGCTTTGATCTTCTAATTTTTGATGAAGCAATGCTCTAATTTTTTAAGGAGTAAAGCTCCAGTTCTTATATGAAGCAAGGCTTCATTATTTGATGGAATAAAGTTTCGGTCTTTAATAGAGCATGACTCCAGTCCTTGATGGAGAATCACTTTAATCTTCAATGAAGTAAGTTTCAGATTTTGATGGAGAATCACTTTAATCTTCAATGAAGTAAGTTTCAGATTTTTAAAGAACAGGACTCCAGAGTTTTAATATAGCAAGACTCTAAATCTTCGATGGAACAAAGCTTCGATTTTTTATAAAGAAAAGCTCTAGGTCTTTGATGGAGCAAGGTTTCAATTTTTGATGGTGCAAAACTCTAAAGTTTTGATGCAACAAGACTTCGATCATTGATGGAACATGGATTCAGTCTTAAATGGAGCAAGACTTTGATTTTTTATAGAATAGAGCTCTAAAATTTTTATAGAGTAGGGCTTCAGGCCCTTGATGGAGCAAGTCTCTAGTCTTTGATGGAGTGAGGCTTCAATATTTAATGGAGTAAGGGTCCACTTCAATTTGAACTAGAGGTATGGCTCCTTTTAAGAGTATAGCTTCTCTTTAGCTTGAGTTAGAAATATGGCTCCTCTTTAACTTTGACTAAGGGCATGACTCCTTTTTGGTTTGATTTGGGAGTATCACTCCTCTTTAACTAAATTAACAGCATAATTCCTCTTGGGCTTGAATTAGGAGTAAGGCTCCTTTTTGACTTAAGAGTAAAACTTCTCTTCATCTTGAATCAAGAGCATAATTCCTCTTTAGCTTGAATCAAGTGCATGATTACTCTATAGCTTAGATCAGGAACATGGCTCCTTTTTGACTTAAGCTTGATATAGAAGCAAGGCTCATCTTTGGGCTGAGTTATAATTGATTTAAGAGCAAGACTCTTTTTTTGAGCTAGTTTGGGCTCAATCTGAGGGTCACTTTTAGGCTAGATTGAGCTTAATTTAGAAGCAAGGCTTTCTTTTAGTCCAGCTTGGACTTAAGTTGGGAGGAGGACTCTCCTTTTAAGCCAACTTGACCTTGATCTTCTAAGCAAGACTTCCTTTTGGGCCAACTTAGGCTCGAGCGGAGAGCAAGGCTCTCCTTTTGGGCTAACTTGACCTTAATTTATGAGCAAAGCTCTCCTTTGGGCTGGCTTAAGCTTAATCTTCAGTAAGGCTTTCCTTTAGATTGGCTTGAGCTTGATCTTAAGAGCAAAATATTAATTTATGAGCAAAGCTCTCCTTTAGGCTCGATCTACGAGTAAAACTCCATTTTAAACTAACCTGATATTGATTTGGGAGCAGATATCCTTTTTGAGCTGCTTAGGCTTAATTTGGATGTAAGGCTCTCCTTTAGGCTGGTTTGGGCTTGGTTTGGAAGTAGAGCTTCTTTTTGGGTTGACTTCAATTTAATCTACAAGTAAGACTCCACTTTAAATTGCTTTAAGCTCAATTTAGAAGAAGGGCTTCCTTTTGGATCAGCTTGGAGTTAAGTTGGGAGCAAGGCTCCCCTTTGAACCGATTTGACCTTAATCTGAAAGTAAGACTTCTCTGGATATCTTAGGCTCAAATTAGGAGCAGAATTCCTATTTAAACTAGTTTTATTCTCAATTTAAGCGTAAGCCTCCCTTTTGGACAGTCTTGAGCTTAATCTAAGACTTAAGACTCTTTTTTAATTGACTTATATTTGATGTATGAGCAAAATTTCCCTTTGAACTGGTTTGGGCTTGATCCGAGAAAAGTGCTTCCCTTTAGAGATATAATTATGTTATAATCTTTTGCTCTAATTATACAGAAAATCACCTGTCTGGAGAAATTCAACAATCTCATTTTTTGAGATTACATAGTGGACAAGGTTCTTTAAAAAAAAAAAAAGTGTCATCACTTATGCCCTCTCTTTTAGAGATACGGTTCTTCAAGAAGGTATATGGGAAGGCAAAAATTATTCTGCCCAATGTAACAAGCAAAATAAGGAGAATGCGTGAACCCCAAGCCACTAAAATACAATAGATGGGTGCCATGACGGAAGACTGCACGCTAGTCACAAATATACAGCAAGGTGGAGCTATGATTTCGAGGGAAAAAAAAAAAATTTCCATCCACACTACCAGCGCAAGGCTAGTTTCTGAAGATGATCTTTCTTCCATGTAAATATGTAATTGATCAAGCATGACACTAATTTTTCAGAAAGAGTCATTGGTAGAAACACTAGTGGCACAGCCATGATAGCTGAGTGAACTTTTACTTTCTGATAGCTAATATCTGGCGAAAAGGTCACGCTTTGTAATGGCGTAGCAATGAAGGCTGAGTTAGACTCAACCCAAGGCCAGACCGTCGCTAGTATAAGAGAGCATGAGTTAGCCAAGATTGGCAATCTTGACCAAATTATGTGAAGCAAGACCGAAGACAACTCACAGGTTTGGGAAATAATCTTGACCAAATTATTCCTTCAGCCTTCAAACCAACTAGAAGTTTGATGAAGAGAACTTCAAACAAAACTATGTGATCAACAAATAAAGCCACTGATGGGGGAGACGTGGAAACGCTAACAGGAAAATAGGTCCATGGAGGGAGGAGGCCGTGAAGTAAATATGGACATCCTCAACTGATATCACCAGGATATAGAGTTATACAACCTATCTCGTCGTTAGTGCATATCCGAGCACTCTACAGTCAAGTGCCTTTAAATCTTTGAATCCATTGTCACGACTAATATCAAAGTCTTCTTCGATCACAAAACATTCCTCTCTCAAGAAATCATATTATTTCTAGCTTCATCCACGACTCGCGTTTCACTTGTGTTCTCTGATAATCCAATTCTGAAATCGTTTCAACAGGGTGACTCTCCTGGCCACCCGCATTGCCTTCCAACTTTGCAGCCACACAACAAACATCAGTTTATTTTTGAAAACATGTTTTATAAAAACCAATTCATCATATATTTCTACAAACTCACTGCTTCAGGTTCCGTCTAAAGCCATTTGACGAAACTTGACAACCAAACAACCCCTGCAAGTAGTGATGGAAATAAAATCTTTACAGTCATGGTCTATAATCCAACAACGCTCCCTTACATAAGCTACAGAATCAAGATAAATGAAAATTGAACAATCTTCAAATAAAGCCTACATTTATCGCTAACATAGACTCTTTTCCGGTTCAAGTAGGTTCCTGGCCCTAATGCACTAGAGCTTTCTATCATGTCGCCATCAACATTCCAGATAAGCATTCACCTCTTTCCTGGTTGCAGAAGCCAAAGAAAAAGCAACACCTTATGACCTCAAAAACATCATTAATTAATCCGTAATTTCAAATGTTACAGGCTCCATTCTCTTCCTTAAATATTAGACGAATCCATATATTAAGTCATGGAACTCATCTTGAAATCTCAACCCAAAGATTACCATTCACCATTATGATTCTTCCCCTTTTTTTTTCTCGAGTAAGCATCAAGTGAGCAGGCTGGCTGAAATAGTCCAAACATCAACTGTAAAAATAGTCATACACATCAAGCCTACCTTTATACCAACAAATATCAAGAGTCCATGCAGCAAAGGATTTCAAACTATGCAATACCTAAAAGCTCTGAATCAGCGTATCTTCAGTGCCACATAATTTCACTTAAATTAAAATAAACATCCAAAGACATAACATGTTACCAGAATATAAACAAAGATACACATAGAAAGAACATAATAGATATGGAATTAGTCCAACCAAGCAACTTATATAAAGTCATCTGCACAAGCCAGTTTCACAATTTGATGTACCTTGAAAAGACATAGGTTTACAATACAAGCAACATCATAAATGAGATTGCTCCAAATGATAAAATCAGAAGCACTAACCATCAGAAGGCAGAGCCATCTGACTTCCACTCTCAACCACCTGAACTCGACCTGTTGCTAAACCTGCTGTCAGATCCTCCACAGCCACTTTAATGACGTCCATCCGGTTTCCAATGTCAGCAGCATATCGGCTGGCACAGTAAACTCCTACAGCTGTAGCCACCATTCCATACACATTTGTTGTGATAAGTCGGAATGGTGTTGACAGAACAGCAGCAAGTGGCCCACCTATGATTGATATTGCCTGTCCACTCTGTCCAACCACTCCTTGTTCTGCTATAAGAATTCCAGTCTTACAGTAAATGGCAAAATCCTCACAGTTGCTCTTGAACACATTGTAGCATCTGAAGCCATTATTGAGCAAATGCCTAGCCCTATGGACTACTATTTCATCCGGATCAGAGACTGCAAGAGTGCAAGTACCACCCCGAGCTTTGGCAAGGAAGAGGGCAGAGCTAACACTATATTCAAAGCGGTAAAGGACTCCACCAGCAAGGAAACAATTGAGGCATGAGGAGATTACACCATGTGGCTCAGCTAGTTGAGTGTTGCAAGTTGGACAGGGGGTTTGACGTCGATTAGGACCAGAACTTGAAAGGAGGATATCAAGAACAGTTCCAGTCCCCACTTCTTCGCCTTGTCCTCTAGTGAAATGGATGACCTTATCATCCCCCACATAAATTCCTGCTATGTTTAAAAAAATAAATTAAAAATATATATAATTGAAAGTGTTGATGCTATTGCACATACTGGTGGAAATGAAGAACCCATTCTAAATGATACAGAGAAAAAAACATTCCAGGTTGAAGTGATAGTGAAAGTTACAGTTTCAGAAATATTGACCATTTATTTGATATCAGATATCGTGTTTGATCTCTGATGGCGCTTTTTTAGTTACGGATAGCAATGGTAGCATTTATTCCGCATGTTTTGATAATGAAATCAGATTTTTGAGATCAACCAAGTCTCAAAAACATGAAGTTAACCATGCTAGAGATCTCAATGTAGGAGTAATATTGCTGTTAGATAGATGAGCATCAAACACCTCTTGGAAGGATAAAACATCAAAAACTACAGGAGATCAACCTTAATGGATATAAGATGAGAAAAATAAGTATGATTCTTAAGATAAACTTTTCAACTTGTGGCTATCAAATACATCTTAAAAGGAAATTTCACAATAACTCATTATAAAGATCTTCTCAATTCACAAGCAAGAACAAATTAGAAGACAAGATTAATATTATGCAGTTGTACTCCATATCTTGATTTAATCTACCAAAGTCCTCTGTACATTATTTTTTTTTCCCTCTAGAAATGAGCAGAAAGAAATCCTAACTTCACCTTTCACCTCCACCAGGATAATGTAAAGAGAAACCAAGACTCATAAGAAATTTATTTACTTTCCTAGTTGCTATCGGTAATGTGATATCTTATACATCTACAGAAAGAAAGAGCAAGCAAGGTACAAGCCTAAGCTACAGGGGAAGTCGGTAACATCACATTGCTACATTAGATATTAAAGCAAGAGAAAGCAAGGTATAAGCCTAAGCTACAGGGGACCAAGTCAGTAACATCACATTGCTACATTAGATATTAAAGCAACAAATTTCCACCTTCAAGTAGTAGAAGAATCTTGTTGTAAACAATAGGAATGTCATAACAAGGTGTTCTGCACATACTATTTAATGATAAGAAAGATAAGAAAATAACTTATCTGTAGAAAGGAGAAAAAAAAAAGGGGGGGGGGGGGGGGGGGGTGGGGGAAAGCAAGACATAAATGAAAGATAAACAGACAAAAGCCACCAGAAGCATAAATCAGCAGTGCATGATAAAGAAAGATGTAGAAAAGGAAACTCTCCTTGTCATTTGTAGGGCTGCAAATGGGCTCGATCGGGTCGGATCATGCTTGCTCCCGATCCGGCCCGATTTTATATTTGATCTTGATTTTAGATCCGGACCCAACCCATTTGCTAATCAGTTGGGCTAGATTGGATCTATAGAAGAAATTGAAGACTCAACGGGTCATTCAGATATATTTGGGTCCAACTTAAAATATTAAAATTTAAGATACAATTAAATCGAATCATGTTTGAATTTAAGTTAAACATCTAATATTGTTTTATAGCTAAAATCTAGTAATTGATAATCAAATAAATATCTATTAAAAAAATTAAATGAGATTAAAAGTATAAACTTAAACTTAAATATTTATTCAAAAATTTTAATTCTATCCAAGTAAATGATTATCCTTAAGTTTAGAAATTATGATATTTAAAATATTTATTGATATACTTCAAGACATTGTAAATAAGAATCTATCAAAATAAATAATAAAATATAAATATTTAGTTATAATTAGTAAAAGAAGATGGAAGAAAATCTAATTGTTAAGATGAAAAAAAGAATTAGTTTAAATTAAAGTTCATTAATAAATCTATAAAGATAATTGGAGTGAAGGAAAAATAAGATTTATATTTTGAGTTGGGATAAATTGGATTCCGATCATGTCTGAGTCTTGTCAGGTTAGGTCCAAAAATACAAGACTCAGACCCAACCTAGAATCTAGATCAAATCCAATTCTCAGACCTGATCTAACCCATCAGTCTCTGAATACGGATCAAGTCAGGTCTAATCAAGTGAGGCCGGGTCAAGTCACAAGTTGACTCAACCTATGTGCAGCCTTAGTCATTTGTTATGTTGCCTGTACTAGCAAACACATATATTAAACGGCTCAATTAACAATATAAGCAAAAGTTTATAATGTCTGAAAATCTGGTATAAATACACTACTGCAAAGATACATGACAAAAACTGAAGCCTATATAAATGATATTAGTAAACTTGCAAGGGTAAGAACTATCCCACTCTAAGATTGCATTCAAGCCATTATAATTGCCTCATTAATCAAACAGATACCTTGCCAAAATAGATATCCTACAACACGCGTGTTTGCAGGAGACTTTAACAACAAATTTTCTCAATACCACCGTCCACATTCAAACGAAAATAAATATAATAAAAGCTAATCTTTGTGGAGATGATAACTGGGCTTTTGACCAAAAATCCATTGCCAATTGTTTTTTTTTTTTTATGAGTTGTTGCTCCCAGGAAGATGCTAATCTGACAAATATTGCTGACTTGCCTATGCTTAAGACCTATTAAAACTTTCCCAGAAGACAAAGTCATAGATGCTCTGTTGTCATGGCTGATGCACAAGCCCTTCTTGGCCCTCACGGGTTTCATGATAAATTATACAAGCCCTAGTACCTTATTGGTCAAGACTTCCTTTGAAGTGTGAGTCACTTCTGGGAAGTCCCAGTTTCAATTAAATTGGAATTCAGTTTTATTAAGGTTTGAGAGTTAGGGGTCTTTGAGGGAGGGCTACCCAAGGGAGGGCTACCCCTGCCCCTCCCACAAAATTGTGTAGCCCATTGCCTATATGCCTATTCTATCACACAAAAAATGTGTGTTAGCCAACTTGAATCAGTTGTGTAAAAAATTGTGGCCCCTAAACATAAGGCTTTTTTGTTCTGCAATCAAATTAATGAAAACTATCATACTGGCACAAGAAATCTTACACTACCTTGTAAAAAGGAAAAGCGAACAATTTTTCATGGCTAAAGCCATTACTGTTGGATATGCCAACTCACACATATGATGCGAGGCTCAGACTAGCATGTAGCATGGTCTGATATAATGAACAAACAAATTGTTATTGCTCAATATTGAACCATGCTGATTCTACATAGTTTAGCATCACTTAGTAACAATCCAGAATGCCTTTGGACCCCACCCATAATCTCTTTCTTTTTCTGCAAAGCTTCTCTATTTTAGTTTTTGATGGGGGAGCTGATAAGAAGCAACATGTTTAAAAGGGTAAAATCAAAGAAACCACACTAACAATGTACAGCCTATTCCACATCCTTTCTTTTTAGCTTTTGATAACCAAAAACACCAAATATGTCCAGCTTTCTAAATTTAAATGAAACAAGTAACCTTAATTTACCAATCATTGGTAAGAATTGCCACATTGCTGCATTTACATGTGAATCCAAAACCAACAAAAGTGATTTTTGAAAGGTAAGTTTTCCACTAGAATTCACCAAAGTCATTGCAATTCTTAAGGGAAAGAAAAAAAAGTGATGCATGAGCAAGAGTGAGAAAAAGGCTGCAGGGTTCTATTTGGATATCTGAACCCTAGAAGTCTCATAATTTTTTCTCTTTCCTAGTTGGTTGAGTCCAATCTGTTCCCGAGTCAGTCAAGTTTGGTTTAGTCCAATGTCCAGGTCATGCATTTTCATTTTATTTGAATCATGTAATAATTCGAGGAAAGTGTATTACTCTTGTTAAACCTTACTGAAGATATTCAGAAGAAGCCCTCCCAGATTAGGCAGTATTGGACAACCATCCGATCTTCTCCAACCTTATTCATATCCTACCCTTGGAGCTCTGCATGGATTGGATCCGCTTACACCAGGATTGATGATGTAGAATCAATCTTCTTCCTCCATTGAATCCGCCTTCATTCGGATTGATGATGTGGAATCAATCTTCTTCCTCCATGTCGCCACCTACAATGTTGGCAACCTTGAACGCCCCATAAGAAAGAAATCGGTGGTCCCCTGCTATGTTTTAATGGAGATAAAGATCAGCATCTCAACCATCCTAGAAATGATCTTGCGCCCCATATGGACCTTGTTGACAAAAGAAAAGAAAGAAGAATGTCACCCCAAAGCTTCCTTCTTTGCTTGTGGCCCCTCGCCTCCAATTGGAACTATATATTGCTGCTGCCATTTTGATCAAATCAAATGAAGGGAAGAAGATTTTTGCTCTGCAATTCTACCATATTTTGTAATCCCTATCATTTTACTCTAATTGTTGCACTTACCTTGTAATGGCATGAGAGGTCTATAAAACTCTTCTCTTGAAACGATGAAAGAACAGAATATGAATATATAAAAATTTATTTTTTTCAAGTTCTATTTCCGTTGCCATGAGCAATTGATCCTCCGTGAGGGAGTTAGGCATGAGGCCGAATTTTCGTTGCCTTGAGCAATTGATCCTCCATGAGGGGTTAGGCGTGAGGCCAATTTTTCGTTGCCTTGAGCAATTGACCCTCCGTGAGGGAGTTAGGTGTGAGGCCGAAGTTTCTTACTACCAAACCCTAGTCTAGTCCATCTCCTCTACCAAGCTCCATCAAAGAAATCCTAATCCCCATACCACCATAACCGACCACCACCCCCCTAAATTCTAGGCATCCCTATGTGGAACCTAGCCACCGCCCTTCATCCAAAAAACCACCGCCCCTCTTCTCATTTATTTCCATAACCGCCGCCATCCCTTCATCCCATAACCACCGCCCCTCTCTTGAGTTATTTCCAAGGCCGCCGCTCTCTCTCTCTCCAAAGCCGTCGCCCTCTCTGGATTCATCTCCAAAGCCGAGGACGCCTTCTTGCCCCTGAATCGAAATCAAGGAACCTCACATGAAGATAAATTTCTCATTCAGAAATCCTGTCTGCTAGCGAGAGATCTTCTACCAACATTAGATGCGCATCATCGTCGGGCAAAACAACATTTTCCTTACTTTATTATTCTGATTATGTGAAAGTTCATGAGCATGTCTTCCATGGAGTTTCTCAATTTCAGACTTTTCTGGTATGCTTTTTATTTTCTAAAAGTTATGTTCTTGAACCGTTACTTTCTACATCACATAATTGCTCTCTTACTATTTCTCTTATTTTTGGATGAATTAGTCATCTTCTAAAATACTTTAAAAAAAATTAATTTTCATCAGTTCATTGATTGCAAATCACTCCCTGCCCTTGTGCTGCATCAAAAAGACAGATGAAATCATGTATATTCAGATTGCTTTTCAGACACATTTGAGTAGAACCCAATCCCATGACAGGCTGGCTACAGGACTCACAAAACAAAGGAGCTCCAGAGCTTAGGTAGGACAGCTCATTCTGTTAGACCACACCATTTTGGCTATTTCTGGCCTAGGAATCTCAAGTCTGGTAAGTCAATCAGCACATGATAGTAAAGAGACTAGCACAAAGGTTCCTTCTTTCGATAAAAAAAAGATCCATCTTCAAGAAAAAGACTCGCATATTCATATGTTGATCTCATGATAAACCTAAATGCACAAAATCAACCAGAAACCAAAATAGTATAATATAAATTAGCAATCAGTTTTCATTAATGAATATAGATTGATAGATAAACAGACATCCATATTCCTCGTTGCTTGCAGTTCCCTTTCCCTTAACCTGATGTTTGGCCCAAGCTGGTGGGTCCGATTAAATTAGCAGAGCACCGGGCAGCTAGAACTCAATCCTAGACATGAAAATTTTCAACAACCAGGTTGTATAATGATCAAGTAGGCAGGAGACAGTGGCTTCATCATGCCCCACTACAAAATGCCTCTTGTTTCAATCAACTTCTTGAAACAAAAACAATTAACACAAAAGCGATATTCAAAATTCCCCTCAAACTAGTGATCTAGATTTGATCCACAGCTTGCCTATACCCAGAATAAAATAGGGGAGCCGGAAGGATGAGTCATGATACTAAGAACGACCCATCAAACCAACATGACCACGTCCTCTTATCCTATAAGAATTCAAGCTATGTTTGTTTACAATTTTGGAGTAATTCCTCCCATGTATCTCTACAACCAACATCACCCCCACCCCCAAAACAAAACAAAAAAAAAAAAAAAAACAAGAAAAAAATTGAAACCTCCCAGAATTAGATATTTCCATCATTAACCCTAAGAATAAAATAATAGAATGAAGGAAACCTTGGGGAAAAATAAAAAGAGAGAAGCGATGAGAAAGAAATCGACCGTGATGAGCGTAGACGTAAGCAGTCCTCCAAGAGTAGATGTGATCCCCTGGTTTCAAGCTCTCCTTCCCGATCCTATTCCATCCATGACCAAATCCACCGACCCACGACGATCCAAAGAAAAATAAAAATAAAAATAAAACCCCGCAAATTGGTATTGGATCCAAATCCTAAACCAAAAGAAGAGAATTAAAACCTGTTGGAAAGAAGCCCCATTATCCCAAGACTTCCACCTCGCTCTCGATGCCGAGAAGAGAGAAAGGGGCGACGGGAAGGAGAAAGAGAGAGAGAATGCAAGAGGCGTCGAGGCCGCGGGTATTTTGAACTCACTTTCCTTTCCCCTTTTTGGCTTTTTCGAAGGAAAAATTCCTTTCTGTTTCCTGTTCGGCCTCGTGCGCCGCTTCTTACGCAACCAGGTGGTAGATGGGAAGACAAGTGTCGCATCTGACGGTTCTCAACGTTTTTATAGATGCATTTCGCGAGACGTTGTTTGATCGCCTGCGGGATGGATCGATATTGTGCAGCTTAGAAGCCACGCGGAGGACCGACGCGTGCATTCCGTCTGAAACGTGGCTCCTTGGATGCGACACTTGTCCGGACTCATGCTGAAAAAAATATATATTTGCCAAAAAAATTATTGAACAGCAATAATTTTTTTTTAAATATATCATTAGAGTGCAATAGTTTATTAAAGAAATATTAAAATTGCCCGTCCCAAAAAAAAAAAAAAAAAAATTTATGACCACACTGGACTTTCTTCATTCTAAAATTTGACTAACATGAATTCCAAAACTGATCAACATGATTTTGATATTATTTTTTAAAAAATTAAAATATATGAAGTATGGTGATGTGCTTATCTTCTAAAATTAACATTATTTTTTGAAATAATGTTTGGTATCCCATTATTTTTTCAAAATAATACTCGATATGCATCCTCCATTTAAAAGCATTTCTTTTCAATAATATCGAGTAAATTTTAAAATTTTATCTAAATAATGTTTAGTGGATTCTAAATTAAAGAGAAGCCAGTATAGGCATAATCTGGATAGATCATTTTATAACCATCCGTTCACGATGATTCCAACTAATGACATAATTTTTTTCAAAATAAAAACTGGACGGTCTAAGCAACATCCAGATGGCTTATTTAACTTTATTTTGAGAATAATTTTCTCTCAACATTAATTTAGCATTATTTTTTTTTGAATATTATTTAAAGGAGAGATCTGCGTGCATCTTTACCTTTCAATTATGCCCGTCTAAAAAATATTTTCTTTGCGAATAATCTATGGAACTATTTCCACATATAATATTCCAGCCCTGTGCTGTGCCATGTTTAACGTTCAGCTTTTTTTTATTAATTCCCACAAATAGTGTTCGGGCTTCGAGGCCAACGCGGCGCCGTCAGATTGTAAGAGGAGCGGCATCCCAAAATTCTGGAATTTTTTTAATCCAGCTTGACGATTGGGGCTGTGTGTTTTAGATCACCATCCCAGCTGGTTCCGACTAGTTCGCTATCTGGGGTTTGGTAACCGATAAGCTATTCAGATGGTTAGTAATTTAAATAAATTTTTTAGATACATATTTAAATAATAATTATTTTATAATAATAATTTATATTATTTTATAAATTATTTTTTATGCATAAAATAATTTAAATTTTTTAAAAAATAATTTAAATTATTTTTAAAAAATTATTATTCATATTATTAGAGATAAAATAATTTAATATATTTTTTAACAAAATTATTTTTGTTTCTTTTACTCGCTCTTTATTCGCCTTCTTTATTGCCGGCCTCGATGAAATATCCGAAAATCTCAAATCAAATCATAAATAACTCATGGTCGTCTTCAAAGTTCAAATACCATGAACTCCTTCTGATCGACTTCTACGTCTTCATTCATCGCTTCGATATTATTTATAAATATTTTTTAAATATTATCATTTATAAATATATTTTTTTAAAATCAATATATAATAATATATAATTTTTAATAAATTTAATTTAGAAATATTTTAAAATTTAATGTTAATAATTGATAATATGTTTGTTATACTATACAGTTATTAATATTATGTAATATTATATATATATATATATATATATATATATCTATATATATATATATATATATCACTTATCAACTTTACTGATAACATATTTTTAAAAAATAATATCAGTACAGTAATATCAGAACGCCGCCGACCTCTCCCAACCTCAGCGTTGGTCGTGATTATCTGAAACTAATTTACTATTACCTTTTTAAAAATATTATCTTATTTGATTAAAAAATAAAAAATAATAATGCTATAGAAGAGAAAATTATTAATTTTAAATATACTGCATTAAAATTAAACAGACATGAATAATGTTATGTTATGCATAAGATATGATATAATTAATTAATATAAAAAAATCTTATTTTTCTCTTCTATAAAATAAAACTACATCATTTCATTTTACATAACTCTATTATTCATAACAATGATAATTGATATGACTGATCCCGTATCGACAGAAAAAGTAACGACAGCTACTGACCTACGACTTTCTCGACCCCGAGACCCCCACCGGCCTCGGGGTGCACTAGCATTTCTCCACCCCCGGGACCCCCTCGGGGTCGCGGAATGGGGTCATCATTTCTCGATCCCGAGACCCCCACCGGCCTCGGAGTGCACTAGCATTTCCCCACCCCGGGACCCCCTCGGGGTCGCGGGATGGGGTCATCATTTCTCGACCCCGAGACCCCCACCGGCCTCGGGGTGCACTAGCATTTCCCCACCCCGGGACCCCCTCGGGGTCGCGGGGTGGGGTCATCATTTTTCGACCCCGAGACCCCCACCGGTCTCGGGGTGCACTAGCATTTCTCCACCCCCGGGACCCCCTCGGGGTCGCAAGGTGGGGTCATCATTTCTCGACCCCGAGACCCCCACCGGTCTCGGGGTGCACTAGCATTTCCCCACCCCCGGGACCCCCTCGGGGTCGCGGGGTGGGGTCATCATTTCTCGACCCCGAGACCCCCACCGGCCTCGGGGTGCACTAGCATTTCCTCACCCCCGGGACCCCCTCGGGGTCGCGGGGTGGGGTCATCATTTCTCGACCCGAGACCCCCACCGGTCTCGGGGTGCACTAGCATTTCCCCATCCCCGGGACCCCCTCGGGGTCGCGGGGTGGGGTCATCATTTCTCGACCCCGAGACCCCCACCGGTCTCGGGGTGCGCGGGCGTTCTCCATCCTTGGGACCCCTTCCGGTCCCAGGGTGGAGGGTCGTCAGCGATTAGCATGAAACTCCCACCAAGGAAAACGACAACTCCAAGTCGCGCGGTACACCCACGTGATTCCCAGTACTCCTGTAATTGCGCCCCGTTACGGAGGACCATGCCTCATAACGGCGTATGGTGCGTTGCATGTCCCTGTGCATGGCCATGCCTCGCTACGGCATACGATTCGCTACCACTTGCAACTGTGCCCGATCATATCAGCAGACGACGCGCACTGAATGCTTTCACAGCTGTTGGACACGTGTGATATCACGCCAGCAAGCGGTACGGGTGTCTCCGGCACGCGCAGCGATGGTACGGTGGTGACCTCCCAAAGCTGTAAGCTAGAGTATTCAGACAGGTATAAAGGCACGTGCTCGCGCTGTAAGTAGCATCTGAACTCTGGTTTTTCGGAGCTTTCTTCCTCCCAGCAAAAACCCTAACCGCCTCAGCTCTTCTTCGCTGGAGCGGTTCTCTGTCTGAGCCCAAGTGACTGACTTGATCGTCGGAGGTCCCCACCGGTATCACCGGTCCCTAGGGGACTTTTTTTGCAGGACTCCGAGGAGAAGGACGTCCGTCTTCCCCGACGTTTGTGGAAGGTGACTTGGCGTCATCAGATTGGCGCGCCAGGTAGGGGGAGTGTGAGAAAGACGTCGAACCAGCAGCTTTCTTCTTTCACCTGTCTTCAGGATCTTAAAGTCATGGTGACGACTCGGACGAAGGGAGTTTCAGCCGGTCGCGCTGGGGGGCAGCGCTGCGGGGCTGGTCCACCCGCGGAGGCCCCTCCGGCTCTCGCATCGAGTCTTCCGGAGCCTCTGAATCTCTAGGGGGCAGGGCCTTCTGCTCCGCAGAACGATGTTCCCGCGCCTGCTTCGCAACAACCCCAAGAAGATCGATTCACTGCCCTGGCCACGCAGGTCCAGTCTTTGGCGGCGATGGTTCAGGGCCTACAGCACCAGCAGGCGGCCTTGCAGCAGCCGGAGCTGAACCCGTCCATCCCGGGGGTGATGCAGCCTAGCCAGCATTCCTCCCGCTGGAGATCGCCAGTCCCCGCAGATCAACACCGCGAGCCCCCACCGGCAAAACGCCGTTCAGCTTAGTCTTGGCTCTGAAGTTGTCATTCCTGTGGAGGTCGGTGCGCCAAGCCCCCGGGTGGAAGCCTATAGCGAGGAAGGCAACCCTGACCAACTGCGAGCCAACCTCGACCTGGTGGAGGAGGTGCGAGACCGGGCGCGACTTCGAATGGCAGCCTACCGGCAACGGGCCGCAAAATACTACAATGCTCGTGTGCGCCCTCGGACATTCCTGCCGGGAGATCTGGTCCTTCGACGAGCCGAGGTTTCGAAGCCAGCTGAAGGAGGCAAACTAGCCCCAAACTGGGAGGGGCCTTACCGGATCGCCGAAACACTCTGCCATGGAGCTTATAAAGTTGAAGAACTTGATGGGACGCCACTCCCTAGGACGTGGAATGCGGATAACCTTCGCCGGTATTATTAGTAATGTATTCCTCCTTCCATGCTAAGTATCACCCTTGTATTTGCTTGTGTTCTTACCCCTTGTTCAATATTAACGAGATTCGACTTTAGCTACCTGAATCTCAGCAACAAAAGCCCGACACTCCGTCGGCACCTAAAGCCCTACACTAGCCAGGCACAAAGCCCAGTGTACCACTGGCAGAGCGGTGTACCACCGGCTCTCAGCAACAAAAGCCCGACACCCCGTCGGCACCTAAAGTCCTGCACCAGCCAGGCACAAAGCCCAGTGTACCACTGGTAGAGCGGTGTACCACCGGCTCTCAGCAACAAAAGCCCGACACCCCGTCGGCACCTAAAGCCCTGCACCAGCCAGGCATAAAGCCCAGTGTACCACTGGCAGAGCGGTGTACCACCGGCTCTCAGCAACAAAAGTCCGACACCCCGTCGGCACCTAAAGCCCTGCACCAGCCAGGCACAAAGCCCAGTGTACCACTGGCAGAGCGGTGTACCACCGGCTCTCAGCAACAAAAGCCCGACACCCCGTCGGCACCTAAAGCCCTGCACCAGCCAGACACAAAGCCCAGTGTACCACTGGCAGAGTGGTGTACCACGGCTCTCAGCAACAAAAGCCCGACACCTCGTCGGCACCTAAAGCCCTGCACCAGCCAGGCACAAAGCCCAGTGTACCACTGGCAGAGCGGTGTACCATCGGCTCTCAGCAACAAAAGCCCGACACCCCGTCGGCACCTAAAGCCTTGCACCAGCCAGGCACAAAGCCCAGTGTACCACTGGTAGAGCGGTGTACCACCGGCTCTCAGCAACAAAAGCTCGACACCCCGTCGGCACCTAAAGCCTTGCACCAGCCAGGCACAAAGCCCAGTGTACCATTGGTAGAGCGGTGTACCACCGGCTCTCAGCAACAAAAGCCCGACACCCCGTCGGCACCTAAAGCCCTGCACCAGCCAGGCACAAAGCCCAGTGTACCACTGGCAGAGCGGTGTACCACCGGCTCTCAGCAACAAAAGCCCGACACCCCATCGGCACCTAAAGCCCTGCACCAGCCAGGCACAAAGCCCAGTGTACCACTGGCAGAGCGGTGTACCACCGGCTCTCAGCAACAAAAGCCCGACACCCCGTCGGCACCTAAAGCCCTGCACCAGCCAGGCACAAAGCCCAGTGTACCACTGGCAGAGCGGTGTACCACCGGCTCTCAGCAACAAAAGCCCGACACCCCGTCGGCACCTAAAGCCCTGCACCAGCCAGGCACAAAGCCCAGTATACCACTGGTAGAGCGGTGTACCACCGGCTCTCAGCAACAAAAGCCCGACACCCCGTCGGCACCTAAAGCCCTGCACCAGCCAGACACAAAGCCCAGTGTACCACTGGCAGAGCGACTCTCCACAATGAAGGCTAGACACCCGACAGCACAAAGTCCCTCCGGTCAGATGAAAGCCTACCCCCGTAGGCATCAAAAGCCACGCACCTATTTAGCACAAGATCCGATACTTGACAGGGCGTTGCGCCGATAGCCCCGAGGAACCAGCCTACTTAACCTCTGACTGGCGGCGTTTCCGCCCCGAGTATTCTGCCCTCCCTGGCTCTTACTTTTGAGTTTAAACAGCTGGAGCGGAATAGCTCGAATGGGGAGTTGTCCCCCGGAACTATCAGAACTAACGGGGTTACAAGGCTACATATCAATCAATGAAGTCCATGACAATTCAGAAGGCGTTTTGAAGAGCGTTTTCATTAATTGAGAGGGACTACAAAATGTCGACGCTGTCGGACTTGCCAAAAAGAAAAAAGAAAAGAGCAAAATAACAAGTGCAAGCTCACGGCTCCGTCGGAGCGGGCTCATCGTCAGAAGGGGCCAAGTCTGACAACCGCTCCAATTCAACCTCCAGGGCCCGGGGAAGTTTAGATCTCTGGCCACTTTCTCCTTGCCGTGCTGGAACCCGTCGAGGAATACAGCTACCGAGGCTTTAGCCAGGTCATCTGCGAAGCGCCCAGATGCCTTGTATTCCTCTATGAGCCCAGCGGCTCGGACTTTCTCTGCGGCAAGGGCTTCCGTTGCCACCCTTTCGGCCTCTCGAGCGCGGCTCACCTCCTCCTCAGACCGACAGATTTCCTCCTTCGCCACTCTTGCCTCTTCTGCCGCTGCGCCCGCTCGATTTTCGGCCTCCCGGAGGGCTGAGGTCAACTCAGAGATATGTATGTCCCTGGCCATTACAACATTCTCAGCCTCCGTCATTTGGAGGAGCGCCGCGTGTGTGCGGTTCTCGGCGGTCTTTACCTCGCTCGCACAATCGTTCTTGGCCGACTCCAGCGCCCTCTCGGCCGCCTCTGCGCGGCGCCGAGCCTCCTCAATTTCTTTCTGCGTCTCCCGCAGAAGAACCTTCTCCCCGCGAATTACCTCCCTGGCAGCCTTCAGGGAGTGCGCAATCTGCACACGTGAACCCCAGGTCAGCTAAGAAAAAATAAATAAAATATATAATAAATAAAAAGACAAAGGATAAGAAGATCGCTTACCCTGACGACGGCGGTATAGGAGTCTCGGAAGAACGCGCCCACTTTCTGGCGACTGAGGTCCTCCAGGATCCCAGGAACGAAGATCGGGTCCAGGACTCGCTCAGCCCAACAGTCGTCATCCAGGGAGTCTCGAGATGGCCTGAACTCGCCCCCGCCTTCCCCCGCCGTCTCAGCGGTCCCCGGTTCTGTGCGTGGGCCACTCCTGAGCGACCCCTCAGGGGGAGAACTCGCGGGGCCAGATGGTCCCTCACCCCAGTCCCTGGTAGTATCCGGCGGGGTCGATCCCCTGGGAGCCGGGAGCTCTTCAGTCGATATGGGCTCCCCCGCGGCTGGCTCTTCAACAGCGGCTCCCACAGTTGTCCCCACCTCTGGTGGGGTATCGACTGTAAGGTCGACCTCCGGAACAGCCAGGACATTTTGCAGAGCCGGGGGTAGGAAGACTTGTGCTGGAGGGGAGCCCCGAGCCGTAGGGCGCTTCGGGGCTGGGGCCTACTGACCCCTGGATGGTTCTTCCCGAGCCCTCTTCTTGGAGGCGGCTCTCAGCAATTTTGTCGCTGGTATTTTCATGGCTGCATGGCATCAGTTGATTTTTCAGAATAAAAAAAATTAAAAAAAAAGGGAAAGGAAGAAAATTAGGGGAGAAAGAAAAGAAGAAGGAAAGGGGCAAAGGAGTGGAGTTTTTGGCTAAGAGTGGAGAGGGCTTACCCCGGTGGGAAATGAGGCCCGCCGACTCCAGGTTGTCCTCCGATAGCAGCAGGGTGTACCGGGGGATCTCGGTGGCCAGCAGTAGCCCCAGTGCCTCCTGGTCCCCAGGCTGGACGGCAACGGCATTTCCCCGGAGGTCGGGCTCCCCCCATTGGGGCCGGACTTGGTTGACATTTGCAAAGAAGAAGCGGGACTTCCACCCCTTAATCGATGAAGGAAGAAGGAGTTTCAGAACCCGATTGGGTCGGGGCTGGAACAGCCACCAACCCCTTTGGGCCCTGAGGGAGTAAAAAGTGCGGAACAGACTGATTCTGGGGGTGATATTTAGGTGGCGGCAGAGGATGACGAAAGCGCTGACTACACGATAAGAATTTGGAACTAACTGGGAGGGGGTCAAGGAATAGAAGTCAAGGAGGTTGACGAAAAAAGGGGGAAAAGGAGGGCGGAGACCCGCCTTTAGGCAGATCTCGTAAAGGGCCACCCGATCGGGCCGGGAGGATATGACCCTGTCGTCGGGGGTTGGCAGGAACAACTTAACCTCCCGGGGGATCCTATAGCGGGCCCGGATTCTTTTCAAATCCGGCCGCGTCATTGTGGAGGTTGTCCCCTCTGGGGACTCCTCCGCCGTCGAAGAAGCACTGGCCCCCAACCGGCGGCCCCTCGATGGGGCTCCACCAGTAACCCATCGTCGGGCTAGAGGGACGCGATCCTCTGAGTCAGAGGACCACTCGATCGGGGGAGAAGGGGAAGGAGAGGTACGACGCCTCTCGGAGGGAGGACGGTTCTCAGAACTGTCCTCCGAGGTCCAAGAGGGGGAACTCATGGGAGGGGAGACAGGTCCAAAATGGGAAAAAGCTAACCTGGAAGGGAAAAATCAGACGCGGGCCTGCTGGTTGCAGGAGAAGTCGAAGTGTAAGCGAGGAAGAAGACGAAGGCAAAGGCGGTATGGCGTCAGTTCAACCCCCCTCGCTTGGCTTTAACAGGTTTTCAAATCATCCCGCCATGTCTCGTCGGCCACATGGCCCCTTGCCATACGCTGGCTCGCCTCGAGGGATACCCCAGCGTGTGGTGCGGTACACCTCCGGCCAGTGGTGGGACCCCGCTGACGTCGCCGTAATGAAAGGAAATGATGATGTGGCTTTTCGCAGACTTCGAAGAGCCAGTCCTCACTCTCGAGGGTGATCGTGGCCAGCACAGCGTACGGAAGGCCGCCTCCTTACATTCTCCGCACCGTCCGCATAAAAGACAAGGACAGGGATCAGCCACGTGGAGAACGCCCCTTGAGCCTCAGCGGTGGGGCCCGCTTCGCCCCAGGGGCGAGGGGGCATCTGATATGACTGATCCCGTGTCGACAGAAAAGGTAACGGCAGCTACTGACCTACGACTTTCTCGACTCCGAGAGCCCCATCGGCCTCGGGGTAAACTAGCATTTTCCCACCCCCGGGACCCCCTCGGGGTCACGGGTGGGGTCATCATTTCTCGACCCCGAGACCCCCACCGGCCTCGGGGTGCACTAGCATTTCCCCACCCCCGGGACCCCCTTGGGGGGTCCCAGGGGGTCGCGGGGTGGGGTCATCATTTCTCGACCCCGAGACCCCCACCGGCCTCGGGGTGCACTAGCATTTCCCCACCCCCGGGACCCCCTCGGGGTCGCGGGTGGGGTCATCATTTCTCGACCCCGAGACCCCCACCGGCCTCGGGGTGCACTAGCATTTCCCCACCCCCGCGACCCCGAGGGGTCGCGGGGTGGGGTCATCATTTCTCGACCCCGAGACCCCCACCGGTCTCGGGGTGCACTAGCATTTCCCCACCCCCAGGACCCCCTCGGGGTCCCGGGGTGGGGTCATCATTTCTCGACCCCGAGACCCCCACCGGCCTCGGGGTGCACTAGCATTTTCCCACCCCGGGACCCCCTCGGGGTCGCGGGCTGGGGTCATCATTTCTCGACCCCGAGACCCCCACCGGCGAGGGGGTCGCGGGGTGGGGTCATCATTTCTCGATCCCAAGACCCTCACCGGCCTCGGGGTGCACTAGCATTTCCCCACCCCCGGGACCCCCTCAGGGTCGCGGGGTGGGGTCGAGAAAGGGGGTCCCGGGGGTGGGGTCATCATTTCTCGACCCCGAGACCCCCACCGGCCTCGGGTGCACTAGCATTTCCCCACCCCCGGGACCCCCTCGGGGTCGCGGGGTGGGGTCATCATTTCTCGACCCCGAGACCCCCACCGGCCTCGGGTTCATCATTTCTCGACCCCGAGACCCCCACCGGCCTCGGGGTGCACTAACATTTCCCCACCCCCGGGACCCCCTCGGGGTCGCGGGGTGGGGTCATCATTTCTCGACCCCGAGACCCCCACCGGTCTCGGGGTGCGCAGGCGTTCTCCCATCCTTGGGACCCCTTCCGGTCCCAGGGTGAAGGGTCGTCAGCGATTAGCATGAAACTCCCACCAAGGAAAACGACAACTCCAAGTCGTGCGGTACACCCACGTGATTCCCAGTACTCCCGTAATTGTGCCCCGTTACGGAGGACCATGCCTCATAACGGCGTATGGTGCGTTGCATGTCCCTGTGCATGGCCATGCCTCGCTACGGCGTACGATTCGCTACCACTTGCAACTGTGCCCGATCATATCAACAGACGGCGTGCACTGAATGCTTTCACAGCTGTTGGACATGTGTGATATCACGCCAGCAAGCGGTACGGGGTGTCTCCGGCACGCGCAGCGATGGTACGGTGGTGACCTCCCAGAGCTGTAAGCTAGAGTATTCGGATAGGTATAAAGGCATGTGCTCGCGCTGTAAGTAGGATCTGAACTCTGGTTTTTCGAAGCTTTCTTCCTCCCAGCAAAAACCCTAACCGCCTCAGCTCTTCTTCGCTGGAGCGGTTCTCTGTCTGAGCCCAAGTGACTGACTTGATCATCGGAGGGTCCCCACCAGTATCACCGGTCCCTAGGGGACTTTTCTTGCAGGACTCCGAGGAGAAGGACGTCCGTCTTCCCCGACGTTTTGGAAGGTGACTTGGCGTCATCAATAACTATATAAAAATATAACTTCAAATTAAAGAGATATAGGTGATCATAACATTAGCATATTTTTGTTATGCTTAGAAATATAATATAATTATTTTTAAAAAATATCTTGTTTATCTATGTTAACACAAAACTTGTCATCGTTCTATCTTCCGGCAAGTAATCTCGACCTCTTTCTCTCATTTCCCGCGTTCTAGCTAGAGGTCGTGAGATTAAGTGAGATTTCTAATGAGAAACAAAAAATTTTGATGACCGTGTGTGTAAATCTGAACCCAAATATATTCTTTGGCTCAAATCAGTTGAATCAGTGGACCAATTTTCCCGCTAGTTCAGTGAACCAGTGGCTAAGCCAAGTGTAATTATGTAAACCAATCATAAGGCAGTGTTTGATATGGGAAATAAGGGGATATCTCCTGGATATCCTCCCTTATTTTCAAATGCTATAGCTAGAGAGGATATATCTGAAAAAGTTTAACCAGAGGGGATCCTGAACTTATTCCCTAAGGAATCCAGGAACAACTAAAGTTATCCCTTGATGGCAGGTTTGTAATTTAAAAAATGTGCTTATTCCCTTAGCTATCCCTGGATAAATGATATCATGTACATTTATCCAGGATAGCTTTTGAGCTATAAACACTACCTAAGTGCTCTATGGTGGGTTAAGTCGTAGCCTGGGTTGAGACACAGCTTTAATTAGACTCAAGTTGGCTTGACCTTTTATAGATTAACGAGTGAAATAAGTAGGTTAATTATAAATTAGTGTTTTTATTAAATTACTTAATTCCAAAATTAACTAATTAAGTTAATCTAATCTCTCTCTCTCTCTCAAAGTTGATTTAAGATAGGACCACTCGATCCCTTTTAATTTTTTTTTAAAAATAATATGGCTTGTGAAATCTCTAAAATTTGAAATCGTCTATTCAACACATGATTTCAATTTTGGTCCAAAATTATTTTCAACATATCATCCAGAATTTATTTTTTTTATGATTATAAAAATTTATATTTGATGCAAGGTAAAATTATTTTCGCCTCAAATGGCAAATGTGGCATGTAGCGGAATCCACTTCAAACTGCTATACTCAGAAGGAATCCACTCCCGTTGCATAGAAAGATAGATGCACCAACTACCAGCTCTGTACCTCGGCATGGTTGAGCCATTTCCGTACCTCGATAGGATCGAGTCATCTCTATACCTCGACAGAGCCAAGCAATCTCCATACCTCGGTAAGGCCGAGCTAAGCCACCAACCCCCAGACATTCTCCAAACCTTGGATTGACCGAATTTCAGCTCCACATGATAAACATTGTCCTTGCCCGAATCGGGTCGGACATCTTGATGAACAAATTGCACTGATCATAAAGATCTCGGAACAAGCCTCCCTAAACGGAAACAAAGGCCAGATACGACACCTCCATGATCAATGAAATCCTATATTCCTTGATGATGCATGTAGCTATCATCCTTATCAGCCATCGATTTCCACAACTGCGCCCGAGAAATTAAGCACAACTTACCATCTTAACGGCGCATAAATATCAGATCCCAATATCCCTCATGTAAACTTTGAAGCACAACTCAGACTCTCACCCATGTCATTGCTCTTCAGAGTTCTTCTCTGGAGCGTCCTCTTTGAACAACCTTCTTCACCTTAAATGTGGCCAAGGATTTTCACTGACTTAGACGTCGAAGGATTTTTCGCAGGATCCATCCATCCTACGTGAGGACTATTTTACATGTTTGATAAGATGAAAGAGCGCTACTCGAATCCTAATATACACTATCCCAAGCCGAAAAACGAAAATATACGGCAACAATAACCTACCAAAGCTGATCTCACAGCCGTTCCCATATTAGATTTCCATTTTCCTACTGAAGTTGTCATCTCCTCCATTTTCAAGATAGATCCAGCTAGTGGTCTCACGTTCGCTCTCACAATCATTCCCATATTAGATTTTCATTTCCCTACCGGAGTGTTACCATTTCCCTGCTGAAAGCCACCATCACCGTCTCATCCGTGGTTCTACCTCGTTTAGAATAAAATCAAATATTAAAAATTTAATATTAAAAAAGTAAAAGGGTACCAAAATCCATTAGAATTTGAAAAATGTTTGAAAAAAAAAAAACTTGTACCCGATCAATGTTAGATTCTTGAGATCTGATCTAGTGTGATCTTGCCAGTGATGTTTAGGGATGCAACTTGGGCCGAGTTCAACCCGAATCCGGCCCGCCGAACCCGATTTGCAGCAGTACTCAAACTCTAGTTTGCTTAACCCAAACCCGAAGAATTCGGATTGAACCCGGACCAATTTGCAACTTGGGCCGGGTTCGGGTTGCAGTCAATCCGAACCCAAGAAAATTCGAACCCGCAAGCCGCAAGCCCACTGGTGTTGTGGAAGTGATGATTTAGCCTTGTTGTTAGATTTAAAGATATGTAGAGCTAATAATGGTATTGTGAAAGTGATGATTCTTGGTATGAACATTTCATCATAACCTTCGTTACCTTTTAAAATGAGCAATATACCTTTAACCATTACATTTTATCAAGTAATTGGTGGGCCAAACTAGTATCTTTATTTTTTTTAATTATCTTCTTTGAGACATTTGTAACTTTTAATATGAAGTTTGCTAAAATTTTATGAAAGCATATGGGAAGAGGTGATAAGCAGAAAACTGAAAAAAGTGGTGATGAGTAAAATACCAAAGAGCAATGGATGGTAAATGCAGTCTCACTACTTACCAGACTTATGTGGTCTTCTAGCTGGCTCTTTATATCGTCTCAATATTTTCTGCTTCCGAAGGATACAGATGACTTCATCGATGCATATGGTGGTTATTGAAATGTTATGCAACATTTAGATTACTTTGGATATGTTTTGGTTTAAAAATCTATTTTTTTTAGTCTTATGTAAAATATGTATATTTTTAGACATGCAATTTGAGATGTGAAGCTTGTTTGTTTCAAACTTCAGCTTGTTTGTACAATGTGAAGCTTATTTGTTTCAAACTTTAGCTTATTTGTGCAATGTTAAGCTTGTTTGTTTTATATTGTCATTTTTTTTTCCATCAATCCGAAATCCAACCCAAAACTCAACTCGAACCTGATTTTTAAAAATAGGATTAGTGTTGAGGTTTTACAAATAGAGTTAGGGTTAGGGTTAACATTTTACAAATAAGGTTAGGGTTAAAAAAAACCCGAGTTCATGAGCCCGAGTTAGACCCCTAGTGATGTTGATCCTTCTATGCAGAAAACTCATAGTAAGTCAACAAAAATTATCATTCCTGTTCAGCAGTCAGCACCGGATTTATAAATCAAGCACCTGATTTTGAAATACTCATTTTCAAGACCAGCTTGCAATTTTCAAGGCATGGTGTTCCATCGTGAGTAGAATTGACATCCCTACAAACGTCTTCAGCATGCATCATGCAATGCAGAATTTAGATTAACCAATGCATACATTTTAGTGTGATATATTAAATAAGCTGTTCACATGTAAAATTGCACAAAACCATAAACAAGTAAATGATCTAGATATAGATCAAATGCATCAAGCCCATAAGTTTAGCATAAACCCACAGATGTACACCTGATCAATCAACTTAAACCTGCCTTATGAGTGATGGTTCATGCATAGGAATAAATAATTCACATTAAATTTGGTTGCTAAGCGTTTCCAAATTAACATCCTCTGCAATCTATTTCATTATCACCTGTTTTTAAGCAAAGATGAATATATGTGCAGTTACATGTTTGCTTCAACTTGTGTAGAAAGAAGCATATATTTCACTTCTAAATTGCAGAAGATCAACCTACATCAAACTGATCCATTTAGAGAGAGAAAAAAAAAGACTATTTTCACCTCACTATATTGCATGTGAAACGGTACATGACCAACAAGCATGAACCACATGATACTGAATGTTTTGTGCTACACAAAAGAAATGGTAAGTGGTTCCTTGATTTATAACTTGTGGAAGAGTTTAGCATTCCTCCTCTCCCTTCTTCTTCTTGGCCCACTAATGAAGACATTATTACAACCAAGGACTGCACAGACTTAAAGAAAGCTATTCGGTTTAACAAACCCAGTCCAAGCAGTGGCTTGATTTACTCAAGTGATCAAATTTGGTTCTCTGACTCCACTCAAACTGCCAATCCAGCAACAGAGCTGCTTGATCTAAAAGAAGAAGCTGGTGCATGAAGAGGGGATGTGTCCAGAACATATTGCATGTCAAATTATTATCCACAAATAGAAAAGTTCAGTTTGAATGTCGACTTAGTCCTGAATAGCCCAGAGTGGAGGAAGCATAGTCACGTAGCCGTTGGGAAAAGGCTTAGATGAGTTGAGTTGAGTTGAAATAGAAAAGTTCAGGATGAAATTAGATTTTAGGGTCCGAAGAAAATACTCTCAAATCAAAATTTGTTTAGTGGAATAGAGCCCATCGATATGTATAACCAAATGCATACGATATCATTAATCAAATATGCCACAAGAGAAATTAGTAATTCTTGCGTTATGAAATATGAATGAACACCTCTAAAGCTATAGGTGCAATTTAACTTCCATTAGTCCATGATGCTGCTAAAACATCCATCTTTAGATGAATTACTAGTGGCCCACCGCAAGGGAAATTTTCATTTAATGGCAAATAAAAATCCTAAGAAAAAAAATTAAATAATACATCATGTACAAGAAACAGGTATATTGTTCATAGTATCCTTGTGAAGTCAAAGCAAGTAACATGCATGCCCACGTTTGCTGCAAAAACACATGCAAATGTGGCACACAAAAAAAGGGGCACTTAAATCAGATTGACATCGTAGAATTCTAATTATGGCCTCACTTTGCTACTAACTTTACTGTCAATTTGCATAAAAAATTATGCAGTGATCTAGGAGAGTTTCTATTGTCAGATTCCAACATGACATCAACCAGCTTAATTACTAAGCCAGGTCAAATTAAAATGAGAAAGATAAACTTCGAAAGAGAAAAAAGGAAATAACTTTGGTTATTGTTGCAGGAATAGGTAATATGAATTGAACTTTTGTATTAGAGACTCATAAAGACAAGCCCTATGGATGGCCAAGCTTTCCCACGTAGTATCAAAGTCATCTGTTCTACCAGTGAGAGTGAAATGACACATCTAGTTTACTTTGGAGCAATTAGCATTTGATGGATGACTGTTCCTGGTTATCATATGATCTTTTGGCATAGTTTGAGAAGGATACTTCCTGTCATGTTTTTTTGGACATTTATTAGAGAGTGATTTTGGAGGACTATTTGCACTAAAAAGCAAGTTGATTCAAAGAAGGGAAGTAAGGCATGGCCCTACATGCATAAATACAGCCATGCTGTCCATTTGCCTTGGTACAACCTTTTTATGCATTCTATCCAAATTTTCTTTTCATGCATTCCATCCAAATTTTCTAAGGGAACAAGCCCCCCACCACCTCTTTTTCTAATGTTTCAAGCATTTTTACACTGTCAAACTCTAATTTGAGCCACATTAAAAGTTGAGATGCAAATCCTTAATAAGATATGCAAAATAAGACTATTTGCACTGAGATCAAATTAATTATAGGAAAATGAGTTCAGAAGCATATTTCTGTACACATGAGCCTTCGATTGCAAGAAGGAAAACTACAGCACTGTAACTCTCCAGAATAGGATACTGGGATTGAGCCCAATATGAGCTACTTAATGCATATGGACCTCCATTATTGAGATTATATGAACTGCCTCCCTCTACCTTACATGAATCTGTCATCATGTTCTAGAATTTAATGCAGGGGAAATATGACAATGCAAACTAGTCTGCTAAGGAATGAGAACATAGACAAGATGCATACCTCTCTAAAGTTCCTTCAAGAATGGAATGGATTCTTTCCAGTATTTCTTGATGGCATCAACAACTTTAACAGTGTAGGCCTTGTCCTCAGGGTAATAAGCAATAGGGTCTGATAGTAGAGGAGCTGGAAGATCAAGAACGCCTTCTAGTGTTGCATGGAGACAGTAAGCTGAGTATGTTACATGATACCCTCCTTCCTGAACAATCAGGATGCGTCCATTGGTATAAGTATCAGCCAAACTGCGTACAATTTGCCCAATCTTCCTGTAACCTTCCATCGTCAGGCATTGCCTTCCATTTGGATCAAACTGAAGCAAGACAGAAGTTAACAGCAAGATAAGGAGAGATCAAAAATTAAAGGGAATCTCTACTTATGAAAGGCGAACTCAACAAAAAACAAAATAAGCATATTTGGACATCCATATTGACAAGACAATTGATACTTAAATACAATCACAGGGCAAACAATTTGTGAATTGACAAACAAGTCTTCCTATTGAAATGCAAAAAGTTCTATGCTTACAATGCTGAAGCTTATACTAGTTGATGGCCTCAAAAAGACAAGAAACAACAATCATTTCTACAGCATATTATGTATGCTAAAAAAGTTTAGCCTTAAAATGGCTTTGTTATAGTTTTCTATTATTAACATTTTAGAGGCAATTCAGCATCATGACTCTCACTTTTACCGCACATTCTGAATTTGGCATGACTGCAAAAATGAATGCAAAGACTTTGAACATGTGCACAGGGACAACAAAGCAACCCAAGCATGAAATCAACTTACTGCGCTAGAATCTTGACCAACAACCAAAACAATTTGCATGGGTCCAAATATTCGAACAGCTGGAGCAACCAATTTTTTCATTGCATATGCATAACCTTCATCCCCTGTTCCATTGGGTAAAGGTATATTCAGATTGTACCCAAACCCCTTGTCTTCACCAGCTTCATCAATAGAGCCACTCTGAGGATGCGATGGACCCCAGGAACCATGATTCATGTGAAGGGAGATAGTAAGAACATCATCTGAGCGATAAAATCCCTCAGCTGTACCATTGCCATAATGGACATCTATATCAATTATGGCAACCTTTCTGAAGCCAGAATCTAGAGCAAGTTGTACTGCAAGCCCAGCATTATTTAGAAAGCAGTAACCATCAGCTTGACAAGGCTGCGCATGATGACCAGGTGGACGAACTAGAGCATAAGCAAGCTTCCCATGTCCATCTAACAAATACTTCATTGCTGATAATGTGGTTCCAGCAGCTAGAAGAGCAGCACCCCAGGACCCAGGGTTCAGAAAAGTGCCAGCACAGAGTTCTTTGCTTCCAGCTCCATTGGCTTGTACAAGTTCCTCTATGTATTCTGACATATAAATTTGAAAACAAACTAATTTTAACAAAGAAAGCATCAGGCTTAAGGATGTTAGCACACCAACGTAACAGGAAAGTTCACAATTTCACGCAAACGCTTTGTATACCCATTGTGCATTCTGACATATAAAATATGAAACTAAACCAGGTAACTCTAAGTGAGAAGATGTCAGAATACACTAGATAATTTTGGAGTTCTACTAAGGTAAGAAACATTACTGCTCTATTTGTTCTTGTCCGACAGAGGGAAAGTTGGAGTCGTTTTTCAAACCGGTGCCAAAAGGCACCGGTTTTAAACAAAAGGTACGGGATCAAAACTTTTTATCGGAATGGTGTTAAAGGGAAAAACGCCATTTCAAATGGCGTTTTTCCCTGCTGAGTCATCTGTTTTCTGGAAAAAAAATGACACTGAGGCTTGGCTCCGAGGTGACGGGGCAAAACGAAATCGCCACATGATGTGGCGATTTCAGAGATGAAATCGCCACATTATGTGGCGAGTCCATCCCAGGTTGGAATCGCCACATGATGTGGCGATTCCAACATAAATGGAATCGCCACATCAAGTGGCGATTCCAATTAGTTGGAATCGCCACTTCATGTGGCGATTCCAACACAGAACCCCACCAGAGACCGGTCGGGGGTTCTTCTTTTAAAGGCAGCGTCAATTTGGAAGGCAGCGAGTCTTCTTCCACCGGGGGTTCTTCTTTTAAAGGCAGCGGGGCTTCGTCAATTTGGAAGGCAGCGAGTCTTCTTCTTTTAAAGGCAGCGTCTTCTTCAAGCCCTTGAAGCCCTCCTTCCCCCGCCCGATCTATAAGTCTGTCCCCCGCCAGGGCTCGTCGGAAAGATCCCCCGTCACTGCTCGCCTACCATCGAAGTCCATTGCTGCTGGTAGCCTTCTACCAAAATTCCTTTGATGGGAGTTTACGAGGTACATAAAGTCTTGATTATCTCAATTAGATTCAATAATCCTAGTTTACAAGGTACACAAAGTCCCATACTCTATATAAACAAATTATTTTTGCTTTGTTGTATGGATGTGAACGTCCCACATTTGATCTATAATTCGGCCGTTGCTTTTAATGTTTATTGATTGCTTGTAAATGTTGCTTTTGTCAGATTATCAAGATATGGCTCATAATGTCTTAGATCCAGGGCCTCGTGATCCTACTGTTCTCACTTTGCAAAAGTTACATAGATCAACGAATATATTCAAGGCGAGGTATGTATTATTGATCGACGGTTCTTAATTAATTAATAATTGTTTATGTTGATGCGGATGTATCAAATATTTTTATTTTAGGAGTTACCGGTTCTTAGATGCCGTCGGCATGACGCACATATCTGGAAAGAGACACCGGGAATCTCACACCCACGAGTGCAGTACTACCTAGATCGTGTCGGCATGTTTGGCATATATCGGATTGGCCAGATTCGACTGGATGTCGGCCTTATTTCTGCACTGGTAGAGAGATGGCGGCAAGAGACTCATACATTTCATCTACCTTTTGGTGAGGCGACCATTACACTACAGGATGTAAGTATTCTGAGCGGCCTCCGGATTGATGGTTCCGCTGTTACTGGGTTAGATCCGCACCATACAATTCCGGAGTGGCAGGCTATATTTGGGAGGTTATTTGGTGTTGAACCTCCCGTCGAAGCATTTCCAAAAGGTCGTTTTCGTTTAGCATTCTTTGATCAATTCTATCATGACCTTCACTTGGACGAAGATGTGGATGATGCGGTTGTGCAGCAGTTTGTGAGGGGACAACTTCTTCGAATCATTGGTGGAGTGATTCTTCCGGATACCTCTGGTAATTTAGTTAAGTTGATGTACGTGCCATTTCTTGAAGACTTGGAGGCTTTTGCTGCTCTAAGTTGGGGTTCGGCTACACTGGCTGGTTTATATAGAGCACTATGTCGTGCAACGAGCCCTACCCAGTCTGACATCGGAGGATACCTCCCACTGCTACAGGTAAACACTTTATACTTATGTCTGAGATCGATGTAATTTTATAAATTAAAATTTTGAAACATCCGAACATGCAGATTTGGGCATGAGAACGATTTCCTATTTTCCATCCCACGAGACTCGAGATTCCGGAGGCTAGACCGTCGGATGCCGATGATGATTGGCACTTAGGTGCACCGTGGGGGTATAGATGGCACGTAAGATACAACATGAAAAATATTCCAACCCATACACTACGTGCGTATAGGGACCAGTTGGATCTGTTGGATGATACTGAACAACGGGTATGTCATGTTATATATAAATTCAATTAGATTGATTCACTATGTTGCATAATGATTAATTAAATTTTTCATATGCAGTTTTTATGGTGTCCTTACTCGCCGGCAATTATTTCTATTTTACCTCCAAGCTGCTTGGTTAGTTCGGATATTTGGACGGCGCGGAGCCCGCTGATATGTTTTGATGTAGTTGAATGGCATTTGCCGGATCGGGTGCTTCGTCAATTTGGATGTCGCCAATGCATACCATGTCCATGCGATACGTCGCTACATCATCAGATTGATCGACGGGGGAGGTCATATACTGCATGGGATGCTGTGCACGAGACTTATGTTGCAACATGGAATGCACGGCGCCAGAACGTGATTGTGGGAGAGCCTATAGTAGCAGGATTCTCATGCACACCCGATTATATGGCCTGGTTTAGGAGCATCACTCGAATATGTGTAGGATTCTCCTGGCACACTGCTAACACATGTGTACATGGATATTTATATATTGTCCACTTTCCACATGAACAAATACGGTCACTGAGAGAAACAGTCTGAACGTTTCCTCCACCCCTGAGAGCTTCACTGAACCTCCTTGTCACTACTTCATAAGTAGCTCTTTGCATGTTGTATCTAGTTACTCTGTGCTCATTAGCTTTGGCCTGACCTTCAGCAATCTTAATCGAAATATGAGGAGTGGAAAGGTTGTTAGGGTTCTCCTGTACATACCTTAAGGCTTCTGCGCGTCTCGTGTTGAAGTATTTAACAAGACGATGAAATGTCATCTGCACGCACGCAGTAATTGGAACATTTCTAGCTTCCCTCAACACGCAATTAAAAACTTCCGAGAGATTGGTTGTCAATGTGCCGTAGCGAAAGCCCCCGTCATGTACCAATGTCCACTTCTCCGGCTCTAACTCCGATAGCCAAGTCCAAGCCTCTGCATTGACTGTTTTAATCCTTTCCATCAGAAAGTTAAACTTCCGAAGCTGATGTTCGCTCCCAGCTTTCCATACTGCTCTTTTCAACTGAACATTGGAGAATCTCGAGTTGAAATTACTGCAAACATGTCTCAAACAATATCGATGATAAGCTCTTGGTGGAGCCCATCCAATTTCATTATCAGCTATGGCACTTAATATACCAGGATGTCGGTCAGATATAAGACAAATTCCATTTCTATCTTTCACAACATGCCTCCTAAGCCTCAGCAAAAACCAGCTCCAGCTAGCTGTACTCTCTTCATCCACAATTGCATAGGCTAGTGGAAATATCCTATTACCAGCATCAGTGCCTGTTGCGATCAGCATCTTCCCTCGGTACTTTCCACAAAGATGTGTTCCATCAATAGAAATCACCGGGCGACAATACCGAAACCCCTCAACAGATGGTTGAAATGCCCAAAATACATAATTCAAGACCCGTTCAGAAGAACTAGCTTCACTGTAGAAATCCCAACATACAACTGTTCCAGGGTTAGCATTCTGCATTGCAAGCATGTATCTAGGGAGCTTTGCATATGACGGTTCCCATTCACCAAATATATCAATCAATGCCCTCTGCTTTCCATGCCATGCTTTGACATATGACACTGTATAGTGAAATTGTTCTGCAATGGTTGCTATAATAGCTTCAATATTCACACTTGGATCTTTCTCCACTATGTGTCGAACAGCATGGCTAATAACTCGAGATGTAATATGTTTGTTATCCCGAGTTAAATTACTGAATAAACAAGAGTGCGGCCCTTCATACCTTGTGATCTCAAAAAATCCATGCTTCTTCAACTTGGTAGCACGCAACCTCCACTGACACCGTTGGGCAGTACTTGAAGAGGCACATCTCACAGACCAGAATAGTTTCTTCGACTCCACCACATTATATGTGCGATGCTTCTTGATGTGATACATTTCACATGCTCTCTTCAGTTCATCTTTAGTATTAAACAATAATCCTTAGCAAACTCAGTCATTGATGGATCCCAAAATTGAGATTTGAAAGGCAACTCTCTTGGAGTACTGACACATCCACCATCTTGCAAATTTAACTCATTATAAAATTCTGGAACTTGTTCATATGCAAAAGCTTGATGATCATATACCTGAGTTGGAATAGGGTCTGAATGAGTGTATGCAGGAATCGAACTAAAGCCAGTGTCATGAACTACCACGTCTCCATAGGACTCTTCATCTTCATATGACTCTTCTTCTGAGTCGTCATGTTCAGGCCAATAGTCATCATCTGCACTTTCGTCTGACTCCATTCCCAGACTATCAATATTACAATTGTTTATCACATCATCACTTTGTACAGCTGGCATCATTCCCTCAATCATTGGGAAATCCACTATAGGCCTAACTTGTTCCTGCTGCTGGGCAATAGGAGAACTGTCTCGAACATTCTCTACATGACCAACACTATATGGCTCAGGAATATCATCCTTTAACACATAGACTTCAATACATCGATATTCTGGAAACTTCGAGGGAAATGTCAACATGTGCTCCACATCGTCGTCGTCCTCAATTGGAAGAAGCACATATTTTTGATGCAATGTTGGAGATCTCCACATCAATCTGATGATATGTCTCTGTTCTGGAATTGTTAGAACTGTACGTATCTGATCAACCAACTCAGCGAAGCATGTTCCCGTACTCAATTTCAAACATTTACGAGGAGGTTGATTATAATGTATCCCTTCTTGGCCACCATGTTCAATTGATCCATCATAATATAGTAAAACACGTACAGTTTCCATCTGAAAAAAAGGTGATCAAAATTTATCTCTGATCAGCAACAAACAACAAAAAATTTTAAATATGCATGAGATGTGTGTTTAGTAGCATTTAGCACATATTGGTTCCCAAGAGTATGGGACTTTGTGTACCTTGTAAACTAGGATTATTGAATCTAATTGAGATAATCAAGACTTTGTGTACCTCGTAAACTCCCACCAAAGGAATTTTGGTAGAAGGCTACCAGCAGCAATGGACTTCGATGATAGGCGAGCAGTGACGGGGGGATCTTTCCGACGAGCCCTGGCGGGGGACAAACTTATAGATCGGGCGGGGGAAGGAGGGCTTCAAGGGCTTGAAGAAGACGCTGCCTTTAAAGAAGAAGACTCGCTACCTTCCAAATTGACGAAGCCCCGCTGCCTTTAAAAGAAGAACCCCCGATCGGTCTCTGGTGGGGGTTCTGTGTTGGAATCGCCACATGAAGTGGCGATTCCAACTAATTGGAATCGCCACTTCATGTGGCGATTCCAAATAGATGGAATCGCCACTTGAAGTGGCGATTCCAACTAATTGGAATCGCCACTTGATGTGGCGATTCCATGGCGATTTCCTTTGGCCCCGTCAACTCGGAGCCAAGCCTCAGTGTCATTTTTTTTCCAGAAAAACAGATGACTCAGCAGAAATGGCATTTTTCCCTTTAACACCATTCCGATAAAAAGTTTTGATCCCGTACCTTTTGTTTAAAACCGGTGCCTTTTGGCACCGGTTTGAAAAACGACTCGGGAAAGTTGAATAAGACAGTGGATGTCATATCCAACGCGATGGCTGATGTCTTTCATAGCAGCATAGATATCTGTGTAAATAAATAACCAAACATTCAAAAGCTCTTTTCTTTTGTTCCTATTTATATGCCATCATAATAGTGATGAAGATCTATACGTAGTATGAGAGGGAGGGCAGTGAATAATCTCTGTTTCAGTGCCTCAAGCCTTCCTCATAGGTAACTATAACGTCCAACCTTCCAATGTACCGCTGACACTCTCTTAGCTCCACAAATTTTTAACTAAAGGTGGGTAATATTCATTTCCTCTCGGTTATATTTGACCATAAAAATCTCTACTTTCCTGGCCAACTCTGGTAAGAATCTAGCGGGAAGAACACGGTTTTTGAGTCTCGACCCTCGCAACTATAAATTTCACAATAATATTTCAAAAAAAAATCAAATCTTTGAGCATATATAATCACAGAAAACTACTTTAAAACCAATAGTACAAGAATGGCAAGCTATCGTTCTTTGAATCCAGAACAAATGGATCACCTGCAGAGTGAAAGGATAGGAGCTCGGAGACGTGGGCGGGCTGGCCCGAGTGCCACGAGACGAAGGGGGCGATGGGGCCTTTGCGGAGGATGGAGACCATGTTCCTCACCCGGTCCGCGTTCTCCGGGTGCTTCTCCAAGACCTCGAGGAACCCCGGGTCGACGCTGGTGTCGAAGACTCCGGTGCCGGCGTCGTGGGCGAGCATGCCCTCGTGCCAGAAGACGTGGATGAGATCGGAAGGAGGACGAGAGGATGGCGAAGCCATGGCCATGGACTGGGGATTTGGAATCGGAGATTAGGGTTTCGGGAGCAAAATGGGGACTTCAATGGCGTGCCAGGTCCTAAACGGTCGAGCTTGTCTTTGGTAAAATCTGACCCGTTCATAAGCGAGATTTGAAACAAGTTGACGGCAGATCTGGAACATCGGCGAAGCGATCTTGTAATAACGTATCCCGATTTCAACTTCCTGATAAGATTCTCACTAAAAAAAAACAAAAACAAAAATAAAAACAAAAACTTCTTGATAAAATGCTGCAATTTTGAGTTGAGATGCAGCTTGAACCATGGAGCTTTATCGTTTGTTTGCGGTTAGAGCTAATAAGCATTAGAGGGAGTAAGGAGTGAAGCACAGTACTTATCATAGTATTACATCCCTAATATCTATCATACTTAATCGCTCAAATTACCGCTTTGGAGAAGTCATTTTATTCTCTTGTTGTAAGCCACCAATCTATTGGGATATATATAGATGGTTCAAATCCTTATCTAGTCAAATATATTGTTAACGGTAAGTAGCGTCCCACAATAACAATTAATTTAGACTACACAACTTAGGTCACTCAAGATTCTTTTCTTTTTATTAGTTGGATCAATGCCATGCTTGTTAAATCTGTTCTCACAGCAGTTCTTGGTGCTACAACTTCTCATAAGGCTTGGATTCAACTTAAAAAGCTTCATGCAATCCATTTTCATTCTTAAGTGATGAACTTACAAGACACTCTACATACTTTCCAAAAAGACAATCATTTGATGGCTAATTATCTTTATAAGATGAAAGCAATTGCATATCCTCTTCAGGTTATTGGTTACCCTAATTGTGATTTTAAACCATGTTCATAAAATTTGAGGGTGTTATAACCTAAATATGATGCTATTATTACTTCTATTATTAACCAAGAAAAACAAATTATCTTTGATAAGCTGTTTGGCTAGCTAGTTTCTTGCCTTTAATATTCATTAGCAGTCTCATGCCAAGTTATCACACTCTCGCCATCCATCAACTGCCTTTACCACAAAGTGCAAATCATCAATTTTCTCAAGAAACTGCAACAGCTCTTAGAAAGGACTTCATATAAAACATAATAATTAGGAAAATCATCAAGGCTCTCGCTTTACATATTTTAACAACAATCAGTGAGTTCCATCAAATTCTGTCAGTCAAGCATCTTTTATCCTACCAAAGATAAATTAATCAATAGTTTGTTAGATTTGCAATCACATTAATCATGCTACACTAGACTGCTGTCATTGCTTGGATTTATCATACCAAGGGAAACAACCTCCTAAAAAAAATTTCAACCTATTGTTGTTGGAAAAGGTTGCACCTAAATTTAGCACCTAGATGCTAGTACTTCTAATCACATCACTGTAGATCTAAATAATCTCTCCATTCGTTCAAATACTCAGGACCTGACGTTGCTGCTGCTGGTAATGGTAGTACCCTCTCAATTCTCATATTGGGTCCACTTCATTTATACATAAGAATGCAAATATAGAGTAACAATAACTCTGCATGTTCCATAAATAACCAAAAACTTATTTGTTGCCAAGATCTAGCAACCCAAGAGGGGGAAGGGAGCGAATTAGGTTTCTTTAAAAAGTTAATAAACTAAGTATGTGCACTTATATTTCTTTTGTAAATAAATAACGTATAGTGAAGTGAATTTAATATGCAAACAATCATAGAAAAGTATCACAATTAAACACACAATATTTATAGTAGTTCAATGCCAACCCTGCACCTACATCCACTCCCCAAGAACACCTTGGATATTTTCACTAATCACCACTAGCCAACCTGGTTAGCACACTTGTTTTGGGCATAAGTAAACCTTACAAATACAATCCTGGGTAGACCTCTACCCAATCACATTTCACAACTGTGAAACAAATCAAAGCACAAGTAATAGAATGTTTAATACAAGATGCTCCTGTTAAATGAGCAGATTAAACAATAAGAATACTTATCAACTTGAAGAACTAATCCTGAAGTAGCTTCTTTCTTTAATGACGCAGCAGCAACACAAGAGAAGCCTTCAAGGTAGCTTTGAATGCTCTTCAAAGAGGGTAGATGGAGCTTTAACACCGGTTCAAGAATCAGCAATAAATGAACTCCGGTGACTGGAAAACAATCAAAGCAATACTCCAATACTCCTCTAATTAAATCTCTCTTTCAAATGATTTCTCTCATGTTTTTTTACTAATATTTTTCTTCTTTTTTTTTTCAAAAATCAATGTTGAAACACTGTTCAACACCTCTATTTATACCAAGAAATAAATATATATAGCCATTGTATTACTGTTGTGTAATGGAGAAGAGAGAGAGAGAAAGAACTATATCTGCTCCAACAAAATAGAAAACAATGGAAAATAAAATTTGAAATAGTAAGAGCCATGAAAACATCCAAATTCCAATAAGAATGACATCCCAGAATCCTCAAATCGGCAAGCCAGAAAAAAGTAGTATGCCAGAAACCAAAACCGACATTCCAATTTTTAAATCCAGCAAACCAGGATAAAAGATGGCATTCCAAACACCAAAAATCAGCAGCCCAATTTTAACAAGAAAATATTGCGGCCGTTAGCAACAAGAAACCGATATGTCAATTTGAAAAGTTGGCATTCCAACTTTAAACCCAAAAGTCATCAGCTGAAGGAGCAAGAGAACCAGCATGCCAACACATGAAACCGACATTCCAATTTTTTTATCCCAAAAGTCATCAGCCGAAGGAACAAGAAAACCAACATGCCAAAAGTGAAGCAATAGGGAACCAACCGAAGCCCAAAGGAAATTAGCATGCCAGCATATAAAAACGGCATTCCAACTTTGAGACAACAGGGAATCAGCCGAAGCCCAACGGAAATTAGCATGCCAGCATATAAAAACGGCATTCCAACTTTGAGACAATAGGGAATCAATCGAAGGAGTAAGAGAATTAGCATGCCAACCATGAAACTGGTATACCAACTTTTGAACTCAAGGAACCAACCGAAGGATCCAAATAACTGGCAAGCCAAAATAAAACTTGGCATTCCAACTTTCTTAGCACAGGGAGCCAGCCGAATGGAATGAAGAAATAGCATGCCAAACCATCTACTAGCATGCCAAAAATAAGCACCAGGGAACCATTCTAAAGGCAACAAAGGTTGACGAGCCAATTTAAAAAATCAGCAAGTCAAAAGGCATCTAACCGAAGGCAAACTGAAGGTAACAAAATCTGGTGTTCCAAATCAATGATTGGCAACCCAAGATTCAAACAGCAGGCATCTAACTGAAGGCAAACTGGAGATAGATAGTTTAAGAACATAATCCAGTAATGATTCAAAATATTATAGAATTATAAATAGGAACTTGTAAGACAATTGAATCCAGTTCAAGATAATACAAATATAATTAAACTTTAAAGTTATTTTGTCGAATGAACCATAGAACATGAAATGTATGAAAATCATCCTATAAAAGCTTAAGTTCATTGAAGAGTGATATAATTACAACAAGTATATTTATTCATTACATGTGATACCTTTCTTTTTGAAGCATAATATACCTTTAGTTGTAGGAAGTGTATCCTTTCATGATGAGTAACCTGAAATTGATTGAACTTGATAGAGATGATATTAACACAATACTTAATTATTTTATGTTTCATCAAAATCAATATGAGGTCAACAATCTTTTCCTTTTTGATAATGAAAAAACCATTAAGTATTCAATAAGAGATAAGTAATTTCAATTAAAGCATTCCTTGCAATTTTGAAGCATAAGACACTGCGTGCCAAAATATGTTTTGTGTGCCAAAACTTTGATTTTCAAAATATTTAGGCTATAATTTTCAATAGATACCTTGCAAAACTCCCCCTTTGGTTTTGAAACAATGAACTTTTCAAAAGTATGCATTCCATTTTTTCAAAATGAAAAACAAAAATAGAGTGTATGAAAGCTTTAAAATCAAAGTGTATGCTTTTCATTTCTCCCCCTTTTTATCATTAATCAAAAAGAAGGTAAAAGAGTTTGCATCTATCACTGTATGCCTTTTCTTTAAGGAATGATTAAGTATAGAAAGTAATGATAAGCATAAAATTTTTAATATTAAGCAAATATTATAAAGTGCAAATAAAATTATATAGTCTTACAAACCATACAAGCCAGTCATTGATAATTTATAAGCCAATAAAGTATTGGTCCACAATAGTAAGCAGAAATTAAACAAGCTAAAAGAAATAACAATAAATATATGTTTTGAAGTAACAAAGGCAGGCATCCATGTAATCCCCTAGATTTCTCACCTGCTCGTGAGAGTTATCACGAGATATTTGAATCAGATGATTAGATGATAGACTCTAGATATTTGAATTTCCAGTATATCTTAATTGCTCGTGAGAGTTATCACGAGGTCAGATGATAGACTCCAGATATTTGAATTCCAAGTATATCTTAATTGCTCGTGAGAGTTATCACGAGATCAGATGATAGACTCTAGATATTTGAATTTCAAGTATATCTAATTACAGAGTCCCTTGATTTGGGGACTCTGCAATGCCTATAAAAGATGATGTAGAACCCTCCTTCCATCATACGTGGACGCCCCCTTCTCATCATCTCCTCGTGCGGATATTTCTTCCCCAGCGCGTCTGCCTCTGGTAAGTCCCCTGTTCATGCATGAGAGAGAAGGATTGAGAGAGAGAAAGTTAAAAAAAAAAAAACAACGGAGAAGAGGGAGGAGCCGGGTTACAGAACCCAGCTCCCTCCCCTTCCACTGTGCGCCGGCACTGGTTCAGGCCCGACGGTGTGCTCGCCGCCTCGCCGGGCCTGAGCCCCAGCCGACAACCCCATCGGCACCGGGGGCGGCGTCCGGTGGGGTGCCAGAGAACAATGAGAGAGAGAAGAGGGCGGAGGAGGGAGAAAGAGACGATCTGGGAAAGAGCTACCGCCGGTTCGATCCTTGGTTCGGGCCCGGCGGTGTGCTCGCCGCCTCGCCGGGCCTGGGCCTTGGTCGGAGACCTCCACCGGCGCCGGGCATGCGTCCGGTGGAGGTCCGGCCGGCCATGGTGGCCGGCCGTGCCGCCGGCGTAATCCTTAAGCCACAGATGACAATGAGAGAGAAGAGAGAAATTAGGAGAGAGAAAGAGAGGGGAGGCCGGCCACGGCGGTGGCCGGCTCTGGCCCGGCCACCGGAGGCCGGACCGCCCCGGATTGGGCTGGCAAGGTCGCTGGCGTGATTTGAGCCGCCGTGATGAGACAAAGAGAAGATGTAATTAGATTGAAATTGATTAGAGAGAAAGCATGGGGGAGGCTGCTGTGGCGGCGGCTGGCCACGGTCCGGCCAACAGCGGCCGGCCACGGTCCGGCCAACAGCGGCCGGACCGCCTTCAATTTGGCCGGCGGCGGCCCTGGCCGCCGGTGCGAATCTCAGCTCCTCTGTTTCTTTTGAAACAGAGGAGCTGGGTTAATAAGAAGTAATGGGCTGTTGGGCCATCCGATTTTTGGGCCTTGTTGGGCCATCTCTGAGCCCAGTTTGAGCAATGTTTTGGCCCTGTATCGGCCGAGAATGACAAAATAAATATATGGCCCGAATCAAGATTGATTCTAGTTTCTGGGAATAATTTTATTTTCCTATTTGGGTGTATACATTGAGAGATATTCAAGCCCAAAGTTGGGCCCGTGAAGTGGTTTGGGTAGAGTTTAAGAATTATTCAGATTTTAGAAATTTAATAATGAAAAATGATTATGTAGGTTCCCAGGAGTCCAATTAGCTGGGTTATCAAGTGAAATTCGTGTACTATAGTAAGTAAGTCAAGTATTATAATTTTATTAATTATTTAATTTATGAACTGTGAAATTACAGTTAAATGTAATTATATTTTGCAAAAATCATATTATTACTATATGTAATCATGATAATGACAGTAAAACTTTATGTGTCGCCGCGGTTCTCACATGATAGATTCTCACATGACAGATTATCATATGACAGATTCACACATGACAGATTATCACATGAAATTCACACATGATAGATTATCACATGACAGATTATCACATTATCACATGACAGATTATCACATGACAGATGATAGACACTGGTACCAGGACCCTTCCTCTTAGGGGATATTTAAGAGGGCTACACATGATGTGTATTGTAGGGCCATGGACACATAAAGAAAAATAATGACAGTATAAACAATGTAATTGTTATTGAATTAAGTTTCAAATTAATTGATCTGATGACATGAACCTAATGATAGCCTGATAAATGAAATTTTGAAATTATATTAGGCTTACTTATTGAGTGTGAGCTCATAAAATTCTCATAATATTTTTCAGAGCCTCAGAATGAAGATGGATAATTGAGATAGAAGGAGTTTCTATTAAGAAGACTTAGTTTTATTATATTGATTTAGTTCAGATTTGTTGTGTGTAGGGCAGATAGCCCAAGACTGATAATTCTGGTTTGTAATAAATCCTGGATATGGAATTTGATTTATATTGATTTATGTGATAAGTGCAAGACGCCTTGCATGCCTGGCATGCGGCGGGTTGTCATCCTAGTTCAAATTTTGGGACTGGGGCGTGACAGCTTTAGTGGTATCAGAGCCTGGTTATGACATTAGGGACATATACATGATGACACTTTAGGCAAAACACTAGAGTGACATAGAGACAAATTATAAATTTAAAGGAATCTCAGAAATTATGCTTTGAAAGCCTAACAATTAATGTTTACAGTGATATTAATTACATTTTAGTGCAATGCATAAGTTAATTAACAGTAGGTGCAACTTAATGTTAAAACAAATTACACTTATGTCCAGAAATGATTAAAGTAGGTACTGCTTACGCTCAAACTTTAATTGACCCGGGTGCTACGCATTCTTTCATATCTGACATCTATCTTGACAAGAATGCATCATTGACACCTATTCCTCTGGAGCAAGAGCATATTGCGCTTCCAAATGGAGATGTTATGAAAGTTGGCACAGTATGCAAATCTTGCCCAATTATCTTGGAGAATAGGAGGTTGAATGCTGATCTCATTGTCCTTCCACTGAAGTTTTTCGATGTTATCCTTGGAATGGATTGGTTGGCCTCCAATCATGCTTCAGTAGACTGCTTCAGGAAGACTGTCAACTTCAAAATTCCAAGCCAGCCTGAATTCAGTTTTATTGGTGGTCAGAAATACCTAGCCTCAGTGTTCATATCAGTAATGCAAGCTGGAAAGTATTTGATGAGTGGTGGTCAAGGATTTCTTGCTGTAGTCAAGGACCTTCAGCAAGAAGAGACCAAGTTGGAGGATATTCCCATAGCTCGAGAATTTCCAGATGTCTTCCCTGAGGATTTGACTAATTTACCTCCTGATCGGGAAGTCGAGTTCTCTATTGATCTAGTTCCTGGAACTGGGCCTATATCAAAGGCCCCTTACCGTATGGCCCCGGCTGAGCTAAAAGAACTGAAGAATCAACTACAAGAGCTCCTAGATCGAGGATTTATTAGACCCAGTGCTTCTCCTTGGGGTGCTCCAGTCTATTTGTTAAGAAGAAGGATGGCAGTCTTCGACTCTGCATTGATTACCGGGGAATCAATAAAGTAACAGTGCGAAATAAGTATCCTCTGCCAAGGATTGACGACTTGTTTGATCAACTTCAAGGAGCCCGGATATTCTCAAAGATTGATCTTAGGTCCGGGTACCATCAGCTTAAAGTCAAAGAAGGGGATGTACCAAAGACAGCATTTAGAACCAGATATGGCCACTATGAGTTCTTGGTGATGCCGTTTGGGTTAACTAATGCCCCAGCAGCATTCATGGACTTAATGAACAGAATTTTTAAACCATATCTGGATCAGTTTGTGGTGGTTTTCATTGATGATATTCTGATATATTCCAAGAGCCATAAGGAGCATGAGGACCACCTGAGAATTGTGCTACAGATTCTGCAAGAGAAGAAGCTTTATGCCAAGCTGAAGAAGTGTGAATTTTGGTTGGATCAAGTATCTTTCTTGGGTCATATAATCTCTAAAGATGGTGTATCTGTGGACCCGAAAAAGATTGAAGCTATCACTAACTGGAGCCGACCTACCAATGTGGCAGAAGTCAGAAGCTTCTTGGGATTAGCCGGGTATTACCAAAAATTTGTGGAGAATTTTTCTCGCATTGCTCTACCCCTAACTCGCTTAACCCAAAAGCGAGTGAAGTTTGACTGGACAGTGGAGTGTGAGGAAAGTTTCCAGGAGTTAAAGCAGCGCCTGGTGTCAGCTCCCATTCTTGTTCTTCCAACGGGATCTGAAGGTTTTACTATATACACTGATGCCTCTCGAAAAGGATTGGGATGTGTTTTGATGCAGAATGAAAGAGTGATAGCTTATGCCTCCAGACAACTGAAACCTTATGAGCAAAATTATCCTACTCATGACCTGGAATTGGCTGCTGTGGTTTTTGCTCTGAAGATTTGGCGGCATTATCTATATGGAGTGTCGTGTGATGTGTATACAGATCATAAGAGTTTAAAATACATTTCACACAGAAGGAGCTGAATTTAAGGCAGAGGAGGTGGTTGGAACTATTGAAGGATTATGACCTGAATCTACAGTATCATCCTGGGAAGGCCAATGTAGTAGCTGATGCCTTGAGCAGAAAATCCTCTTCTGAGTTAGCTGCTATGATTACCTCCCAGCCTCACGTATTGAGAGATCTGGAGAAGTGGGAGGTTGGTCTGAGAGTACAGCAGTCTGATGGACTTATTGCAGCACTTGTACTCCAGCCGACCTTAGTTGACAGAATCAAGTCCTCCCAGATGGAAGATCCAGAGCTACAAAGGATTAAAGAAGTGGTACAATCAGGAGTTCAGAATGAATTTTATATAATGGAAGATGGATCCCTGAAATTTGAAGGAAGACTTTGTGTGCCAAACAGTGAAGAGCTAAAGGCTGAAATTTTGAAAGAGGCTCACTACTCTCCCTATACTGTGCATCCAGGTGGCACTAAGATGTACAGAGACTTAAAGGAAAATTTTTGGTGGAAAGGCATGAAGAGGGAGATTGCTCAGTATGTGGCCAAGTGCTTGGTGTGTCAGCAAGTGAAAGCCGAGCATCAAAGGCCTGCAGGACCTCTTCAGTCTCTGATGATTCCACAGTGGAAATGGGAAAAGATTACAATGGACTTTGTGACTGGTCTGCCCAAAACTCCTAAGAGCAACGATGCAGTTTGGGTCATTGTGGACAGACTAACAAAATCAGCTCATTTCCTACCTTTCAGAGTTGGGGTCTCTAGTGAAAGATTGGCTAATTTGTATATTGAACAGATCGTGAGACTCCATGGTGTTCCGGTATCTATTGTATCAGATAGAGATACCAGGTTTGTGTCCCAGTTTTGGAAGAGCCTTCATAAGGCCATGGGAACCAAACTAAACTTCAGTACAGCCTATCATCCCCAGTCAGATGGACAATCAGAGAGGACCATACAGATTCTGGAGGACATGTTGCGAGCCTGTGTGATGGACTTGGGTGGAGCTTGGGATAACCACTTACCTTTGGTGGAGTTTGCATATAATAATAGTTACCAAGCCAGCATCCAGATGGCTCCATTTGAAGCTCTGTATGGTAGGAGGTGCAGATCTCCTATATGTTGGGATGACGTGGGGGAAAGGAAGTTGCTAGGCCCTGAGCTGATTCAGCAAACAGTAGATAAGGTGCATTTGATCAGGGAGCGTCTTCGTACAGCTCAGAGCAGGCAAAAGAGCTATGCTGATGTCAGAAGAAGGGAATTGGAATTCCAGGTTGGGGATCATGTCTTCTTAAGGGTATCACCAACCAAAGATGTGATGAGATTTGGGATTAAAGGAAAGCTGAGTCCACGTTATATTGGACCTTTTGAGATCTTGAGCAGAGTTGGAGAGGTTGCTTACAGCCTGGCACTGCCTCCGATTCTATCTGGGGTACACAATGTTTTTCATGTATCTATGCTGAGGAAGTATATCTCTGACCCCAGCCATGTCATAGCATATGAGCCTATACAGTTGAAGAAAGATTTATCATATGAGGAGCATCCTTTGCGTATCGTAGACCGCAAAGATCAAGTTCTAAGACGGCGTACCATTCCCTATGTCAAGGTGCAATGGAATAATCATTCTGAAAGGGAGGCTACTTGGGAACTGGAAGAAGAAATGAAAGAAAAGTATCCACGACTATTTGTATCTTAAAATAGTTAATGATTGAAAACTGTTAGCTTTAGTTGATTGTTAGTCCTTGGGACAGAAATTTGGACCTTTAATTTTCTCTAATAAAAGTTATCAATTTCGAGGCCGAAATTTTTATAAGGAGGGGAGAATGTAATCCCCTAGAGAATGTAATCCCCTCAGTATATCTTAATTGCTCGTGAGAGTTATCACGAGGTCAGATGATAGACTCCAGATATTTGAATTCCAAGTATATCTTAATTGCTCGTGAGAGTTATCACGAGATCAGATGATAGACTCTAGATATTTGAATTTCAAGTATATCTAATTACAGAGTCCCTTGATTTGGGGACTCTGCAATGCCTATAAAAGATGTGTAGAACCCTCCTTCCCACCATACGTGGACGCCCCCTTCTCATCATCTCCTCGTGCGGACGTTTCTTCCCCAGCGCGCCTGCCTCTGGTAAGTCCCTGTCCATGCATGAGAGAGAGAAGGATTGAGAGAGAGAAAGTTAAAAAAAAAAAAAACGGAGAAGAGGGAGGAGCCGGGTTACAGAACCCAGCTCCCTCCCCTTCCCTGTGCGCCGACACTGGTTCAGGCCCGGCGGCGTGCCCGCCGCCTCGCCGGGCCTGAGCCCCGGCCGACAACCCCACCGGCACCGGGGGCGGCGTCCGGTGGGGTGCCGGAGAACAATGAGAGAGAGAAGAGGGCGGAGGAGGGAGAAAGAGACGATCTGGGAAAGAACCGCCGGTCCGATCCTTGGTTCGGGCCCGGCGGTGTGCTCGCCGCCTCGCCGGGCCTGGGCCTTGGTCGGAGACCTCCACCGGCGCCGGGCGTGCGTCCGGTGGAGGTCCGGCCGGCCATGGTGGCCGGCCGTGCCGCCGGCGTAATCCTTAAGCCCGGATGAAGAGAGAAGAGAGAAATTAGGGAGAGAGAAAGAGAGGGGAGGCCGGCCACGGCGGTGGCCGGCTCTGGCCCGGCCACCGGAGGCCGGACCCCCGGATTGGGCCGGCAAGGTCGCCGGCGTGATTTCGAGCCGCCGCGATGAGAGAGAGAGAAGATTAAATTGAAATTGATGAGAGAGAGAGATGGGGGAGGCTGGCCGCGGCGGCGGCCGGCCACGGTCCGGCCAACGGCGGCCGGACCGCCTTCAATTTGGCCGGCGGCGGCCCTGGCCGCCGGCGAATCTCAGCTCCTCTGTTTCTTTTGAAACAGAGGAGCTGGGTTAATAAGAAGTAATGGGCCGTCCTTTTTGGGCCTTGTTGGGCCGTCTCTGAGCCCAGTTTGAGCAGCGTTTTGGGCCCTGTATCGGGCCGAGAATGACAAAATAAATATATGGCCCGAATCAGGATTGATTCTAGTTTCTGGGAATAATTTTATTTCCCTATTTGGGTGTATACATTGAGAGATATTCAAGCCCAAAGTTGGGCCCGTGAAGTGGTTTGGGTAGAGTTTAAGAATTATTTTATAATTCAGATTTTAGAAATTTAATAATGAAAAATGATTCTGTAGGTTCCCAGGAGTCCAATTAGCTGGGTTATCAAGTGAAATTCGTATACTGTGGTAAGTAAGTCAAGTATTATAATTTTATTAATTATTTAATTTATGAACTGTGAAATTACAGTTAAATGTAATTATGTTAATTTGGCAAAAATGTTATTATATGATAATATGTAATCATGATAATGACAGTAAAACTTTATGTGTCGCCGCAGTTCTCACATGTCATCACATGACAGATTCACACATGACAGATTATCACATGACATGACTGATTATCACATGACAGATTATCACATTATCACATGACAGATTATCACATGACAGATGACAGCCACTGGTACCAGGACCCTTCCTCTTAGGGGATATTTAAGAGGGCTACACATGATGTGTATTGTAGGGCCGTGGGACACATAAAGAAAAATAATGACAGTATAAACAATGTAATTGTTATTGAATTAAGTTTCAAACTAATTGATCTGATGACATGAACCTAATGATAGCCTGATAAATGAAATTTTGAAATTATATTAGGCTTACTTATTGAGTGTGAGCTCATAAAATTCTCATAATGTTTTTCAGAGCCTCAGGAATGAAGATGGATAATTGAGATAGAAGGAGTTTCTATTAAGAAGACTTAGTTTTATTATTTTGATTTAGTTCAGATTTGTTTGTGTGTAGGGCAGATAGCCCAAGACTGATAATTCTGGTTTGTAATAAATCATGGATATGGAATTTGCTTTATATTGATTTATGTGATAAGTTCAAGACGCCTTGCATGCCTGGCATGCGGCGGGTTGTCACCCTAGCTCAAATTTTGGGTCTGGGGCGTGACAGCTTTAGTGGTATCAGAGCCAGGTTATGACATTAGGGACATATACATGATGACACTTTAGGCAAAACACTAGAGTGACATAGAGACAAATTATAAATTTAAAGGAATCTCAGAAATTATGCTTTGAAAGCCTAACAATTAATGTTTACAGTGATATTAATTACAACTAATTTATCAGGAGATAAGAATGGCACGTCGCACTAGAAGTCGACAAAATGATGAGAGTTCCCAGGTTGGTAATGCTGGCCAACCAGGAGGTCTGGAAGCCACCGAAGCTGCTGCCCCTGCCAATTCAGTTGGGACTGATCAGCAGCAACCCCAGACCGAGATGCTTCAGGTTCTCTCGGGTATGGTGCAGTCGATGCGGGACTTGCAGCACCAGATTCTACAGGCTTTGACTGCTCAGCCTACTCACACTGCTCCGCAGACACAGCCTGCCCCTCCTGTTCCACAGACTCAGCCCGACCCTACTACTCCACAGACCCAGCCTACTCCATCTCAATCCTGGGTAGGGATTGGCCGCAGCTTTGCAGACTTCAAGAAATTTGCCCCTGCCCCTTTCTCTGGATCCACCAACCCTGTTGATGCTGAGCGGTGGGTGCGAGACATGGAGAAGGCTTTTATGGCCCATGGTAGTCAGGATATGGAGCGGATCAGATTTGCCACCTATCTTCTCCAGGGAGAAGCCTATGATTGGTGGTTAGTCGAGGAGCAGCGTCGGAATGGACAGATTATTTTTGGGGAGAGTTTAGAGAGATATTCTTCGACAAATACTTCCCCAGGAGTGTACAGAGACAGATGGAATCAGAGTTTATCAAGTTGGAGCAAAAGGATCTTTCTGTGGCCCAGTATGAAGCCGAATTCACCAGGTTGGCCCGTTTTGCTCCAAATATTGTGACCAATGAAATAGCCAAGGTCACCAGATTCACTGAGGGACTGCGACCCAGACTGAGGCAAGCGGTCAATGCATTTGAGCTCCTCACTTCAGTGCTGTAGTGAATAAGGCCTTGGTGATTGAGAGGGATATGAATGCTTCAAAAGGATTGGGAGCTGCGGAAGAAGAGAAAAGGGCCTACTTCTGGTCAACCCTCTGCTCAGGCCAAGAAGAAGGGTGCACATCAGGCTCCAGCTGAACCACAGAATAAGGAAACTCGTTGCATTCATTGTGGTAACTCCCACCCTGGGAAGCCTTGCCGCAAAGTGACTGGTGCCTGCTTTGTTTGTGGAAAACTGATCACAAGATTGCTACATGTCCCTTTCGGAAGGAACATCAGCCTTCTTCAAGTCAAGGAACGAGCCAGCAACAGCAGCAGCAGCCACCGAGGACCCAGGGACGGGTCTTCAACCTCACTCAGCAGGACGCTGCCGCATCTAATTCTGTGGTGACAGGTATACCCTTTAATGTTATATCTAGTATTACAGTCTTATCTAGTGCAATGCATTGACAGTTAATTAACAGTAGGTGCAATCCTTAATGTTAAAACAAATTACACTTATGACAGGAATGATTAAAGTAGGTACTGCTTACGCTCAAACTTTAATTGACCCGGGTGCTACGCATTCTTTCATATCTGATATCTATCTTGACAAGAATGCATCATTGACACCTATTCCTCTAGAGCAAGAGCTGCATATTGCGCTTCCAAATGGAGATGTTATGAAAGTTGACACAGTATGCAAATCTTGCCCAATTATCTTGGAGAATAGGAGGTTGAATGCTGATCTCATTGTCCTTCCACTGAAGTTTTTCGATGTTATCCTTGGAATGGATTGGTTGGCTCCAATCATGCTTCAGTAGACTGCTTCAGGAAGACTGTCAACTTCAAAATTCCAAGCCAGCCTGAATTCAGTTTTATTGGTGGTCATAAACACCTAGCCTCAGTGTTCATATCAGCGATGCAGGCTGGAAAGTATTTGATGAGTGGTGGTCAAGGATTTCTTGCTGTAGTCAAGGACCTTCAGCAAGAAGAGACCAAGTTGGAGGATATTCCCATAGCTCGAGAATTTCCAGATGTCTTCCCTGAGGATTTGACTAATTTACCTCCTGATCGGGAAGTCGAGTTCTCTATTGATCTAGTTCCTGGAACTGGGCCTATATCAAAGGCCCCTTACCGTATGGCCCCGGCTGAGCTAAAAGAACTGAAGGATCAACTGCAAGAGCTCCTAGATCGAGGATTTATTAGACCCAGTGCTTCTCCTTGGGGTGCTCCAGTTCTATTTGTTAAGAAGAAGGATGGCAGTCTTCGACTCTGCATTGATTACCGGGGAATCAATAAAGTAACAGTGCGAAATAAGTATCCTCTGCCAAGGATTGACGACTTGTTTGATCAACTTCAAGGAGCCCGGATATTCTCAAAGATTGATCTTAGGTCCGGGTACCATCAGCTTAAAGTCAAAGAAGGGATGTACCAAAGACAGCATTTAGAACCAGATATGGCCACTATGAGTTCTTGGTGATGCCGTTTGGGTTAACTAATGCCCCAGCAGCATTCATGGACTTAATGAACAGAATTTTTAAACCATATCTGGATCAGTTTGTGGTGGTTTTCATTGATGATATTCTGATATATTCCAAGAGCCATAAGGAGCATGAGGACCACCTGAGAATTGTGCTACAGATTCTGCAAGAGAAGAAGCTTTATGCCAAGCTGAAGAAGTGTGAATTTTGGTTGGATCAAGTATCTTTCTTGGGTCATATAATCTCTAAAGATGGTGTATCTGTGGACCCGAAAAAGATTGAAGCTATCACTAACTGGAGCCGACCTACCAATGTGGCAGAAGTCAGAAGCTTCTTGGGATTAGCCGGGTATTACCGAAAATTTGTGGAGAATTTTCTCGCATTGCTCTACCCCTAACTCGCTTAACCCAAAAGCGAGTGAAGTTTGACTGGACAGTGGAGTGTGAGGAAAGTTTCCAGGAGTTAAAGCAGCGCCTGGTGTCAGCTCCCATTCTTGTTCTTCCAACGGGATCTGAAGGTTTACTATATACACTGATGCCTCTCGAAAAGGATTGGGATGTGTTTTGATGCAGAATGAAAGAGTGATAGCTTATGCCTCCAGACAACTGAAACCTTATGAGCAAAATTATCCTACTCATGACCTGGAATTGGCTGCTGTGGTTTTTGCTCTGAAGATTTGGCGGCATTATCTATATGGAGTGTCGTGTGATGTGTATACAGATCATAAGAGTTTAAAATACATTTTCACACAGAAGGAGCTGAATTTAAGGCAGAGGAGGTGGTTGGAACTATTGAAGGATTATGACCTGAATCTACAGTATCATCCTGGGAAGGCCAATGTAGTAGCTGATGCCTTGAGCAGAAAATCCTCTTCTGAGTTAGCTGCTATGATTACCTCCCAGCCTCACGTATTGAGAGATCTGAGAAGTGGGAGGTTGGTCTGAGAGTACAGCAGTCTGATGGACTTATTGCAGCACTTGTACTCCAGCCGACCTTAGTTGACAGAATCAAGTCCTCCCAGATGGAAGATCCAGAGCTACAAAGGATTAAAGAAGTGGTACAATCAGGAGTTCAGAATGAATTTTATATAATGGATGATGGATCCCTGAAATTTGAAGGAAGACTTTGTGTGCCAAACAGTGAAGAGCTAAAGGCTGAAATTTTGAAAGAGGCTCACTACTCTCCCTATACTGTGCATCCAGGTGGCACTAAGATGTACAGAGACTTAAAGGAAAATTTTTGGTGGAAAGGCATGAAGAGGGAGATTGCTCAGTATGTGGCCAAGTGCTTGGTGTGTCAGCAAGTGAAAGCCGAGCATCAAAGGCCTGCAGGGACCTCTTCAGTCTCTGATGATTCCACAGTGGAAATGGGAAAAGATTACAATGGACTTTGTGACTGGTCTGCCCAAAACTCCTAAGAGCAACGATGCAGTTTGGGTCATTGTGGACAGACTAACAAAATCAGCTCATTTCCTACCTTTCAGAGTTGGGGTCTCTAGTGAAAGATTGGCTAATTTGTATATTGAACAGATCGTGAGACTCCATGGTGTTCCGGTATCTATTGTATCAGATAGAGATACCAGGTTTGTGTCCCAGTTTTGGAAGAGCCTTCATAAGGCCATGGGAACCAAACTAAACTTCAGTACAGCCTATCATCCCCAGTCAGATGGACAATCAGAGAGGACCATACAGATTCTGGAGGACATGTTGCGAGCCTGTGTGATGGACTTGGGTGGAGCTTGGGATAACCACTTACCTTTGGTGGAGTTTGCATATAATAATAGTTACCAAGCCAGCATCCAGATGGCTCCATTTGAAGCTCTGTATGGTAGGAGGTGCAGATCTCCTATATGTTGGGATGACGTGGGGGAAAGGAAGTTGCTAGGCCCTGAGCTGATTCAGCAAACAGTAGATAAGGTGCATTTGATCAGGGAGCGTCTTCGTACAGCTCAGAGCAGGCAAAAGAGCTATGCTGATGTCAGAAGAAGGGAATTGGAATTCCAGGTTGGGGATCATGTCTTCTTAAGGGTATCACCAACCAAAGATGTGATGAGATTTGGGATTAAAGGAAAGCTGAGTCCACGTTATATTGGACCTTTTGAGATCTTGAGCAGAGTTGGAGAGGTTGCTTACAGCCTGGCACTGCCTCCGATTCTATCTGGGGTACACAATGTTTTTCATGTATCTATGCTGAGGAAGTATATCTCTGACCCCAGCCATGTCATAGCATATGAGCCTATACAGTTGAAGAAAGATTTATCATATGAGAGCATCCTTTGCGTATCGTAGACCGCAAAGATCAAGTTCTAAGACGGCGTACCATTCCCTATGTCAAGGTGCAATGGAATAATCATTCTGAAAGGGAGGCTACTTGGGAACTGGAAGAAGAAATGAAAGAAAAGTATCCACGACTATTTGTATCTTAAAATAGTTAATGATTGAAAACTGTTACTTTAGTTGATTGTTAGTCCTTGGGACAGAAATTTGGACCTTTAATTTTCTCTAATAAAAGTTATCAATTTCGAGGCCGAAATTTTTATAAGGAGGGGAGAATGTAATCCCCTAGATTTCTCAACTGCTCGTGAGAGTTATCACGAGGTCAGATGATAGACTCCAGATATTTGAATTCCAGGTATATCTTAATTGCTCGTGAGAGTTATCACGAGATCAGATGATAGACTCTAGATATTTAAATTTCAAGTATATCTAATTACAGAGTCCCTTGATTTGGGGACTCTGCAATGCCTATAAAAGATGGTGTAGAACCCTCCTTCCCACCATACGTGGACGCCCCCTTCTCATCATCTCCTCGTGCGGACTTCTTCCCCAGCGTGCCTGTCTCTGGTAAGTCCCCTGTCCATGCATGAGAGAGAGAAAGATTGAGAGAGAGAAAGAAAAAAAAAAAAAAAAGAAAAGGAGGAGGAGCCGGGTTACAGAACCCAGCCCCTTCCCTTCTCCGTGATTGGTTCAGGCCCGGCGGCGTGCCCGCCGCCTCGCCGGGCCTGAGCCCCGGCCGACGACCCCACCGGCACCGGGGGCGGCGTCCGGTGGGGTGCCGGAGAACAATGAGAGAGAGGAGAGCGGAGGAGGGAGGAGACGTGACGGTGAGAATTAACCGCCGGTCCGATCCTTGGTTCGGGCCCGGCGGTGTGCTCGCCGCCTCGCCGGGCCTGGGCCTTGGTCGGAGACCTCCACCGGCGCCGGGCGTGCGTCCGGTGGAGGTCCGGCCGGCCATGGTGGCCGGCCGTGCCGCCGGCGTAATCCTTAAGCCGCGGATGATAAAGAGAGAAGAGGGAAATTAAGGAGAAAGGAAGAGAGGGGAGGCCGGCCACGGCGGTGGCCGGCTCTGGCCCGGCCACCGGAGGCCGGACCGCCCCGGATTGGCCGGCAAAGTCGCCGGCGTGATTTCGAGCCGCCGCGATGAAATAGAGAAGATGGAATTAAAATTGAAATTGGTGAGAGAGAGAGTGGGGGAGGCTGGCCGGCGGCGGCGGCCGGACCGCCTTCAATTTGGCCGGCGGCGGCCCTGGCCGCCGGCGCAAATCTCAGCTCCTCTGTTTCTTTTGAAACAGAGGAGCTGGGTTAATATTAATGGGCCGCTGGGCCGTTTGAGTTTGGGCCTTGTTGGGCCGTCTCTGAGCCCAGTTTGAGCAGCGTTTTGGGCCCTGTATCGGGCCGAGAATGACAAAATAAATATATGGCCCGAATCAGGATTGATTCTAGTTTCTGGGAATAATTTTATTTCCCTATTTGGGTGTATACATTGAGAGATATTCAAGCCCAAAGTTGGGCCCGTGAAGTGGTTTGGGTAGAGTTTAAGAATTATTTTATAATTCAGATTTTAGAAATTTAATAATGAAAAATGATTCTGTAGGTCCCAGGAGTCCAATTAGCTGGGTTATCAAGTGAAATTCGTGTACTGTGGTAAGTAAGTCAAGTATTATAATTTTATTAATTATTTAATTGTGAACTGTGAAATTACAGTTAAATATAATTATGTTAATTTGGCAAAATCATGTTGTTACTAATATGTAATCATGATAATGACAGTAAAACTTTATGTGTCGCCGCGGTTCTCACATGACAGATTATCACATGACAGACACATGATAGATTCTCACATGACAGATTATCACATTATCACATGACAGATTATCACATGACAGATGATAGATGACAGACACTGGTACCAGGACCCTTCCTCTTAGGGGATGTTTAAGAGGGCTACACATGATGTGTATTGTAGGGCCGTGGGACACATAAAGAAAAATAATGACAGTATAAACAATGTAATTGTTATTGAATTAAGCTAATTGATCTGATGACATGAACCTAATGATAGCCTGATAAATGAAATTTTGAAATTATATTAGGTTTACTTATTGAGTGTGAGCTCATAAAATTCTCAAAATATCCATCCACTAATTAAAACGAAGTGATAACTATATATCTGTTCTATTTTGATGGAAATAGGTGAGATAAGAGTGTTGGGGTTTCTCTATAAATTGAGATCATTTCCTGAAGATTTTTCATACGAAAGCTAGAAAGAGATTTTTCATACGAAAGCTAGAAAGACTGCAAAGTGGGGCGAGGATTGGAAGTCCCATCTAAATTTACTTTAATGACTTAGTGGAGTAGGGTGGAGATTTGGAAATCTCAAGCACACATTCGTAACCCAAAGACCACGGTAACCTAAAGACCATGGTGAGGTCACCATCATTTCATTGAAAGAAGCTATGAAATAATAATAATAATATATTAATAATTGAATGGAGTTCTTGTAGTATTTCATAGGTGATGGTTCTATTTTTATTTTATTTGATAACCATTTGCAGATAATTTACAACCTCTTGAAGATCATTCTCAAAATATCCATCCACTAATTAAGGAAGTGATAACTTTATATCTGGTCTATTTTGATGGAAATAGGTGAGAAAGAGAGTTGGGGTTTCTCTATAAATTGAGATCCCTTCCTGAAGATTTCTCATACAAAAGCTAGAAAGAGATTGCTTATTGTGCAATTGCTCATGGCTAAAGGTAATTTATTGATCTTAGCATTTAATATATTTGATAAATTTATTGATCTTAGCATTTAATATTTGATATATATAACATGCCTCTATGTATGCATAGATTTATTTTTCATAATTTTCTCTTTTATATATATAAAAATAACTAAATAAGGTCCAAAAAGCGATGAGAAAAGAATGCCTTGACCTAAGAAAAAAAAAAAGATGTGAAATTTATTTGGGTTAAGAAAATTTCAGTTATAAAATCAGATGTTGTGCCGGCAATTCCATATCATTTCTATACCATATCTGATTCCTATTTTGAATCTTTTCAGTTTATAAAATCTTAATGAAGCATCAAGGATGAGCCAGATAACCATCATTGCCTGGAGCTGCAACCATACTCTCACCATCATGCATCTAAAATTATGGAGAAAAAAGAGGACTGTCATATTTGAATGGTAAATAGCTTCATTCAATTAAATGTGGAGTTAGTATTTAGAAAGTTAAGAGAAATTCAATTTTCTTCTTGTGTCGTAATTTTGAGGCCGTTTTAATAAATTTATTAGCTTGTGCACCATCTTTTGTGATTCATATTTGTCAATAAAATTCTTCCAACAGTTTTTTTTTTCTTTTGTAATTTGGCAAGGTCAGCTTGTCCAAGATCTTTGTGGTATTTAACTATCAAAATAGTTGATATAAAATTAATTCTCAAGATATATCTTGGTTCTCAACAAGTATCCATTCTTTGCTCCTTTGTATAGGGAGATCTCAAGGCTTCCACCAATAATTCTATTTCTCTTGTTTACATCATTTGGATTGGATTCCTCCTTTTATTTGGATCCGCACAACTATGAATTGGAGTTAGAGAGATTTACTTAGATCAAGTTGGATTAGTTGGATTAAGTTTATCTACGCTAATTAGACTATATTAGATTAAATAAAAATATTAAAAATGTGAAAGAAATGTTTAAAATAATTTTATTCAATTAATATTTGCTGAATTGAGTTGTTAATTATTCACAAGGTTCAATTATATACTTGTATAAAACTTAAAAAGATTAAAAAATAAATATAAAAATACATAAATAACATTTATATTGAATATAAATATAAATAATTCATGTTCTTATATATTAGATTGGATTTAGATTTGGTCTCGTTCAAGTTAAGTTAGGACTATATTTGGCTTGAGTTGAGAACTAATTCTAGTCAAATCTTACTTAAAATTTGGTTGAAATTTTAGAAGTCAAACCAACTTGACTTATAAATCTAATCCTAGCCTATCCAATAACAAGTCGGGCAAAGAAGTTTAGATTGAGCCAAACCCAAATTAAATCCTTTGGGCTAGATTTACGATGTGTTGTAGCGATGGTGTTATAATGATTTGAGACAAGCTTATTTAGTATATTTATTTTGTTAGTTTTTGATACACTTTTTTTAGGGTAAATTATCAGCTATTTTTTTCTGTCTTCCCATTGTGCCGTAATCTTACGGCAGTTTTAAATTTGAATACATTATTAGCACCATATTTATTATTTTCTTAAGAAAATTCTTCAAAAAATATTATTTCTTGTAATTTGACAAGTCAATTTTGTCCAAATTTTTTTGCTATATTCCACCGTATGTAAATTAAGGATGACGATTTCTGAAAGGAGGCAAAAGTTTTAAAGAATCAAAGGTCGATGGTGGTTGTTCCTGTGTGCCTCTGACGTGGCATGATCAACATAATAAATTTCCAGGTGTTGTTGAGATATAATTTAATTTTTATTTTGTTAGATGACTCTCAAACTCATGGTTATAGCTGCGGAAGAACAATCAGCACTACAGCATTAAATTAGAAGGCAGGTTTGAATCCCTACACAAACCAAATTCAAAGAGGCCAGGCCAACATTATGATCATCGAGTCCTGCCGACGACGACTTCAAATAGACATAGGAGGAGTGAGTATTCTTGTCCATGTACAATTTCTGGGATGTAAACTTCGGTTCTCAGCTATAATTGATTTTTTTGGTCTGATTCTGAATATAGTCTTGCCTCATCTGCCAGAAATACTCCCTCATCTGCTTGTAGTAGTTGCAGCGATTTTTCCTTTTTTATTAAAGCAATTGTTCCATTCTTTTGGCAGAGCTACATGGGAAACAACACAGCTCCATGGACAAACAGTTCAGCTCGATAGAGGCGCTGTTCACCCGGCCTTCGTTGATTGACTTGTAGTCCACTAACAAGCGAGTCCCCATTACCGAGGATCAATCCGAAAAGAATCCCATCCATCTCGCTTCCGACTCGGTTCTCAACAAGCTATCCTCTCTTTGGTCCTTGGTATATAGCTAGGGAGATCTCAGCTCATGGCTTCAACCAATAATTCCATTGCCCTTGTTTATTATGTCATCTGGATTGGGTTCCTCTTCTTCTTTGGATCCGTGCAACTCTGTCTCTGTTTCAATGGAAATAGTTCCAAATCAGGAAGCTGCATGGAGGTAGAAAGGAAGGCTCTTCTTAGCATACGAGAGGGCATTTCTAACGCCCACAAATGGCTTTTTTGGAATGGCACAGACTGCTGCACATGGAGAGGAATTCAGTGCGACACCATGACCGGTCATGTCGTAAAGCTTGACCTCCACCACCCTTATCCATATCCTATGGAATGTCCAGGACGTTTATATTTTCACCGTGCATGTTTTTTTGATGAAAGTGAGAATAAAAGTGAGGTGAGTCCTTCACTTCTTCACCTGAGACATTTGAATTATTTAGATTTGAGCATGAACTACTTTGGCGGTGCCCCAATCCCCCATTTTATTGGATCTCTTGCCAAATTGGAGTATCTAAACCTCTCTCTAGCTGGATTTCGCGGAATTATCCCTCACCAACTTGGGAACCTCTCAAGCTTGCTCTATCTTGATCTTTATAACTTGGAGATACCAGAGACAGTGGGAAATCTTTATAACTTGGAGGAGTTATTGCTGGAGTGATACCAAGAACAATGGGTAATCTTTGCAATTTGAGCAAACTTAATGCTTCGAACAACAATATAGGTGGAGAGATTACAGGATTCATGGAAGGTTTCTCGAGATGCAGCATTAACAAAATAAGTCATGTTTATTTGGATTCCAACAATCTTAGTGGGCCTTTGCCCAATCAGATTGGGGACCTCCAAAGTTTGCAAATTATTGATCTTGGTGTTAATTCATTGAGCGGTTCAATTCCTGCATCACTGGGAATTTGCATTGGATCTCCAATCAAATTCCTTAACAGGTGCACTGACCGAAGCACACTTTGCCAACCTCACAAGTTTATTTTATTTGGATCTATCTCATAACTCCTTGACAATTAATGTGGGTCAAGGCTGGCTTCCTCCTTTTTTTTTTTTTTTTTTTTTTTTTTTTTTTTTTTTTTTTTTTTTTTACAAACGGGAATCACACCACTCTAGGGTGACTCAGTCCCACACTATCAGAATATAAAATTAAGTTCAAACCAGGAGGACACCATTCACCGGGCTTCCAGCACTAGAATCCAGAATGATCAGCAACTCTAGCGGCGATCCAGTCAGCCGCTGAGTTGGCTTCCCTGAAGATATGGCTGATCTGTATACTGTGAACCCCCTGTAGGAGAGAACGAATATCAGAGATCAAAGGGTTGGTAGGCGACTGCGCGCAATGATCCTGGCGAAGCCATCGAATCACCATGAGGGCATCACCCTCAAGGATAATACGACGGGCATCGAGACTGCGGATAGCACAGGAAACTCCAGCCCACGCAGCATAAAGCTCTGCAAGCGGCACCGACGAATCGAGATGTCCAAATCCCCCAGCAGCAATCATAGTACCGTCAGGACCCCGAATGACATAACTCGATCCGGCAGATCTGCCTCGAACACTTCCATCAAAGTTGATTTTGATAAACCCTGGAGGGGGGGTTCCCAAGAAATAAAGACCATTCTCCGGTGCGCTGCCGAGGCAGCATGGGAATCCCAGAGGCCAGGGCTATCAAAATTACAAACTAGACGATGGACGTGTACTCAGTAGATAAGGACAAGGCAGTCCGAACAACCCTGAAAGACGGAGTAGGCTCCTGAGTAAAGACAATCCGGTTCCGGGATAACCAGATCTGGTAAGCAATGTAAGCCCTCGTCGCACCCTGCTTGCTGCTACCTCTCCTAGCATCCTGCCTGATCAAGTCAAGGAAAGATAAAGAAAGAGAAGATGAAGTGACAGCCCAAGGCTTGACGCTAGCGATCTCCCAAATGTGGTGAGCTCTGAGACAAGTGAAGATGGTGTGATCCACCGCCTCCTCCTCAATACCGCATATCTGACACGTAGGCTGAATCCCCAGGCCATGTCTAGAAAGAACCGAGCAAGTAGGAAGACAATTCCGAGCAATCTTCCATAGAAAAAGATGAACCCTGGGATGAATGGGAAGATGCCAAATCCAAGCCATATCTGTCAACGGTCGGGATGAAACACGGTAAATCTTGATGATGTCCCTTATGGGAGCGCTCAGAATACCGGACCACCTCCAAACCCTGATGTCGGGGGAGTGCCCAGGAGAAAGAGGGATAGCAGCTATACGTCGCATAAGCTCCTCGCCAAAGAAACGGGATAACAGAGGAGTAGACCAGGAAGAATGATCCGGCTCCGTGAGATCACTAACTCGCATGTCAAGAGGAATATCAGTGCTGACGAAAGTAGGCCATCGAGACAAAGGAAGGTCAGCGATCCAGGAATCATAAGCAACATCCACAGAAGCACCATTGCCAAGAATCCAGGAGATACTATGAAGGATGGCCGGAGCATGAGTACAAACCTCTTTCCAGAAAAAAGAGTGACCCGAACAGACTGCAGGTTAGTGGAAGGGAGTCCAATCCCCATACTTGCCACGCATAAAGGAACTCCACATACAGTGCGGATCAAGCAAAAAGCGAGTAGCATGCCTAGCAATCAAGGCCTCCCTCCGAGCAGTCAAGGACTGGATCCCAAGGCCTCCCTCGGAAAGCGGCAGACAGACACAATCCCAGGCTAAAAGATGAACACCATGACCATCCTGGGACGATCCCCAGAGAAAATCCCTGAAATAACGCTCAATCCTCCTTAGACAAGTCAAAGGGACAGCAGCATTAGATAAGAGATAGAGAGGAAGAGATGTGAGCACTGATCGAATAAGAGTGATCCTCGCCATCATAGATAGCCCAGTAACCTGCCACCCTCCAGCCGATCACGAATCCTCGACTCGAGCTTACTAAAGTCCGAGATCTTAGGCCTTCTGCCAGTAATAGGAATACCCAGATAGGAGAGACACTCTGACTGCACAGAAATCCCCATGATCTGCTTGATAGTCCCCTTCCGAGAAGAAGTCACCCGCGGACTAAAACAAATAACAGACTTAGCATTATTAACTTTCTGACCAGAGGCAGAACAGTAATTGTGAAGAATAGAAGCAAATGTGGCCGCATTGGCCACAGTAGCCCTGCCCAGGAAGATACAGTCATCAGCAAAAAGCAGATGAGAGATCGAGGGACCTTGGGACCAGCTCGGTAAGGGTGTAGAACATTGTCCTGCTGAGCCTGACGAAGAGCCCGAGATAAAGAATCAGCCGCTATAACAAAGAGAAACGGGGAGAGGGGACAACCTTGTCTCAGCCCAACCTTAGAATGGAAGTAATCAGTCCGGTCTCCATTGATGAGGATGGAGAATGACGGACGCTGAATGCAGGCCATGATCCAATCAATAAACAGCTGGTGGAACCCAAACACCTGAAGAGAGTGACGCAAGAAATCCCAATTAACTCTGTCATAAGCTCTCTCCATATCAAGCTTAATGGCCATAAGCCCCTGACTGCCAGAAGTCCGACGAAGGTCATGCATGAACTCCTGCGCTAATAAAGCATTATCAGTGATACTGCCCTCTGAGGAAAGCCCCCTGCTCCGGAGAGATAAGGCGAGGAATAACCCAACACAACCTCATAACAAGGAGGCGAGCACAAACCTTATATAAGGTAGTGCATAAACTGATGGGCCGGAAGTGCTGAGGGCTGGAAGCGTCCGTCCTCTTAGGAACCAAGGTAATGAAGGTACGATTCCATTCAGAGGGGATAGATTTGCGATGAAAGACAAGCTGGATTGCCTGAGCTAAGTCCTCTCCCAGAATATCCCAATACTGACGAAAGAAAAACGGAGGAAAGCCATCCGGCCCAGGGGCCTTATCAGCACCAAGTTCCCACAAAGCCAGCCGAATATCCTCCGTAGTGAGGCCGAGTCAGAGAGTCATTCTCAGCAATAGAAACAGTATTGAGAGACAGAATAGGGTGAACAGGGACTCCAGAACCAGGTTGCTCAGTCCACCTACTATGAAAGAAGTTAAAAAGCTGAGCACGAATCACATGATCATCCACCTGGAGCTGACCCTCCTCATCAGTTATATGCCTAATGCGGTTCCTCGCCCTGCGTTTCTGAGTGGCCTGATGAAAAAATCTTGTATTACAGTCCCCCTCCTGAATCCACTGAATACGGGACCGCTGACGCCAAAAGGTCTCCTGCTGCAGCAGAAGAGAGTGGTGGAGCGCCAAACTCGATCGCAGGGACGATAGGTCCTCACAAGAAAGAGAACCCTCCAGGTCCTCTTTAGCCTGGAGAGAAGAGATAGTAGACTCAACCTGCTCCACCTGTCTGACAATATCCCCAACCTCCAGTCTATGCCATCTAGAGAGGCGACGTCTAGCAAGGGCAAGCCGTCTGGAGAGCCGATAAATGGCATTACCTCTAACTGGTAACTGCCAGACCTGAGAGATGATGGAGCGAGCAGCAGGATATGAGGTCCAAAACTTCTCGAATCTGAACTGCCTATGCCGCTGAGAGGTGATATCAGTAGAGATAAAGAGAGGACAGTGGTCAGAGGCAATTCTAGACAAGTGAGTGACAGTAACAGAGGGATAAAGCTGGAGCCAGCTAGAAGAGGCCAAGGCCCTGTCCAATCTTTCCCAGACTCTAGCTGATCCCTGCCGGTTGTTGCACCATGTAAACTGCGAACCCTGATAACCCAAATCCAACAGACCAGCGCAAGAAATAAAGTCCCTGAACTCAGCCCGGCCCACAGAGCCATGGGAAACCCGGCCACCTTTCTTTTCTGCGGCACTCAAGATACAGTTAAAGTCTCCAGCAATGAGGGAGGGGAATCCCTGGTCAAGAAGAGATTGAATCTCAGACCAAAGCACCCGACGCTCCCGGAGATCAGTACTGGCATAAACTCCCAAAAGGAGCCATGGGCTGGCACTTCCCTCAGAGATGACCAGCGCAACCTGCTGCCCACAGCTGTGAAAAGCATCAACTCTGATATTATCATTTCTCCATAAAGCAACAATACCCCCCGAAAGACCAGTGGACTCAACAGCATACGAAACCCAAGCTCGAGCGATCTGTCTCCGAAAATGGGCCAGACTAGCCCCAGAAAGCGAGTTTCCAGCAAGATGCAAATGTCAAAAGAGTGAAGCTGCATAAGCCTCCCAAATGAGGAGCGAAACGATGGTTTCAATGCTCCTCGCACATTCCATATAAGAATCTTCATGGTAAGGCTGGATTGGAGGGCTCCCCAACCATCACCCCTGACATCTCCACGGAACAGTCCAAATCTCCCGGGCCTTTGCAGTTAACAGCCTGGATTGATTCCATCAGGACCTCCGTATCGCCTGGGATCACCTTAGGATAATTCCGGGATCCCGTATCCACACAATCAAGTATCTGGACTGAGTCCGTCAAGACCGCTGATTCAGATACATGAATAGCCTCCTTCAGCTGATGAACCGCTGATAAGTGAGTGCTAGACTCTAATTGGGTCGGCTTAGAAGACTCAGAAGCTGACCCCGAAGAGGCCCCTACCGACCTCGAGCCTTCTTAGCCCCTGGGCCAAACTGGGCCGATGACTCCCGACCAACCACCGAGGAAGCCGCAAACTTGAAGGCTACATTGTCCCCACCTCTACCAGAAAGAGTGGCCTTGCCTTTGGCTTTGGAAGAGCGGGATGGCATTCTGGTAGACGATGACTCCACTGGACGGGCCCGCTTAGAAGGCCCCGAGACGGGGTCTTTACTAGTACTGACCACGAGGCCCAATTTCGGAAAGTTAATTGCTTTATCACCTTCAGACAAAGAGGATTGCTCTTTAGGAATTAAAGCCTGAATGCCATTTGCTTCTGAACTCTGAATCAATGAATCCTGAGACTGAGCTACAGTGCCAACCGGCACGCTCGAGCACTGCCTGGGGTCTTCCTGGATGCCTTGACCGAGCAGCATAGGGACATGAACAAGAGAGGAAGACGCTGCCGAAGGCTTCAACCCAGGCTCCGAGACACCGCCGCAACCGACTCAGCTGCGGCCGACTCACCCCGCCCAAACCTCAACCCAGGAGATGGCACGGAGGAGCCAGCAGAAGGATGAAGCTGACGCCGGGCGAACTTCTTCGGCACTGACCAGCCGTCCTTGGACACAGAAGCGGAAGCAGGGCTCGACCGATCTCCCACCGTTAGGACCGGAGGCTGCGCCAGAGATTGTCGTCGACGCCGAACTGCTGCCAGCCAGGGACCAAACGGTGGAGCAGAAGACGAAGAAGCCGACAGACCCGCTAGCTTGCATGGACCAGAGAGGTGCAGGGAAGCACAGCGATGGCAAATACCCTCCAAATTCTCAAACGAAAACTGCTGCCAGAAGGGGGCGCTGAATCCACGAATCCTGGCTCCTGGCCGGAGGGGAAGACCCAGATCCACTCGGACGCAAGCCCGAGCAAACCCTCCCCGCATCCGAGCTTTGGTAGGCTCGTCGGAGAACAAAAACTCCCCCGCCACCGAGAGAATGGAAGAGAGGGTGTCATCCGCCCAGAACTCCATCGGAAGCAGAGGAAGCCGGATCCAAACCAGAGCCTGCAGCAAGGAGTCTTCCGCTGGGATGAATTCCGGCTTCCAATCCATCACCGCAAGAACCTGCCCGTTGATCACCCATGGCCGCTCAAGGATACACTTTTAGAGAGGGGGTCGGAAAGCCGGATGAGGTAGTGCCTGTGAGCCAGGGGAACCACCTCGATTTCTCCCGGCAGCCCAGCACGATGCAGTTCATGCACAATAGCCTCCGGCGGCACCCACCTAGAGAGAGAGCAAGCCAGCACCGCCTTCATGCCCCACGAGCTGGCCTCGCACTCCAGGGAGGTGATCGGGACCTGGATTACCTCCGGGAAGAGCCGGATCAATTCCTCGACCTCCGCGGAGAAGGGGAAGGAGCATCCCAACCATAGCGACCTAAGGGTGGTCGGCTCCACTAACTTCCCGTCTTCGTCGAGCCCAAGGGGATTTCAGCGCCCGAAGCTGGAGAAGACGCCATACCATGCCCGGAACCCACCTTCTTGCTCCCGGAAGCCCTCCCAGCAGACACCCCATCGGAGGCCATTGGATAGGAGGGGATAGCAAAAGGATCAACCCAAAGGAAACACCGCCGGAGAAGACGCAGGATCGCCGAAGATCGGAGAAGACGAAGCCGGGTGCACGAATCTTAAAGACCGCCCAAACCAGAGAAGCTCCGCTCGGGATGCACGAATTTCAAAGCAAATCACAATAGTTATGTAACTATTTTTGGCTTCCTCCTTTTGAAGCAACACAAATCATAATGAGCTCCTGTTTACTGGGGCCCAAATTCCCTCCATGGCTTCGAAACCAAACTAGTTTATTGAATTGGACCTATCCAATACAGAAATATCAGAAAATTTTCCAGATTGGTTTTGTGAGGCAAATTATCTGTCTGTTCTCAATCTTGCCGGCAATGATTTAATAGGAGTTCTCCCTAATTGTTGGGACAATTCAACAAATTTGGAGGTCATTGATTTCTCAGGAAATAAATTGTCAGGAGGCATTCCTGATTCCATTGGATCTCTCATTGGACTCCAATCATTACATTTGCAAAGCAACAGCCTTTCTGGTAAGATTCCTTTGTCCTTAAAAAAGTGCAAAAAGTTGGCTATTATTGACCTTGGCAATAATAAGCTATCAAGCAATATACCTCAATGGATTGGAGAAAGCCTAACATCATTGAGAGTTCTCCGTCTCCGATCAAATATGTTAGATGGTGATATTCCTGTGCAGCTATCACTTCTTGCTTCCCTTCAAGTGTTGGATCTTGCTGACAATAATCTTTCAGGAACTTTGCCACCATCATTTGGCAATTTCAGTGCCATGACCGTGATACAAAATGAGAGCAACTCTATTCTTTCGGAAGATGTGGCCTCCTACTACACCGAGAATCTCCTGATAACCATGAAAGGTGTGGAACTTACATTCACTACTGTGTTGTCACTTGTGACAAGCATAGACCTCTCTAACAACAATATTACTGGAGAGATTCCCAAAGAGTTTACAAACCTTTATGGACTTTGTTTCTTGAACTTATCAGAAAATCATTTGACAGGAAGAATTCCAAATGATATTGGTGCTTTGGGGCAATTGGAGTCATTGGATCTATCAATGAACAACCTATCAGGCACAATTCCAACAAGTTTCGCTGCTTTGAATTTTTTGAGCCACTTGAACTTGTCCTACAATAATATATCCGGAAGAATTCCATTTGGCAACCAACTTCAAACCTTGACCGATCCATCTATCTACAATGGCAATCAGTATCTTTGTGGACAGCCAATAGGAAAGTGCCTTAGTGACGAACCTACTGAAGGTCCAACAGTTCATGAAGGAGAAGAAGAAAAAGAAAATCCTAATGATTTGGAAATGATATGGGCTTATGTTAGCTTTGCTCCAGGATTTGTGGTCGGTTTCTGGGGCTTTCTAGGAGCAATGATGATTAAAAGGAGCACAAGATTTGCATATATCCAATTCATTGAAAAGATATGTAATTGGATATATATGGTTGTGGCATTAATCTCTGCTAGGCCGAAGTCCAAGAGAAACCAAAGACGCATGTAAGCATTTGTAAAGTTGTAATGCTCTCTTTTATCTATGAAATATTAGAATAAAACAAAATAACTGGAAACCACTTCCATGGTTTAAGTATTAAGGACTTTAAAATATTGATCCATTCTAATTGAGTGAATTACTTGAGCAAAGTTCTCATAGAATTCTATCTCAAGTTATGTTTGTTATATGCTTTTTAAGTGTATAAGTGATGGGTGGCACTCTCATTGTTTTGCTTTGATAGAAAAAATAAAAAATTATTTCAATGCTTTATTTTATGATCATGATATCCAAATAATTTATGTGCAATTTTCTTCATGTTATGGATATTATGATATGTTCATTTAAAAATATAAATGTAAATATTTTTGTAAGCATAAAGAAAAGAAATGCTACCAAAATTAAATAGGCTAATATGTAATTTAGTACATATCCTTGTTGTATTTTGAAAAACAATACTCAGATAAAAGGAGTCTAATCCCCTGCCTCCCTCTCTCCTCCCCTCCTCTCCCCTCCAATTTAGTTCATTGGAATGATCTTTCGATTCCATCTAGAAATTACAAATCCATTCAGATCAACTATATCCCCAGCACATCTTAATTACAAATTTATATATATAATTTGTTATAATATTAATTATATATTATATTATAATATATGAATATATATTATTATAATATATTATAATATATTATATTTTTTAAATTTACATTATTAGTAGGATTTAGAAATCATATTTAATCAAATGTTTGAAAAAAATGATTTTTATTTATAGTGAAGTTTGATTTTGATTTTAATTTACAGTGAAGCTTGATTTTGATTTTTATTTCAACTATGATACCAAATTATATGATCCTAAATTTGTACAAACCTCACCCCCACGACATCAATCATCTGTCTAAGGTTATTTACCAACTTGCACGTTATCATGAATGACGTTGCTTTAATTAAACCATCTAAATTTATTTTAATGACTCCTTGCGGATTGGGGTTGGGATTGGAAGGCTCAAGCATACGCTTGTATCTGAAAGACGTGAGGTCTCCATCATCTCATTGCAAGAAGCTAGGAAATGATTAAAAATAAAGCATTAGTAACAATTGAGTGGGGTTCTCTTCTCTCTTTGCTTGAAAATAAATAAATAAGGTACAAAAACGCTGTGACCCGAGAAGGAAAAAAAAAAAATGAAAAACAAACGTGAAATTTTTTTGGGTGAAGGCTCGGCCGTAGCTCAAAGACAGACGCCTGGCAGTCACAAGAGTGAAGGACGAACTTCTCAAACGACTTTAGAGAAATGCCCAAGCAAAATAGAAATTAAATAGCCCAAAAAACATGCTTTTATTTGCTTTTTTTTTCTTCTAAATCTAAATACAAGTAAACTATAGAATTTTAACAATGGCATCAAAGATAAGGCACATAACCCGGCCAGTTGCGATTTGGAAAGCTCTAAAAAATGATCAGCAATCCAAAGGTGGTGAACACCTGTCTTTTGGATGCTTTTTTTCTCATGCTGTTTTGACTTTGAGTCATTCAGCATTAACGGGCCCATGATGTTAAATCAAATATAAATATTTCAAATTATAAATTTTTACATTTTTGTATGTATATATAATAAGTTACTTAAAATAAATTAATTATATAATTTGCAACATTTTATATTCCAAACTATAAATATTTTAAGTTTTATTATTGCAAGATACCAAAGAAATAAATTCAGGAAAGAAATAATTAGGCCAGTAGTATTTGAAACTATTTAGAGTTTTCAATTTAGCTTTTTTTTTTTTGTCAATTTAATATACTAACTTATAAATTTTATTTAATTAAATATATTTTTGATAGTTGTTAATGATAACCCAATAGATTATCCTAGTTGGTTTGACAAACATTAAAAACAAATATTTAAGATGGTGCTAGCGAAGGGTTAAAAATAAAAAATATATATTCTTAATTTTTCACCTTCCACCCTAAATGTCTACGTGGTTTCTTCTTCCATTGTTATATTTTATTTTCATTATTGCCACTTTATCACCATGTAATGTCTATTTTTTTTATCCATCATGTCAATTAAGATAGTCCTTGTAAGTGATCATTAACGGTCATCAAAAATATACTTGAAAATAAACAAATTTTATAAGTTGATATATCCAATTAAAAATAATAATGATCTGGTTTAAAATTTCAAATATAATCATGTATTTTTGATGTAATTTTTCTTCTAAGAAACCATGCGAACCATCTTCAATATTGATGGACTCGGTTCCGATTTTAAAAGTTAAGAACCCATGTAGATTGGATGAGTTCAACACAAGGCAATCCGATCTAAGTTCACCCTACCGGTATCTTTAAAAAAAAGGGACGAACTGCTATGGAACTTCAAGGTGCTGCTGATAATTTCATCTACAATATATAGCTCATGTGTTGTGTGCCAGCAACAATGAAGTGCAAGAGGTCCATTTGTAGGCTGCCAGAAGAAGTCTAGAAGTCTTCCCACCTCTATAGCCTCTTTGTTGAATAGAGAACATATATTCTACTCCAAACATTGAACAGTGGTATTAGGAAGCAAATATCCGCTTCTTTCTTCTCTGATCCTATTAGGCCTTTCTGACAACAATCTTAATTATTATAGGTAAGAAATTGCCACCAATCATTTGATAGTTCTAGTGCTACGGTTATGACACAACATATGCCTCTTAATTTGAAGGGAAATTCGTCCTCTTCCAACCCTTGAAGAATGGCATGAATTTAATCACCCCCAGTCGTGTGGAGATGCGAAAGCAAGATTATATTACTAAAATTTTGCAGCAGGATTTTGAATCTTGATCTTGATAATTTCTCCCAATATATGGCAACTAGGGTTTTTCTTGATTTCTTGTGCCCCAAGATTACAAGAGAGGGTCGTGATCTCTCTTTTTTCACATGTGAACCTTCAGATCAGATCCACAATCAAGAAAGGGATGGCTTCTTGGATGAAGGGCGGCTAGGGTTTCTTTCTTCTCGAAGAGCATGCAGCTTTCTTCACCCTTGGGAAACTGGTTGCAAGAAAGATGTCCAAGGTTTAGATGGTAGCAGCAAAAAGCCCTAGAGATCTAGGGCATCAACATGTGAGAGGAATGAAACACAAGAGAGAGGGAATCATGCAAATTAGAGAAGAGGAGAGAGACATATTGATTAACAGGAAGAAAAGGATTCTGCATGCTTATTCTTCTCTCTTCTTGGATGATTACATGAACCCACGACCCATGATCGCTGCCAAGACCAAAAAAAGATGCCTAATTACATACATAATAAATCCTAAAAACTTTCTTGGACCAATCCACACCTTGGGCCCAAACCTGGCCCAATGACAGATTAGCCCCCTCAAGACCCAACAACCTGGGCCTTGAACCCATGGAGCCCATAAACCTCCACCCTAGTACTAAAACCAGCCCTAGACCCATGAGACCATATGAACCACATGCCGTCACCTCATGGATGAAGTGTTGTGGGCATCCTCTTACCCAATTCAGGCTTTGGAATACCATACCAGGCTCTACAATCTCCATCTTGGTGCTTCAAAGCCTCTGCAAAATATGCATACTCCCTTAGACGCATCAGTGTCATACATGAGAGAAAGTTATCTCGTGGAAGAGTCTTCGTGAGTGCATCTACTTGGTTCTTCTTTGTTTGGACTTTAACCAACTCCACTTCACCTTCTTCCATCAATTCTCTGATCCTATGATACCTCACATCTATATGCTTTGTGTGTGCATGATAGACTGGGTTTTGAGTCAACTGCAGGGCACTCTGACTATCTCTATGCAGCAATACTGTACCTTGTTTTACCCCCATTTTCATGATGAGTCTCTTCAACCAAAGAGCCTGCTTGGCAGCCTCTGTAATCCCTATATACTCAGCTTCTGTTCTAGATAAATCTGCAATAGGTTGAAGGGTTGATCTCTAAGAAATTGGTTCACCATACATGCTGAACATATACCTTGTGGTAGACCTTCTTATATCCAGATCACCTGCAAAATTTGCATCCACAAACCCTTCCAATGGACCTAATGACTTACTTGGGATATTAGATTTCTCCTTAGGTCCTTCTTGCTGCCCAAAAAATAAACCAAGTTCACGAGTTCCCTGAAGGTACCTCAAAATCCATTTGAGTACCTTCCAGTGCTCCTTCCCTAGGTTCGCCATGAATATGCTCATCTGGCTCACTACATGTGTATGTCAGGCCTGCAACACACCATAGCATACATAATGCTGCCCACGGCACTGGCATATGGAACTCTCTCCATGTACTCTTTCTTTTCATCTGTTTGGGGGTTCTGTAACTTTGAAAGAGACATATGAGTAGCCAAAGTTGTTCCAACTGGTTTGGCCTTATCTATCCCAAACCTTTTCAACACCTTCTGAATATATTCACCCAATGACAAGTGTAGAATTCCCTTGATCCTATCTCTGTAAATTTTCATCCCAAGTATCTTCCTAGCTGACCCCAAATCCTTCATCTCAAATTCTATTGATAATGCAGATTTTAGTCCATTTACTGCTTCAACACTCCTGCTTTCAATGAGCATATCATCCACATACAGAAGGAGATATAGTACATCATCCTCATCCACATTTTTCACATAGACACAAGTATCATGTTCACATCTAGAAAATCTAAGACCCAAAATAAAAGTATCAAACCTTTTGTACCACTGACGGGATGACTGCTTCAAACCATAAAGCGATTTCTTTAGTGGACACACTTTTTCTTCCAATCCAGATTCCTTGAAACCCTCTGGTTGTATCATGTATATCCTCTCCTTTAGACTCCCATGTAATAAAGCCGTCTTCACATCCATCTGCTGCAACTCCATACCATGTTGTGCTACAAGAGACAATAACACACGAATTGAAGCATGATGTACCACTGGAGAGAATGCCTCTATGTAGTCCACTCTCTCTCTCTGTGAGAACCCCTTAGCAACAAGCCTTGCTTTGCATCTGACTCCACCTTTCTCTAAAGGTGCCTCCTTCTTTGTGAATACCCATTTTGAACCAATGGCTCGAGCATCTTTAGGTAGATCCACTAGCTGCCATGTCTTGTTCTTTTCCAAGGACTCCATCTCCTCTATCATGGCCTGCATCCATGACTCTCTTTCTGAACTTTTTATGGTTTCTTGGAAGGTCTCTGGATCTTCGTTTGAAGTGATGAGAGCATAGAAAATCATCTTATTAATGTGATACCAAGCAGGTTTGATGATCTCTCAAAGCTGAAGTGCGTGACTCCACCTGGACCTCCTTTTGGATTGATCCTTTATATGTATTGGAACATTCATACCAAACTCCACCTCAAAAGAAGCACATTTTGAAGTAGAAGTAGAAGATATATCACCTGTCAGCCAATGTTGTCCACTGCTATCCTGTCCAGCCTTTTTATCTTCATCTGCAATCTCCGACCTCTTCAAATGCTCTTCTCATAAAAAATAATATCTCTACTGATGATACACTTATGTGAATCTAAACTCCATAGAAAATAGCTTTTAACTCCCTATGGATACCTGATGAAGATCAGCCTTTGTGATTTTGGATCGAGCTTGCTTCTTTCAATTGCCTCCACATATACATAGGCTGGGCAACCAAAAATTCTCAGGTGTTCAAGATCCACCTTCTTCCGACTCCAGATCTCCTCTTGAATGCCTCCATAAAGTTTTCAATTCGGGGACCTGTTAACTAGAAAATCAGCATACATAATCGCATCACCCCAAAATACCTTGGGCAATGATGCCTGCAGCCTCAAACTCCTAGCCTTCTCTGTCAATGTACGATTCATCCTCTCTGCCACACCATTCTGCTGGGGAGTCATCCTCACTGTATAATGGTGTTGGATCCCATTTTCCTCATAGTAGCTTCTAAATTCATTGCTTGTGTACTCCCCTCCATTGTCAGATCTCAAACACTTCACTATTTTCCTGTCTCCTTTTCAACACCAACTCTCCAAGCCTTAAATTGGGCAAATACCTCTAATTTTTTCCTTATCATATACCCATACCTTCCTAGAGTAGTCATCAATGAAGGTCAAAAAATACTTAGCCCCACCTCTGGCTGACACAGGGGCCAGTTCCCATACATCTGAGTGAACTAGTTCCAGAATACCTTCACTCTGCTTGGAACTGCTGGCAAACCTCACCCTATGTTGTTTGCCATAAATACAGGGCTCACAGATGTCATTGTCCTCCTTCTTAAGTGCTGGAATCAGACTTCTTTTACTGAGTTATGTAAGCTCTTTATCACTCATGTGTCCAATCCGATAGTACCACAGTCTGTAGACCAACTGTTCCTCCTGTGCTGCTGCTAGTACCTTTGCACCATCCGTGACCACTGAGCCTTCCATCTGATAGAGATTGTTTTCAACCTTCTCCCTTTCATCACCACTAATGCACCCTTGGTTATCCTCAAACATCCACTCCCCGGCTAGCTTCCAAAAGCATACCCATGCTTCTTCAGGTAGCCCAAAGAAATCAGATTCTTCTTCAACTCCGGGACATGTTTAACATTGGTCAAAGTCTTTGTAACCCCATCATGCATCCTCACCCTTATGTTTCCAACTCTAGCAACCTTACAAGGATGATTATCACCAACGCATACACTCCTTCTATCTGATTCTTCATAATTTGCAAACCACTCCCTATGCGAAGTATAGTGGTGAGAACAGGTTGAGTCAAGTGTCCAACAACTATCACACTTCTTGGTCCCATCTAAAACTATCAGTATATCATCTTCACTATCTTCAGATGAATTTGCACCACCATTGTTGGCTGAACCTCCCTTTAAAATGCCTTTCCCGTTTTCATTCTTCAGAAGTGGGCAATTTCTCTTCAGGTGACCAATCTGATGAAACTTGTAACACTTCCATGCTTTCCTCTTATCTCGAGACTTAGATCTGCCTTTGGACTTGCCTCTAACCTTTTTTCAAGGTCTTCCTTGCCTCTCATTCACAGCAGGCACCTGTGTTAGAGTTCCCCATGTGGATTTTTTCTCTTTGCTGGTTTGATCTCAACACTCCCACAACCTCTTCATAATTCAAGGTCTTCTTCCCATACACCAAGGTTGTAATCAGACCATCATAGGAACTGGATAGCGAACACAACAAGATGAGGGTCTTATCTTCTTCATCAATCTTTACATCAAGGCTCATCACCTCTGAGCACACTTGATTGAATTTCTGAATATGGGCCATAAGATCACCTCCCTCAGGCATTCTCAAGCTGTACAACTGTTTCTTCAACCACAGCTTGTTTGTCATGTTCTTTCTCATGTAAGTGTTCTCTAATGTTTTCTAGAGCCCCCTTGCCATGGTCTGCATGCAAATCTTCAGCAAGACTTGATTAGCCAAGCACGTCCTGATTATGCTAAATGCAATCTTCTTTAACTCCTCCCAATCCTCATAACTTACATTATTCGGTCTTTATTTCACCAAGACCTTATAAATCCTTTGTTGTTCCAATAAATCCTTCATCCTTTGCTGCCATAGGATGAAGTTCTCCTTTCCATCAAACATCTCAAAATTCAAATTGAGACTACTAGATGACATACCAACCAAGAAAATAAAGTAAACACAGCAAAACAGAAATTTAACTTGCTGCAGAAATTTTCTGGTTTGATACCTTACCAAGAAACGTTCAAGATCCAATCTTTTCTCCACCAAATCAATGAGGCTCTGATACTAGAGGAAGGAAAATTTGTCTTCTTTCAACCCTTGGAGAATGGAATGAATTTGACCACCCCCAAGTCGTGTGGAGATGCGGAAGCAAGATTATACCTCTGCTAAAATTCTACAGCAGGATTTTGAATCTTGATCTTGATAATTTCCCCCAATAGATGACAACCAGGGTTTTTCTTGATTTCTTGTGCCCTAATATTACAAGAGAGGGTCGTGATCTCTCTTTCTTTACATGTGAACCTTCAGATCATATCCACAATTAAGAAAGGGATGGCTTCTTGGATGAAGGGCGGCTAGGGTTTCTTTCTTCTCCAAGAGCGTGTAGCTTTCTTCACCCTTGGGAAACCAGTTGCAAGAAAGATGTCCAAGGTTTAGATGGTAGCAGTAAAAAGCCCTAGAGATCTAGGGCATCAACATGTAAGAGAAATGAAACACAAGAGAGAGGGAATCATGCAAATTAGAGAAGAGGAGAGAGACAGATTGATTAACAGGAAGAAAAAGATTCTGCATACTTATTCTTCTCTCTTCTTGAACGATTACATGAACCCACGACCCATGATCGCTGCCAAGACCAAAAAAAAGATGCCTAATTACATACATAATAAACCCAAAAAAACTTCCTTCGACCAATCCATATCTTGGGCCCAAACCTGGCCCAATGACAGACTAGCCCCCTCAAGACCCAACAACCTGGGCCTTGAACCTGTGGAGCCCATAAACCTCTACCCTAGGACTAAAACCATCCCTAGATCCATGAGACCACATGAACCACATGCCATCACCTCATGGATGAAGTATCGTGGGCATCCTCTTGCCCAATCCAGGCTTTGGAGTACTACACCAGGCTCTACATAATTTTTACCTTGAGAATATATCTTGTATGAAAAAACTAATAAACTGAATTCAGCCAGTAATGTTCTGGTACTTGCGATGGGTATATATAATAATCCTCTCAAATAACAATCTTTCTTTCTAGAGAGATGCTCAACAGGCTCATCAACCTTCTTGGGCTTCTTTTCTTGAATTTTCCAAAGAATCACAAGCTCCAACATCCCATGGAGGAGGAGAACAAGATGTGATTCAAAAGTGATATCGTTTCATGTCAGCTTAGCACCGGGATTTGTGGTCGACTTTAGGTTTTTTTCTTTTTTGGCAAAATGATGATCAAAAGTCAAAAAAAATTGCTTATAATCGATTCATCAACAACATATGCAGCTGGATTTATGTTCTTTCTATTATTTGCATAAAGTTTTGAATTTATGTTTTGTAGGTGAACATGGAATACCTTGCCTGTGTTGTGTTTAGCAATGGGGGTTTGCTGTACCCTAACAGTGTGGTAGGCACTGACTCGCACACAACTATGGTTGTTGGATTAGGTGTTTCTGGCTGGGGAGTTGGTGGAATAGAAGAAGCTGCAATGCTTGGCCAGGTATATAGAGATACTTTTAGCTATTGAACAAAATTAAGTTGTTTTTTAGCCATCGACCACTTCTCAGCTTGTTCTATCGTCGCAATCACTTCTCTCTTCTCTTTTTTATATTCTTGAAAAGCCATCATCTTTTCTTGTTTCCTTCTTGGTCTGTTTGCATTTTCATGCATGCCTAAAGATTTAACTTCCTTCTGGGACATTTATGTTTTAAATGCCTGATCATTCTTTAATTTTAACATCCCATTTGAATTTTTAAAATGTAGGATTAGTTTAAGTGAAATGCTCAAATAATTGAGGGAGATCCAAGAGAGTGAAAGCAACAGAAGATTAAAAAACTCCTAAATCAACAAATAAGCACATGCTTGATTAGCTCAGATTGAAAATTCCTCTGTTTGCAAAATATTCACCTTCAAGTTCCAACATGAATGCATGATGATGAATAATAATATGTGAATGGGTTAGCAAACAGCCTGATAAGTGTGGTCAAAAGTGCAGCTTTAATAAATAAGGTTACCAAACTTCCCCATGTATGTCAATGGGTAGTTAGTTCCATGCATCTACAAAGAGAATCATGGTGGAGCCACATCTGTACCTCTATGATTTCTTAAAGTGGTACTTGTTCGCACATCTTCTATTGCCACATTTATTTGCAATTTCATGTCTTTAAAAGGTGGAGTCTTACCTCACTTGTAAAACCTTGAACTTTTTTAAATTTAAGCAATGTCTGGATACGCTTGTCAACTATCTTTTGTTTATGTGTGTACCCTTATTCTTCCCCACCTCTAGTGATGATCACCAAAACATCTTGCAGAGCCAATTGTGTAGCTTATTATAATTCTGTACAAGGGAAGACATGAGTGAACTATCTCTGCCAGATCATGCCACTATTGCAAAAATGTCTCCTGAATTCGGAGCAACGATGGGTTTCCTCCCAGTCAATCAAGTTACACTGCAATACTTGCAACCGAGTGGCACAAGTGATGATACCGTAAGTCACTTTTACTATTTGTCATTGCTATCTTGACAATCTGTTTTTTTTCAAGGAATAATAATTATCTTGGCAACTTTTAGGTGGTGATGAATGAATCCTATTTGCAGGCTGATAAGATGTTTGTTGACTGCAGCTAGGTACATCTACCCTTCTAATATTAAATTGATGGGTTATTTAACTTACTTTTTTTATTTAGTTTATATGTCTTCTATTTTTTTATGCATACTTTCTGAACGAGGTTTATATCCTGAACTCAGCCCCAGACAGAGAGAGTGCACTCATCTTATCTAGAGTTGAATCTAGAAGATGTAGAACCATGTGTATCAGGACCTAAAAGGTCAGTCTAGTTTTTATACAAGCATTGTTTCTTCCTTCTTTTTTCTCCTGAAGCTTTGTTCTATGGCTGTTTGGTGGGATTATGTTTGTTCTCTTCACATATTTGGTTGTGTATTTATAGCCGATCATCTTTTTCGTTGGTTCCAATATAGTGTATTAAAATGACTAAGGAAAAGTTTATAGGTCATCTAGGCGATGTTTCATAAAGCAAAGTGCCAGACAGGAAAATTTTCTTGCATTACAAATTTCAAATATCTATTGACAGATCCCACATGATTTGTTCCCTGGATGCACAAATGGTTTTTGTCATCCTGGATCAGGTAAGGCGATGGATTAAGATGAGTCTCGCTCTAGGTTCTGGAGTTGTGAATAAATACTTGGAAAACAGGTATCTTTTGAAGATTTTAGAGCAAATAATTATTGTAGTTCTAAATTTCTCAGTCATGTCTCACCCTTCATGGTGGTGTCAATTGTTGTAGTGGGTTGCAGAAGTATTTAAATCAGCTTGGTCTCAATATTGTTGGGTATGGGTGCACAACCTGCATTGGCAATTCTGGTGACCTTGATGAAACTGTATCAGCTGCAATCTCTGAGAATGGTAATATTTCCGTTAATTGAGAGATAAAGTTCATTGTCCTCTCTTTGTTTGGTAGAATTCATGTATCTGTAGTTCTGAAATTGGATGTGTTTTTTCAGACATCGTTGCTGCAGCAGTGTTATCTGGGAATAGAAATTTTGAGAGACGTGTCCATGCTTTAACCAGAGAAAATTATCTTGCTTTCCCTCCTTTGGTGGTAGCTTATGCTCTTGCTAGAACGGCATGCAATCATTTAAGTATTTTGTGCTAGTATACTGATTGCCTGAATGCTTGCTTATTTATAGCTGTGATTAAGAAAGTTTGGCTTGCTTGTTGCTCCATATATGACATTCTGGTTATCCTTTGTATTGATTGATTCTCTTGCTTTCTGATTTGTTATTTAATTATATGAATAATTTGCTTGGCAGCTTATATCATTTCTGAATATTTTATGAACTGAAGGCCTGTTTAACATTCTTAGTGTTTTGATGTCATATTTTATGCCCCCCACTGAGATGGTATTGTTATATGTGTTGCTGGTGATTAGAATTACTAAACATTCCTCTATATAAGCACTATATGAACCATAAATTCTGACTGTGATTAAAGTGTCTATGATTTTATTTTGGTTGATGCGGTTGACTTTTCTGAGCTGCAGTAGCCCGTTCTATTGTGATTCTAATAGAAGTTATTCTTAGTAGTAAGACTAGAGATTTTAGGTTTTCTGGATCCTCAAATTCAGACTTATGTGCCTCAACTAAGCTAGAGTTACTTTGCAGGTCAATATTGATTTTGAAACAGAACCAATTGATATCTCAAAAGATGGAAAGAAGGTTTACTTCAAGGAAATTTGGTCATCCAATGAAGAGATAGCAAGTGTAAGCTATTCAACCATTGCTTTCTATTTATGCTTGGATGACTTGTCAGAAACTAACAATTGTACAATCCAGTGTGCTTCCAGACATGTTTAAGGGTACATATCAAGCAATTAGCAAAGGAAATCCTACGTGGAATCAATTATTAGTGCCATCGAGCACACTTGCTCTTTTAAGTTGGCCAATCTTCATTTGCCTTTTTAAACAAATTATTCTAAAATACAGTTTCTTTTACCAGCATAGGATTCTAACTCAAACTATTTTAAGGCTAGGATTGGATGGATTTTAAGTCAAGGATAAAACTCTAATTATCTTACTATTCCATAATATTGGTATATTGAATTCTTGAGAACACTTTTATATCCTAGAATTTCACATAACTGCCTGTTTGATTCAAAATCTATGAACCTCATCCAACTCTCCAGTCTGTGAATACTCATTTAGACCGTGTTCTAAGCTAAGCAGTGAAACTGGAAAGGTTTTTAGGTGTTTGAGTTGTAAACTGTGATTTATCCACCATAGAACTAAAGTCTGCAGTATGTTCTACAGCTTGAGTTCATGTCCTTAAATGTTTGTGTTTGTATGACAGTTGCTTTTGGATGCAGTTGCATGGTCACTGGCACCATCACGACTATTCAACCTGGTCTAGTTTGGTGCATCTGAAGCCTTTGATTAGTTGATTTTGTCAATTAATTCACAGGGCCTAAAATTTTGTTTGTACAAAATTGCAGAATTAAAAGAAGTTTTTTACTTTATGAACTATTCTGACATACTCTGTTAGTTATTTGGATCAACAGAACTGTCTTAAAAATGGGGGAATGAAATAATGATGAGTTTGCTTGCACCCATTTCATTTGACTAGTGATTTGTGTGAACAAGAGGTTCAAAAAAGAGTGGCATGAAAATGAAAGGTTGTATTGATATGTTTGTTGTAGCAAGATTTTGCAAGCAGGTTTATTTATCGATATGATTGATAGGCATTTTGCTCATCTCATTTGTCCTTGATCTGGTATTCACCTAATGACTTGAAAGATTTTGCAAGCTTAGGTTCCATGAAATATGATTCTTGTTATCGATCACTCAGTGCTAGTTGATGAGGCAATCAGAAAATTGCAGTTCAAGCCATCAAATATGTAACTGCCTGAATTTGTTTTTTAAGTTTTTTTAATTATTTATAAAAATAATTAAATTTTTTTTTTTTAATTTTAACATTCCATTTGGATTTTTAAGTGTAGGATTAGTTTAAGTGAAATGCCCAGATAATTGAGCAAGATCCAAGAGTGAAAGCAATAGGAAGATTAAAAAATTCTTAAATTAGCTCAGATTGAAAATTCTTCTGTTTGCAAGATCTTCACCTTCAAGTTCTAACATGAATGCATGATCATGGATAACATATATATGAATGGGTTAGCAAACAGCCTGATAAGTGTGGTCAAAAGTTCAGCTTTAATAAGGTTACCAAACTTCCCCATGTATGTCAATGGGTAGTTAGTTCCATGCATCTACAAAGAGAAAATCATGGTGGAGCCACATCCGTACCTCTATGATTTCTTAAAGTGGTACTTGTTCGCACATCTTCTATTGCAACATTTATTTGCAATTTCATGTCTATAAAAGGTGGAGTCTTACCTCACTTGTAAAACCTTGAACTTTTTTAAATTTAGGCAATGTCTGGATATGCTTGTCAACTGTCTTTGTTTATGTGTACCCTTTTCTTGCCCACATCTAGTGTTGATCACCAAACATCTTGCAGAGTCAATCGTATAGCTTATTATAATTTTGTACAGGGGAAGGCATGACTGAACTATTTCTAGCTGATCGTGCCACTATTGCAAATATGTCTCTTGAATTCGGAGCAACGATGGGTTTCTTCCCCAGTCGATCGAGTTACACTACAATACTTGCAACTGAGTGGCACAAGTGATGATACTGTAAGTCACTTTTACTATTTGCCATTGCTATCTTGATGATTTTTTTTTTTAAGGAATAATAATTATCTAGGTGGCCATGATTGAATCCTATTTGCAGGCTAATAACACTACAACAAATGTAGGCTTTGCCTACGATTTTCTCGCCGATGAATTTAAAATCATAGGCAAAACAGACCTTTCCCTTTGATTTTCTGAAATAGTAAAGAAATGTTCTATAGTGAAAGAATTTCTAATATTAAGAATAATTTTTTTTTATTATTATTATGGAAATATCTTTTCCTACGACAAAATCCAAATCGTAAGGAAAGTTCTCCCATGAAAAAATCTTTGCCTGTGATTTTAGTGAAAACCATAATCAAATTTTTGCAGGCAAAATCATCCGTCAATATTTTTCTAAAAATTAAATAGTAAACCTTTTCATATAATTTTCATAAAAATCATAGGCAAAGACTTCCCCATGGACCTTTGCCTACGAAATTAATCAAATTCGTAGGCAAAGGTTCGGCTTCCTGATATTCATGAAAATCATGGGTAAAAGTTGTGCCTAAAACAAGAAATATTTATTATAGATGAGTTGGGTCATCATTGAATTATTATTCATCATTGGATTTAATTGATTTTCTTATTTTGAGCACGTCAAAGATTCTAAGGTTTAAAAATGAAGAGATATGTGGGGGATATACGTATAGTTTATCAGTTTATCATCTGGATTATAAACAAATATACGAGATAAGGAATCCAAACAATCCTTTTCTGACACTTTTTTTTTGTGTGACGGTGTCTTAGTTTATAACATCTATATGGAATATAAATATACTTTTTATTTTTTTATTTTTTAAGATTATGGATTGAAGAAAAGAAAAGATGATTGAATTTAGATTTGATTTATTTCGAATATAGTTAAATCTATTTTATTTTATTATATAATTACTAAATTTTTTAAAACTGTTACCAAATTATTGCTTAATAATTGAAGCTTAGACAATTCTTAGTAAGAACTTCAAGGAGATTGGTTACGATGGAAAATAGCATTTTGGAACCTTTTATTTATTTTTAAGTAATAAGTTATATAACACATTAATGATGACTTTATTTTTGATATAGGATATTTCAAGACCATTTGACAAGGGGCACTCTCTTTATCCATAAAAATATAACCCACTGTAGCCTTGTCACCATAGAATGTCAGATCCACATTGCCGGTGAAGTGGACCAGCATGATCTTCCTCTGCTCTAACCCTCTTCCATCACAAATCGTTCATTGCCATAGCAATTAGCCAAAAAAATTTCATCACTGGATGAGCATGGATGAAATATTGATTGATTTATCCAATTAATAATATTTTAGAAATCAAAAATCTCAAATATAGAGAACAACAGACAATCGTTTAATAAAAGTAGAAAACTAAAAATAAAGAGCATAGAAAACTATAAATAAATAAATAATAGTAATCAAAGGAAAAATAAAAAAGAATAATACTAATTAAAACATAAAATATAAAAATAAATAAAATAATACCAATAAGTTAAATTTAAAAATTATAATTGAATTAGTTTCTTTTTCACTTTTTTTTTCCCATTCTTTGCTTCCATTCATGCCCCCCCCCCCCCAAAAAAAAAAAAAAAGAAAAAAACATGGCATGACAATAACAATTTTTGGGTAGAGTTGCAACCACACTATATGTAAATCATCATCGTTGCATCTTAATCATAAAAAATAATCAAGGTAAAGGCCTATATTCCCAAAAATGAAGAAGACCTTCATATTTTGAAGGTCAAAAATAGCTTCATTCGACAAACTTTATGGAGTAGAACATAGATAGGTGAAGTTCTACCTTTTCATTTAACCATAATCTTGGTGTGGTTTTAAATTTTATTACATCTATTTGCTAGTGCACCATATTTTATTTTTCTGCTCTGTCAAGGAAATTCTTCAAACAGCTTATTTCTTATAATTTGTTCAAATTTTTTTGCTGTATTCAATTGCAATGATAAATATTTCTTATGGTATACAAAAGTATTGAAAAATCAAAAGATGCTAGCTGCTCCTGCGTAACTCTTAACGTGGCAATGGTCAACATAATAAATTCTTAGGCATTGGGATGTAATCTTATGGTTATAGTTGCAGAAGAACAATCAACAATATAACATTAAATTAGAAGGAAGGGCTGAATGCTTACACAAACGAAACCAAATTTAGGAAAGGGCATGCGGCCATCTAGTCTTGATGGTGAATTGGAATAGACATAGGAGTATTTTTGTCCAAATTTTTTTGGTCAGAAACTGAATTCAGGACTTCTTCAGGATTCAGATGAACGTTTTACTTCCACAAATACTTTTCTAACCGAGGACTTCATCCACTTGTAATTGCAGCTACCATTGGATGACAAAGACCGAGCCAGAGCATGGCATTGCTTTACAAGTCCCAAGTCTAGGTATGTGGAAAGTATATATCAGTCGCCCAAAGACTACGGTGAGATCACCATCATTGAAAGCAACTTTGAAATAATCACAAAAACAATAGAGGTGGAATTTTGTGTCTAGTTATAGGACTTGGATGAAGGACTCAAATCCTACTCTAAACGATTATTAGAAATAGGTAACTTACTCTAGATAATTTTCATCATCATCGATGTCCTAAGTGAACGGCATACCAAATGTCTAGATAATTTTTTTTTCCTTTTTTCTTTCATTTTTTCATTCTATGCTTCCATTCACACCAAAGAAACTATAGAATAACAATAATAATTCTTGGGTAGAATTGCAATTATTATCCTATAAATTACCACTGTTGCATCTGAATTGTAAAGATAATTCGGATAGAGGCTTATTTAGTGGGCTCATGGAGTCCGTTGAAATGGTCTTCTTGACATTGGGGCCAAAATCATTGATTTTAATTCAAGCATTCGTTTGAAGGAATTAGAATTCAATTCTAATTCCATCTAAAATTCAAATCTCCTTTGAATTATAAATTCATTCAAGCCAATTGTAATATAATACATCTTACAAATTTACAATATATAATTTTTATAATATTTATATATTAATAATATATCATATACTATTATGATATGTAATAATATATTATAATATATAACTTTATGTATATATATATTAATTTTATTATTAATAGGATTAAGAAATCATATTTAATCAATTGAATGAAAAGAATAAATTTGATTTTAGTGGAATTTGGTTTTGATTCTTATTTCAACTGTAATGCCAAATTATATGGTTCTAAATTCTTCTAAACCTCAACCCCCCGGCATCAATCGTTGATCCAAGGTTGCTTAGTAGCTTGCACATTATCATGGATGATGGACTAAAGCCAGTATGACGTCGCTTTAACTAAGCCATTTAAATGTATCTTCATGACTTGCAGACTAGGATAGGGATCGGAAGTCCCATCTGAATTTATTTTAATGACTTGTGGAGTGGGGCAAGGATTGAAAGTCTCAGCCATGCATGCATCGCCCAAAGACCACGGTAACCCAAAGACCACGGCGAGGTCACCATCATTTCATTGAAAAAAAACTATAAAATAATAAAAAACATTAATAATTAAGTGGAGTTCTCTCTTTTTTTATATAAAAATAACTAAATAAGGTCTAAAAAGCGACGAGATAAGAATGCCTTGACCCAAGAACAAAAAAAATTATAGAAAACAGACGTAGAATTAATTTGGGTCAAGCAAATTTTAGCACGGCCAGAGAAAGTAATGTCAGTGGCTCATTCAACGATAGATGCCTGGCAGTTACGGGAGAGAAGGAAGAAATTCTCAAACGACTTCAGATTAAAAGTTTCAATACTAGGATGGTCTTGGATTTTTAAAAATTAAGAAGCGATATTGATTGGATGAGTTCTGAATTAGTCTCTAACTTGAGGTAATCCGAACCTAGCACCCTTTTACCGGTATATTTGATAATAAAGAATGAATTGCTTTAGAACTTCAATGTGCCATTGAATATTTCATCTACAATTGCTCCTCAAGTGTTGTGTCGGCAATTCCATGTCATTTCTATACCATATATGATTCCAATTTTGAAACTTTTCAGTTTATAAAATTTTAATGCATGCTCTCACGAATCACCATCATGCATCTAAATTTATGAAAAAAAGAAGAAAGAGAGGACTGTCATGTTTGAATGATAAATAGCTTTGTTCAATTAAGTGTGAAGCCGATATATAGAAAGTCAAGAGAAATTAAATTTTTGTTGAAATGTTGAGGCAGTTTTAATATTTTTATTAGCTTATGCACTACCTTTCGCTATTCATGTTTACCAATACAATTCTTTCAACAGTATTTTTTTTTTGTAATTTGACAACGTCAGCTTGTCTAAAATCTTTATGGTATTTAACTGTCAAAATAGTTGATATAACAAATTTTTTATATATAACCCGGTTCTCAACAAGTATCCATCGTTTGTTCCTTGGTATAAGGAAATCTCATGGCATCCACCAATAATTTCATTCCTCTTGTTTACGTCATTTGGATTGGCTTTCTCCTTTTATTTGGATCCGTGCAATTATGAATTGAAGTTAGAGAGATTTGTCACTTAGATCAAGTTGGATTAGTTGGGTTAAGTTTATCTACATTAATTAGACTACATTAGATTGAATAAAAATATTAAGAATGTGGAAGAAATGTTTAAAATAATTTTATTCAATTAATATTTGCTGAATTGTTAATTATTCATAAGGTTCAATTATATACTTGTATAAAACTTAACCTGATTAAAAAAATAAATATATAAATATATATGGAATATAAATAATTTATGTTCTTATATATTAGATTGGATTTAAATTTGGTCTAGTTTGGGTTAAGTTAGGATCATATTTGGCTTGGGTTGAGAACTAATTATACTTAAATCTTACTTAAAATTAGGTTGCAATTTTTGAAGCCAAACCAACTCGTGAGCTTATAAAACAAATTCAAGCCTATCCAATTAACAAGTTGGGCAAATAAGTTTAGATTGAGCCAGACCCAAATTAAATCCTTGTGGCTAGATTTATGGTGTGTTGTAGCAATGGTGCTAACGATTTGAGACAAGCCTTTTATTAGTATATTATATTTTTGTTAGTTTTTGATACACCTTTTTTTAAGGGTAAATTATCAGCTTTTTTTTTTCTATCTTCTCATTGTGCCATAATATTGTGGTAGTTTTAAATTTGAATACATTTATTAGCTTGCATACCATATTTTAGTATTTGATTTCTCAATTCTTCAAAAATCTTATTTATTATAATTTAAAAATGTCAATTTGTCCAATTTTTTTTGCTGTATTCAACCTTCAAGGATGACGATTTCTGAAAGGAGGCAAAAAAAAAGTTCTAAAGAATCAAAGAATGGTTGTTGTTCCTGTGTACCTCTGACATGGCTTGGTCAATATAATAAATTCTCAGGCATTGACATATAATTTAATTTTGATTTTGTTAGATGACTCTCAAACTCATGGTTAAAGCTACGGAAGAACAATAAGCACTACAGCATTAAATTAGAAGGCAGGTTTGAATCCCTACGCAAACCAAATTCAAGGAGGCCAGGCCAACATGATCATCTAGTCCTGCCAACGACTTCGAATAGACATAGGAGGAGTATTCTTGTCCATGTACAATTTCTGGGACGTAAACTTCGGTTCTCTCAGCTATAATTAATTTTTTTGGTCTGATTCTGAATATAGTCTTGCCTCATCTGCCAGAAATACTCCCTCATCTGCTTGTAGTAGTTGCAGCGATTTTTCCTTTTTTATTAAAGCAATTGTTCCATTCTTTTGGCAGAGCTACATGGGAAACAACTCAGCTCCACGGACAAACACTTCAGCTCGATAGAGGATCAATCCGAAAAGAAATCTCAGCCATCTCGCTTCGGACTCGGTTCTCAACAAGCTATCCTCTCTTTGGTCCTTGGTATATAGCTAGGGAGATCTCAGCTCATGGCTTCAACCAATAATTCCATTGCCCTTGTTTATTATGTCATTTGGATTGGGTTCCTCTTCTTCTTTGGATCCGTGCAACTCTGTCTCTGTTTCAATGGAAATAGTTCCAAATCTATGATGCCCACAAATGGCTTTCTTGGAATGGCACAGACTGCTGCACATGGAGAGGAGTTCAGTGCCACACCATGACCGGTCATGTCGTAAAGCTTGACCTCCGCAACCCTTATCCACCACACTTGTATATTATCGACGTCTGAAAGTGAGATAAAAGTGAGGTGAGTCCTTCACTTCTTCACCTGAGACATTTGAATTATTTAGATTTGAGCATGAACTACTTTGGCGGTGCCCCAATCCCCCACTTCATTGGATCTCTTGCCAAATTGGAGTATCTAAACCTCTCTCATGCTCGATTTGGTGGAACCATCCCTCACCAACTCGGGAACCTCTCAAGCTTGCTCCATCTTGATCTCAATTCAAATTTTCTTTGGATGTTGATGACCTTGGCTGGTTAGCTCAGATCCATTTCTTGCAGCATCTTGATATGAGTCATGTCAACCTCTCAAAAGCATCCAATTGGGTTCATGTGATCAATATGCTCCCTTCTCTTTCTGTCCTGCATCTGTTGAGGGCTTCTCTCCCTAGCCTTCCCTCTACACTACCCCATGTTAATTTCACTTCTCTTACTGCACTTGATCTCTCTTGAACAACTTTGCATCAAGAATACCAGATTGGCTGTTTAACCTTAGCAGCCTTGAACATCTCGATCTTGGGGGGAACCAATTCCATGGCAATATACCGCTTGCCATTGGGAATCTCAAGAAGCTTCAAGTCTTAGATCTCTCAGAGAACAGTTTCAATGAAGACATCCTTGAATCAGTGTGCAGTCTGAAGAGCTTGCGGTCCATAGATATCTCATACAACAACATCAGTGGGAGTACATGGGAAACTGTGGGAAATCTCAAAAGCTTGGAGTTCTTAGATTTCAGCGGAAACTATATCAGTGGTGAAATACCAAAGATCATTTGGAATCTTCCAAAGTTAAGGTACTTGGGCTTGTATGGCAACAATATTGACGGTGTGCTTCCAAACCTCACAGACTTGCAATACTCCTATGTAGGTTCCAACAATATCACTGGAAGGATACCAAAAAGCATTGGAATCTTGCACAATTTACAAATATTATTCTGTCTGACAATCAAATTAGTGGAGAAATACCCAAAGCATTGGGAACTTGCACAATTTGAACTATATTGTCTAGCAATCAAATTAGTGGAGAACTACCCAGAAGCATTGGACTTGCACATTTGCGGCAATTAGATTGTCTAACAATCAAATTAGTGGAGAGATACCAGAGACAGTGGGAAATCTTTATAACTTGGAGGAGTTATTTTTGGATAGCAATAGTATTGCTGGAGTGATACCAAGAACAATGGGTAATCTTTGCAATTTGAGCACTCTTGATGCTTCCAACAACAATATAGGTGGAGAGATTACAGGATTCATGGAAGGTTTCTCGAGATGCAGCACTAACAAAATAAGTTATCTTTATTTGGATTACAACAATCTTAGTGGGCCTTTGCCCAATCAGATAGGGACCTCCAAAGTTTGCAAAATCTTTATCTTGGTGTTAATTCATTGAGCGGTTCAATTCCTACATCACTAGGGAAGTTATCTGCTCTAATTGATTTGGATCTTCAATCAAATTCCTTGGCAGGTGCATTGACCGAAGCCCACTTTGCCAACCTCACAAACTTATCATATTTGGATCTGTCTAATAACTCCTTAACATTTGATGTGAGTCAAGGTTGGCTTCCTCCTTTTGAAGCAATGCAAATCATAATGAGCTCCTGTTTACTGGGCCCAAATTCCCTCCATGGCTTCGGAACCAAACTTCTTTATTCAACTTGGACCTATCCAGTGCAGGAATATCAGAAAATTTCCCAGATTGGTTTTGTGAGGCAAATTATCTGGATGTTCTCAATCTTGCTGGCAATGATTTAACGGGAGTTCTCCCTGACTGTTGGGACAATTCATCAAATTTGGAGGTCATTGATTTCTCAGGCAATAAATTGTCAGGAGGCATTCCTGACTCAATTGGATCTCTCAGTGGACTTGAATCATTGCATTTGGAAAACAACCAACTTTTGGCAAGATTCCTTTATCCTTAAAAAAGTGCAAAATTGGTTACTATTGACCTTGGCATAATAAGCTATCAGGCAACATACCTCAATGGATTGGAGAGAGCCTAACATCATTGAGAGTTCTCTGTCTCCGATCAAATATGTTGGATGGTGATATTCCTATGCAACTATCACTTCTTGCATCCCTTCAAGTGTTGGATCTTGCAGACAATAATCTTTCGGGAACTTTGCCACCATCATTTGGTACTTTAAAAGCCATGATTGTGATACAAAATAAGAGCAATTCTATTCTTTCTGAATATCTGGCCTCCTATTACACCGAGAATCTCTGATAACTATGAAAAGTATGGAATATATATGCACTACTGTTGTGATGTCACTTGTGACAAGCATAGACCTCTCTGGCAACAATATTACTGGAGAGATTCCCAAAGAGTTTGCAAACCTTCATGGACTTCGTTTCTTGAACTTATCAAGAAATCATTTGACAGGAAGAATTCCAAATAATATTGGTGCTTTGGGGCAGTTGGAGTCATTGGATCTATCAATGAACAACCTATCAGGCACAATTCCTACAAGCTTCGCTGCTTTGAATTTTTTGAACCACTTGAACTTGTCCCACAACAATTTATCCGGAAGAATTCCATCCGCACCAACTTCAAACCTTGACCGATCCATCCATCTACAGTGGCAATCAGTATCTTTGTGGACAACCAATAGAAAATGCCTGGTGATGAACCTACTGAAGGTCCAACAATTCATAGAAGAGAAGAAAAAAGAAAATCCAAATGATTTGGAAATGATATGGGCTTATGTTAGCTTTGCTCCAGGATTTGTGGTCGGCTTCTGGGGCTTTCTAGGAGCAATGATGATCAAAAGGAGCACAAGATTTGCTTATATCCGATTCATCGACAAGATATGTAATAAGATTTATATGGTTGTGGCATTAATCTCTACTAGGCCGAAGTCCAAGGAAAACCAAAGATGCATGTAAGCATTTGCAAAATTGTATGCTCTCTTTTATCTATGAAATATTTAAAAAAGAGACTAGAAACCACTTTCGTGGTTTACGTATTAAGGGCTTGAAAATTTTGATCATTCTAATTGAGTGAATTATTGAGTAAAGTTCTCATAGAATTTTATCTTAAGTTATGCTTACTATATGGTGAAATTTTTCTTTCGATGCTTTTAGTATAAGTGATGAGTGGCATTCTCACTGTTTTGCTTTGGTAGAAAAAATAAAGATATTATTTCAATGCTTTATTCTATCATCATATCCAAATAATTTATGTGCAGTTTTCTTTATGTTATGGCTATTATGATATGTTCATTTAAAAATATAAACATAAATATTTTTGTAAACATAAAAAAAAAAAAAATGTTGCCTAAGTTAAATAGGCTAAATAACGATTTAGTACATATATTTGTTGTATTTTGCAAAATTATTCTTAGATAAAAGAAGTTTGAAACTCCTTCCCTTCCCCCTCTAATTTAGTTCATTGAAATTATCTTTTAATTCCATCTATAAATTACAAATCCATTCGGACCAACTATATCCCAACATATCTTACAAATTTATAATATATAATTTTATAATATTAATATATATTTTTATTTAATAATATTAATATATATATTATAAAACAACAAATTTTGCATCATTTTTCAATAGGAAAATACTTATTTATTATGGCTATGTAAAATTAATTGTACAAAAGATTGCATGGATTTCATATTTATAGTCACTTATGGATTTTGATGCGATTGATGAGACCAAGTAGCCAGCAAATAATTATCTTTTTAAGAGATCAACTTCACCCTTGCATGCTTCCAATCGGATCCTTGCACTATAACTAAAACTATGTTTCAACCAATAAACTCTTTCAACCGTGGGTTCATTGGCTTCAAAACTCTATTCCAGGATGTTTGAAGTAGAGAAAAATTCTTTGGAAACCTCTATTTCTGTCAAATCAAGAAAGTTAAGGTTTATGGTGGCTTTTGATAAACATCAGATCCATCTAATTTGGGTTTATGTGATGCGCAAATATAGTAGGTCCAAATCTTGAGGACCCAAAGTTATATATATATATATATAATAATTTGGTTATATTCGACTTAGCTAAGTTTAAAATTAATTATTTTTTTTGTTCTTAAATTCATACAGTTTATGAAACTCAAAAATATAAAAAAGTAAAAAGAGTAGGATGAATGTAAGGATGAAGAAGATGATCAAATTTTAAACTGCTATATTAGAATAGTGAAATTTGAATTCAGTTATCTTCCTTTCATCTTTGAATTCTTATAGTTTATAAATTTTAAAAATAAAAAAATAAAAGAGATGGGATGATTTTAAAATTTATATTAAAGCAAGAACAAAAGAAATGAATGGATTTTTTAATTTTATAATTTATGAGTTTTAAAGGTGAAAGAGAATAATTGATCAAATCCTGAACCAAATCTATTGGATGGGCCAAAGGATTTGATTCTCATCGAACAACGGGAGGAAACACATAGTAATCTGATTCATCAATTTTCTCCAATAGACTATTAACCCAAGCAAACCTAGTGATCTAGAACTAACTTGAGGCCTTAGCAAAGTCTAATTGACCAAACTGTCTCATATGATATGAAGTGGTTTATATTTGAGGTAGCGTTGGTGAACATCTTGAGGTTGGCATACATTGCCTTTGCTTTTGGTTTAGTGTTTGTTGTTTTTGTTTAATATTTGTTTGTCAACCACCGAGGCAAAGCCAGATGAAAGAGAATTAAGAAAATGATAGAGTGGTTGACTGCATTTCACATGATTCCTCTTAAGAATCTAATCGTTCTTGTTTGAAAAGAGCGAAACTTAGGTGGAGTTAAGCTATTCATTTGCCATTTGATTCTCACACTTGATGAGCAACATACGCACTAACTACTCCAATTAATAATTAGCATGTGTTTCTATGATGCCCCTCCTAATAGTCCCACATTGAAAAATTAGGAATTGGTTGAGTGGTTTATAACCGGTTAAGCAAGAAGGACAAGGCACCAATTGGATCCCTTTTGAGCTGTGGTGGCCCAAGTTGGTGTGGACCTTGTTCGTTCTGCTTTCTTGTAACGAAACGGGCCCGTGGGCCCGGGTCGTTACAATTATGGTATCAGAGCCTCGCACCAATCGGAAGTGCAGGAGCTAAGTGCCACACAGGGCAAAGTGCTACATCCATGGGGGATGGGAGCCACCTCTTGAACCTGGTGGTTGTGATCAATTGCCTCTGGCGACGAAGAAGTCGCCTCTATAAGGAGGGTAGATTGTGATGCCCCTCCTAATAGTCCCACATTGAAAAATTAGGAATTGGTTGAGTGGTTTAACCGGTTAAGCAAGAAGGACAAGGAACCAATTGGATCCCTTTTGGGCTGTGGTGGCCTAAGTTGGTGTGGACCTTGTCCGTCCTGCTTTCTTGTAACGAAACGGGTCCGTGGGCCCGGGTCGTTACAATTACTTAGACATTTTTCACTTAACAATGATAAACCCATATTACTTGTTAAGTGATATGGTTGTGCATATGTTGCTCATTAAATTAAAAGGAAACCAAATGACAAGCACTGAATGAACTAAGCTTTATATTTTGAAAAATTAATGAGTTTGAGAGGTACAATTCATTATAATACTAATAAATACATGTTCAAAAATATGTCCAATGACATATGTTGACTGTTAGTAACCATAATTAAGCTCTAAATTTCTTCTAGACTTTGAATGAGATCGTATTCCATGCATTACACCTCATTTTGTAATTGGAATAAATACAAATTATAAATGTTGATGCATAAATTAGTCATCATATCAATGGACAAGATTCCTTCTTCTTCTATATGTATGATTGCTGCATGTATCCAAAGAAATGAGCATTATGGGTCCCAAAGTTTCTTTTGGAGGAAACCTCTTTTAACAATTGGTTGGCCAATTTTCTTAGAAAACTATATTTGTTATTCTTTTTAGAATTGAGTTTATCTTATATAACTAGTGTGCTGGGTCTCATGATTTGTTCTTCATGAGATCATATCCTAACAGGAGTTAGCTAATTCTTTATAGAATTAGCCTTATCATATATGAGGAGAGTCTTGATTAGACTTAAATAAGGTGTTATCATAAAAAGGAAACTCTTCTTCAATTAGGATAGGGTGACTATCATGAAGAGAAATCTTTCTCTAATTAGCATAGGATGGCCATTATCAAAAAAAGTCCTCTAATTAGAGTTCTTTCTTCAGGTAGATTCTACGTAGATTAATTTATCAAATTATCCCATTTTTAATAATTGAGGAAAGAAAGAGTATTTTAAACTATGTCCCCTTTTTTTTTTTAATCCAAAAAGAGACCAAGTGGATTGAGGTCGGGTATAAATCCTTATGGTACAAATTTTGCACAGTGTAAAGTGCTATGTGAATTTGGATTCTTCCACACGTTTTATTTCTGACACGTATAGTTATGATGCGATTAGAAAATAGAAGAGTATTTATTACATATCATTACGAATGAGAGACAGCCATCTGTTTTCATAATCAAACACGTGTAGATCATCCAATATTCCACGGCATGATGCAAGGGAGGAGTCTCGTGCCTATTTGGTGGGCCGACTAAGTAGCCACTAAAATGATGGGCCCAGGGCCAGTGAAGGTGGGTTTTATTTGATCCCACGGCAAAAGGCCGATGCTATTAATAACACCATGAGGCTCGTGAGCTCAATTTTATTTGGTGTCGTTTCGGTAATTTTTTTTTTTTTTTTTTTTTTGCATCCATTAGATTAATTAATATGATCTATGAAGTTATGTTAATTAATATTTATTAATGATCATTAAAAACATATTTAGTTGGATAAATTTTATAAAATAATATATTTTATTAAAAGAAAGAAAGTACGAAGATTCAAGGCTAGCTTGTGGCCCGTTTTCGCGTACCAGTCACGATCCCTCGTTTAACTGACGTGGTATTGCGATGCCGATTCAAAGAGTGGAATGAGAGCATATCGAATCGCACCAAAGTGACTTCTTTTAAGTGATCAGTCCTCGTCACCGTGGGCAGCGTCCCACCCCGGCCGGAGATCACCTAAGAGCGGAGATCACCTAAGGGGTTCTCTTGCTTCTATAAAAATAACAATGAAGTTTTTATAATATCTCAATTGATACCATTAAATGATCAAGAAAACATGATTCTAATAAGATATCCAGATCTCTAAATTAACCTGCATCAGTCCAGAAACTTTGTTAATATTAGAATAATAGTAGATAGGATTGGTGTAACAATGCTGAATCTCTTCAAAGAAAAGTCTATTTAAGGTATTATTTAAATTTAATCTATATAAGTAGCTAAAATTTATTCGGTTCATGGTCAATGTTGGACAAATCAACGTGGGCATCCACTTTCACTTTTTCTTCTTGTTTTAAGCTCCGAAGTTCTCAATAGATTAAGGATATAATCTATATAAAAGTTAAATTTAATTTAATTCATGAATATCATTAGTCCGTTTGTAAGGTTTTTTAATCGATGTTGGTTATTAGTTGAATCTATTTTAATGTCATTTCTAATAATTAAAAATTTAATCCAAAAAATTAGTTAAAAAAATTTATTTAAATTTTTTGATCATGCATAAGTACTCTAGGTTGTTTCACAGCACACTTGGTGTAAGATTGAATATACCTTAGTATGCATTTTCACAATCAATGTAACAAAAAATATAATAGAAATTAAAATATTTAGATTGAGCATTAAAATTGAATCCTCTTTTATATCTTGACTTTCTTAAAAAATAATAAAATAAATCTTTTATCCCAATTAGAGGACACTCCCTAGATAAACCCATGTATATACGGTGATATAGGGTCTAAATAACATCTAAAGATATTCCCCAACCAATCACCTCTCACATATACCAAAACTATTTGATCTATTCATTATAAATAATAATAAGATAAAAGAGTGTTTTTTAAGCTTTTAAGAATGCTGCCTAAGTTAAATAGACTAATATATGTTTTAGTACATATCCTTGCTGAATTTTGCAAAATAATCCTTAAATAAAAGGAGCCTGAAACTCCTTCCCTTCCCCTACAATTTAGTTCATTGAAATGATCTTTTGATTCCATCTATAAATTGCAAATCCATTCGGACCAACTATATCCTAACATATCTTACAAATTTATAATATATATTATTATATATATAAGTTTGTATATATTTTAATTTATATTATTAGTAGGATTTAGAAATTATCTTTAATCAAATGTGCAAAAAAAGATGATGTTAATTTGTAGTGAAGTTTGATTTTGATTCTTAATTCAACTATGATATCAAATTATACGGCTTAAATTCTGACAAACCTTAACCCCACGGCATCAACTATCGGTCTAAGGTCGTTTACCAACTTGCGCGTTATCATGGATGAAGTAAACAATCTATATTTATTAGTCTCAAGTACATACGCTTAACTCAAAGACCGCGGTGACCCAAAGACCATAATGAGGTCACCATCATTTCATCAAAAGAAGCTATGAGATGATAAAATAAAAAGCATTAATAATAATTGATTGGGGTTCTCATTGCCCTTTGCATAAAAAAATAAATAAAATACAAGAAGCGTCAAGGCAAGAACATCGTAACGGAAGAGGAAAAAATAAAAAACAAACGTGGAATTTATTTGGGTGAAGAATATCCAACCTGCAAGCCACGGCCACAGAAAGTATGTCAGCAACTCAAACAACGACGCCCGATGATGAAGAGGGAAATAGTAAAATTGAAAATAGAAATGGAAGCTTTAAGGGCAATATTGATGAGCTTGGATCATAGCATTTTTGCGATGAAAATGATGATGGTTTCTTACATAGTTGTGACCTTATTGTGCTAATATTAGTGGTTGTAATTTTAGTAGTTAGTTAAGGAGATTTATGGGCGTTGTGTATCGTAACTTTTTGGACTTGTAACTCCTTGTATACTTAAAAATGATACTGAATATCATGTTAAAATGTTTGAAGTTGTTATTATCATTTAATGCAATGGAATAAAGTCTATGCATGCTACATCATGAAATTTACTATGAATTCCATAATGCACAACAAATGGACCAATTCCAATAACATTCACAAGTCTATATAAGTAGGAACAACAGGCATAATATCTAAGTGATAGATTTCATACAAACCTTTATATATGTCAAACATGTGGAGTACATCATCATCAAAGTCTTATTGTAATTCTTGCCATGACATCATTAATTAAATGTTGCTTCACAAACATCATTACTCAAGTCTATGAATGAGTGGCAATGAGGATCCACGTCCGAAATAAATTCTCATGTTGAGTTAAAATGTAAGCCAAGTCATGCAATCGATGAATGGATTTCATATTTATAGTCACTTACGGATTTTGATGTGATTGATGAGACCAAACAGCCAGTAAATAACTATCGTTTTTAGAGATCAACCTCACCCATGCATGCTTTCAATCGGATCCTTACATTATAACTAAAACTATATATGTTTCAACCAACAAATCCTTTCAACCATGGGTTCATTGGCTTCAAAACTCTATTCTTTTAATGCATATATACATTTTTTTAATAATTCTTAAGTTAAAGGATTCTAAATATTTAACTAAATTTTTTTAAAATTCACTCTCACGGCGTCAACCATCGGTCCATGGTTGAACATGTTGTCATGGATGACAAAGCCAAAACCAGAGCATGGCATTGCTTTATAAGTCCTCTTAAGTCTCGGCACATGAAAAGTATATATCAGCAATTTGACTTTTGTCATGTGAAAAGAGACAAACCCCTGCTTTAAGAAGTGTGCTACGAGTGCTCTGGTTCTCATCAGAGGACTTGCTTTAAGATTTGTGTTACGAGTGCTTTCTTCCCGATCTCCGGCGTCTCCCCTTCGCTTTCGATCTTCTCCCGCTGGATGATGGCTTCTGGCAGCTCCGTCCCTCTGTCCGGTAGTGATCGGCGGAAGGCCCCTGCTGGTGCCCCTCGTCGTCCGAGCGGAAGCGCCTTCCTGTGGTCCACTTCGGAGCCGTCGCCGGAGGATATCGCCGCTCTGGAGCTATCCTTCCCGGATGTCATCCAGCTTCCCACTACGGCGATTGATCAGGAGATCTCGGAGTGGGCTCAGCTGGGGTTGATTGTGCGTAGCCTCTCTCGCTGGGTTCCCTCTGAGGCTGTCATCCGTGAGCTTCGTAGAGGAGGAATCGACGGCGGAATCAAGATTATTGGCCTTTCCCATCGCACTTACCTGCTCAAATTTGATCTTCAGACTGCTCGGGATGCTGTTCTGTCGCAGCCGTGGATCGTCAACGGCCAGCCTCTCGCTGCGGAGGCTTGGCGTCCTGGATTTATCCCAGCTGAAGATGCTCTGCATCAAGCTCTGCTTTGGATTCGGCTTCCTAAGCTACCGATAGAGCTTTGGACGGAAGATTCCCTTCGAGCAATCCTATCGGTTGCTGGCCAGTTGTGGGCATGGATTCATCTACGAAGGAGCAGCGGCGGGGAGGGTACGCCCGGGCATGTGTCTGCGTTGATTTGCGCCAGCCATTCCGCCCTGGTGCTCGGTTCAGAGCATCTGGTAACCCCTTTTGGCAACAATTTGTCTACGAGCATGTAGACGGTATTTGCTCCGCGTGTGGATCCCTTCACCTCTCCGGGCCGTGTTCTTCATCAATGGGTTCAGCTGGGGTGGACCAGTCGCCTTCTGCTGTGCCACGTTTTGGTCCGTGGATGTCGGCTCTCCGGATCGTCGTCAAGCTCCGCTGATGGATTCCAGGCCGTCTGGTCGAATGGATGGATCGCCGGGTGTAGTCACGGCTGCTCCTGTGGGCGGGGAGGAAGGTTGGATGATCCCGAAGAAGACCTCAAGGAGGACGGGCGCTTCTTCAAATCATCCTCAAATGGTTGTCTCCCCTGTTAGCAATCGCTCAGTCAACGCTAATGGACCGTGCCGGGACTGTGATGGCGTGCCGGATACTGTAGCACTTGTTTCTGAAACTTCGGCTGCTTCAGTGGTGGATTCAGAGGGTTTTAAGAATCCTATTATCAATTCTCAGCCTCTGACTGATCCTAAGATACTAAGGAAGTCCCAGTCCCGCAAATCCTCCAAGACTCCATGTCAATTGAAGGATTTCCAATTTGCTGCTACTTCCCCTGTAGCCAAGGCTGAATTCCATTCTAATACAAATAAGGCAGTGGCAGTTAAATCAAAGGAGGTATCGGCAGTTAACCCTTTTGACCTTTTGGGTTCGGATCGTTGGGTTGGGAGTCCCAAGATCCGGGATGATGCGAATCCTACTTCACTCAAACGGGCCCGACCTGCTGTGTCTGCGGGTCCCAGAGTTATTTCCAAGAAAGCAAAAGGCAAGAGTTGTCGGTCTTCCTCTGGTAAAGCCCGTTCTGTGGCTTTTGCTCCTCCCTCTGAATCAGCACCTTGCCGGGCTGCTTGCGATCATGATGCTATGGTCTCTTCTCTCAAGAAGGTGATTCGTGCTGATGAGGAGGCTGTAGCCATGGATCTATCACGGCAGTCGGACCTGGTGGCTCAGGTCGGCTGCCCCTTGTCTGAGGATGTGTTGGTGACCCAGGGCCTGGACTCTGGAGATCATTATGATATGGAATTGGCTGAAGCCAAGGATGGGGACCATGTGACCCCTTGACCTGGGTTTTCTTTTTTTATGAAGATACTTATTTGGAACGTCCGAGGAGCGTTAAAACCTTCTTTTCGCTCCTCCTTTACTCGGTTATTGCAGCTTCATCAGTTTGATATTTGTGTTTTGCTGGAAACTCGTCTTTCGGGTCTCAGTCTACAGCGATTTCAGCGGAGAGTTTCCCGATGTTGGTCTTCTTATGCTGTGGAATCTAATGGCCTCTCTGGAGGTATTCTGGCACTCTGGCGGAAGCCTTCCATCCGTATTGATGCTTTCCATAGTTGTAATCAACAGGTGGCCCTGGTTATTTCGGAAGGGATTACTCCGCCTTGGTTGCTGCTTGGCGTCTATGCTAGTACGGACTATAGAGAGAGGCGTCAGCTATGGTCCGAGACACTCACTCTGTTAGGCCAGGATTTTCCTACGCTTATTGCCGGAGATTTTAATTGTATTGTGGATGCTTCGGAGAAGCGGGGGGGGCATCGATTTGTGGATTCCCCGAATTCTTCTGAGTTCCGCTCTTTTCTTTCCACTGCCAGGGTTGTTGATTTGGGGTTTTCTGGCTCTCGGTTCACATGGTGTAACAACCGACGGGGAACTGCTCGGGTGTGGGAGCGGCTTGACCGAGCTTTGGCCTCTCCTGGGTGGATGCAGCTCTTTTCCGGTGCTACTATTTCTCATTTGCCTCGGATTGCGTCTGACCACTGCCCCCTTCTGATCTCTATGGAGTCTTCATCACGGCCTCTGAGGCCGTTTCGGTTTGAGCAATTCTGGACTTCTTACTCTTCGACCCAGGCTATTATCCGTCAGGTGTGGCAGATGCCAGTTAGAGGAAGCTCTGTCTACCATCTTTCCCGCCGCCTTGAATTAGTGAAGCGCAGGCTCTTGAGTTGGAGTCGGCGAGAGGTGGGCATTCTTGACCAGCGTATTCAATCAGTGGAAGCTGACATTGCTGTGCTTCAGGCTAAGGAAGATTCTGATGGTTGCCTCTCGGAGTCAGATCTTCAGACTCTCCATCGGAATTTGTCCTTACACCACTCTATTCTTAGTCAGCAGGAGTCTTATTGGCGACAGCGGTCCCGGATACAGTGGCTTCAGGAGGGTGATCGGAATACCAGATTCTTTCATCAGGCTACTGTGGCTCGGCGGGCTGCCAATCGTATTCGGCATATTCGTGATGAGAATGGCCATATTGCGGAAGACGAGGAGACTATTCGTGAACAGATTGTCCATTATTTCCAATCCCGTTGGTCGGAGGTGTCTGCCAGTGGCTGCCCCATTTCTTCTGTTCCTCTGGATGCTCGGGTGACTGAGGATGATAATGTTATGCTTGTGAGGGAGGTTTCGGCGGAGGAGATTCGTTCTGCTGTTTGGGTTCTGGGCCCTGATAAGGCCCCTGGTCCTGACGGGTTTCCTCCCTTCTTCTTCCGACGCTATTGGGATATTATCGGGTCGGATGTGGTTATGGCTATTCAGATGGTTTTCTCATCTAAGGCTATTCCTCCAGAGTGGCAGCGTACTTTTGTCACTCTTATCCCTAAGAGGTCGATGGCTTCTCTTCCCCAGCATTATCGGCCTATCAGTTTATGTACCACCCTCTACAAAATCTGTGCTCGCCTCTTGGTCACTCGTCTCCAGGGAGTGATTCCCCGTCTTATATCTATGGAACAGGGGGCGTTCATTCGTGGTCGTTCCATCACTGATAATGCTCTTATTGCCCAAGAATTCATGCATGATCTTAATCGGGCGACTGGCAGAAGGGCTCTTATGGCCATCCAGTTGGACATGGAAAGAGCTTATGATAGGATCAGTTGGACTTATCTTCGGCAGACTCTTCAGGAGTTTCGTTTTGATGATCTCTTCATAGAGTGGGTTATGGCTTGTGTTCAGGGGCCGACCTTTTCCATCCTCATCAATGGAGGTCCTTCGGGTTTTTTCCCATCAGCTGGGGGGCTTCGGCAGGGTTGCCCTCTTTCTCCTTTCCTGTTCATCCTCTGTGCTGATGATTTGTCTCGCACCTTTGCTCATGCTGGTAGAGCGTCTATGTTGCAGCCTTATATGCCTGGGCCCCAAGGCCCCCCTCTTACTCATTTGCTCTTTGCAGACGATTGTATTCTTCTTAGCCCAGCTTCTATTCAGAATGCGGCGGTTTACTCTGCTATTATACAAGCCTATTGCCAAGCTTCCGGCCAGCGGGTCAATCTGCAGAAGTCTGTCCTTTGTTTTAGCCCGTCGATCCCTTGTCGTCGGCGGACTACGATCTCCCAATTGTTAGGGATCTCTTCCCATTCTGACCGCCTATCCTACCTTGGGATCCCCATTTCGGGGCGTCGTCCTCGGCAGACTGACTTCGGAGATCTTGATCGTCGGATAGCGGATCGGTTGAGTAGGTGGCAGGCTTCCAGCCTCTCGTTGATGGGTCGGATTATGCTGATTCGGTCCATCCTCACCTCGCTTCCCCTTTATCTCTTATCTAACACCCTGATTCCGGTTATCTGTCTGCGTCGGATTGAGAGGCATTTTCGGGATTTTCTCTGGGGTTCGAGTCAGGGAGGCCACGGTATTCATCTCCTTTCATGGGATATTGTTTGTATGCCTATTAGAGAGGGTGGGCTGGGAATTCAGTCGTTGGTCCTTCGTCGGGAAGCTCTGTTTGCGAAGCATGCCTCTAGATTTTTATTGGACCCTCACTGCTTCTGGAGTATAGTTATGAGAGGTAGATATGGTGCCTGGTCTTCTGATTCTACTTCCCGCACTCCTCGCGGATGCTCTCCATTTTGGCGGGCGATTTGTCAGGCTGCCCCTTCTGTTATGCCCGATATTCACTGGATGATTGGGGATGGGAGATCTGTTGATGTTACCCAGGATAGTTGGATTGCAGCCACTCCTCTATCCCGCTGGCCGACCTTTATTAGTACTGATGTTGATCCTTCTATGCCAGTGGCTGCGTTGATCTGCCAGGATAGTAATGTTTGGAATGCTTCCACTGTTTTCCGACTTTTTGGGGTGGAGCTTGCGCTCAGGATTCTTGCCATTCCCCTTGCCCCCTCAGCTGATTCGGATACCAGACTTTGGCGGCGCTCCTGCCTTTCTTCTGCTCCTACCAGGGATCTTGTTGACTGTTTCCGTTCTCGGACTGCGGGGCTGGACGATGTTGCATGGATCTGGCGTTTGCCTATCCACCCCAGGATCCGGCTTTTCTTGTGGAAGCTTCGGTGGAACCGCCTTCCTACCTGCGCTCTTTTGGCTGGCCGTGGTCTCCTCATGTCGTCTCTCTGCCCAATCTGTGGGCTTGAAGATGAGTCGGTAGATCATGTTATTTTTACTTGCTCTCGAGCTATGAGGATATGGCAGCAGATGCAGCTCACCCCGTGGGTGCCTGAGGACGGACCCATTCGGCTGTCTTTCTTGCACGCCATTCGTCTTGCTGCTCAGAGGGGTCTGGGTGCCCAGTGTGCTGTCTCAGCTTACTTGGCTTATCATATTTGGCTCACGAGGAATCAGATAGTTTTCTCTGATGAGACTGCTCCATCCCATATTATTATCAGAAAGGCTATTTTTCTTGCTAAGGAGTATGGTCGCTCTTCCCTTGCTGTTCACTCTGCTCGACCCGGCTTCTGGGACTCCCCTGCTGCCTTGGCAGCGCACCGTTCCACGGTCTTTGTTTCTTGGGAGCCCCCACCCCCGGGTTATGTCAAAGTGAACTTTGATGGCTCTGTCTCCGATCGTATCGTTGAGTCCGATTTTGTTATTAGGGGTTCGGAGGGAGAGCTTCTTGCTGCCGGTGGCCATGGTTCCCTGGATCTATCGGTTCCGATGGCGGAGCTTCAGGCTGCTTGGGCTGGAATCAGTTATGCCGTTCGTTATTTGGCCTCAGACAGACTGATTATTGAGGGAGATTCTCTCACTGTTATTCGGTGGATTCGTCGGGATGGGGGTCCTCATTCCACCAATCCCATCCTTCGTGCTATCTGGGATTCTCTCCGGACTACAACTGCGCCTATGATTCGCCATATTTATAGAGAAGCCAATGCGGCAGCTGATTGGGTTGCAAATCTCACAGCTCGCCATTCTGGCCTGTGGGAATGGCATAGGGGTGATCCTTACCCACTTATTTTGCAGCAAATTATGTATTCTGACTTCTTGGGCTTGACTCATGCCAGACTGGTGTGATCGTCCGTTTGTAACAAAAAAAAAAAAAAAAAAAAAAAAAAAAAAAAAAAAAGTATATATCAGCAACCAAAAGATCATGATGAGGTCATCATCGTTAAAAGAAACTTTGAAATGATCGAAAGAGCATTAATAATTGAGCGACGTGCGCTTCTCTCTCTCTCTCCCTCTTTGCTTGAAAATGAGGTATAGAAAGCGTGGAGGAAGGAACACTCTGACTTAAAAGAAATATATAAAATAAACAAAAAATTTTGTGTCGAATTATGAGACTCGAACGAGGGACTCCAATCCTCCTTTAAAAGATTATTAGAAATAGATAGCTTTTTTTCTTTTCTTTTTTTCTTTTTCTGCAAGCGATTGTTCCATTCTTTTGGAAGAACCATATGGAAAACAGCTCAGCTCCATAGACAAACATCAGTGGGGACTGGAAGCCTCAAGCATACGCGCATAGCCCAAAGACCACGGTGAGGTCTCTATCGTTTCACTGAAAGAAGCTATGAAATGATTGAAGGAAAAAAAAAAAGCGGTGGGATTCTCTTCCCTCTTTACATGAAAATAATGAAGCATCGAGATAATAACACCGTAATCCAAGAAGAAAAAATAAAAGATAAACGTAAAATTTCTTTGGGTAAAATAATGTCAGCAGCTCAAACAACAGTAAACGTCCGGCAGTTACAAGAGGGAAGGGAGAAATTCTCAAACAACGTTAGAGCAATATCAAGCAGAATAGAAAACAGCCCAAAAATCATGCTCTTATTTGCTTTTTTGCCTCTAAATAAACGTTAGAGCAATATCCAAGCATCACTCTCACGACGTCAACCATCGGTCTATTATTGTTTACTAGCTAACATATTATCATGGATGACTAAGCTAAAGGCAGAGGATGGCGTTGCTTTGCAAGTCCTAAGTCTAGGTGTGTGGAAAGAATATATCAGTAACCTAAAGACCACGGTGAGGTCACCATCTTTGAAAGAAACTTTGAAATGATAAAACAAAAAGCAGTAATAATTGAGAAGGATTGGCTTCTCTCTCTCCGTGTGCTTGATAATGAGATACAGAAAGCGTCGAGAAAGGAATGCCTTGACTTAAGAAGAAAAATACGAAACAACGGATGTGGAATTTTGTGTCCAATTAATTATAAGACTTAGATGAAGGACTAAATCTTACGATCTGGATGATTGTTAGAAATCGGTAACTTAGAAATTGAAATTAAAATATTTCAATTCCAAGCATTTGTTTGGAAGGAATTACAATTTGATTTCAATTCTATCTAAAATTAAATCTCAAATCTCATTTGAATTACAAATTCATTGAAACCAACTGTAACGCAACACATCTTACAAATTTATAATATATATTTTTTTATAATATTTACTATATATTATTATGATATATAATAATATATATTAATTTTTATTATTAATAGGATTGGGAAATTATATTTAATCAAATGGATGAAAAGAATAATTTTGATTTTAGTGGAATTTAGGTTTTGATCTTGATTCCAACTATAATGTCAAATCATACGGTTCTAAATTGTTCCAAACCCAACCCCCATATGGTATCAACCATTGGTCCAAGGTTGCTTAGCAGCTCGCGTGAGGGGGTTTTTTATTACCCAGCCCTACGGCAATTTGCCTACAACAGTGAGCAGAGAAGATAGCGAAACCTGTAGAGCCTGGTGTGGTACTCCAAAGCTTAAATCATAGGGTGGAGGTTTGTAGGCTCCACAGGGTTAAGGCCCAGGTTGTTGGGTCTTGAGGGGGCTAGTCTATCATTGGGCTGGGTTTGGGCCCAAGGTGTGGGTTGGTCCAAGGGAGTTTTTTAGGGTTTATTATCCATATAATAAGGCACCGGTTCATGTGTGGTGCTGGTTTTATTTTGGTGGCCGTCATGGGGACGGGTTATATATAGTCATGTAACGATGATGATTATAGATGAATGAAAGAAACCCTTTTCTCCCTAGAATAAGCTATCCCTTCTCTTCCTCCTCCTCTCTTTCTCACATATAGATGCCCTAGGTTTCTAGGGTTTTATTGCTGCCATCTCTGCCCTAGCCATCTTCTTGGAGCCGCCTCTCTCAAGAAGGAGAAGGAAGAAACCCTAGCAGCACCTTCTTCTTGGGCACGTCTCTTGATTTTCTGGATCAGATCTGAAGGTTCACGTGAGGAAGAAGAGAGGCCACGACCCTCTCTTACAATCTTGGGGCGCAAGAAACCAAAGAAAATCCTAGTTGCTAATCAATCTGGGAAGATTACCAAGATCAAGATCCAAAATTCTGCTGCAGAAATTTCAGCAGGGATATCATCTCGCTTCCGCATCTCCACACGACTTGGGGCTGGTCGAATGCGTGCTATGCTCCAAGGGTAGAAAGAGGACGATCCACTCTTCATTTGGTATCAGAGCCGGTGATTTGGTGGAGAAAAGATTGGATCTTGGGCGTTTCTTGGTAAGATATCAAACCAGAAATTTCTGCAGCAAGTTTAATTTTCTGTTTTTGTTGTGTGCATTGTTTCTTGGTTGGATATGGCATCTAGTAGCTTTAAATTCGATTTTGAAAAGTATGATGGCAAGGGAAACTTCACCCTATGGCAGCAAAGGGTGAAGGATTTATTGGTACAGCAAAGGATTTATAAGGTCTTGGTGAAACAAAGACCGGATAATGTAAGTCGTGAGGATTGGGAGGAGTTAGAGGAGATTGCATTTAGCACAATCAGGATGTGCTTGGCTGATCAAGTCTTGCCGGAGATTTGCACGCAGACCACGGCAAGGGGGCTCTGGGAAACTTTAGAGAACACTTACATGGGAAAGAGCATGACAAACAAGTTGTGGTTGAAGAAACAGTTGTACAGCTTGAGAATGCCTGAGGGAGGAGATCTTGTGGCCCATATTCAGAAATTCAATCAAGTGTGCTCAGAGGTGATGAGCCTTGATGTGAAGATTGATGAAGAAGACAAGACCCTCATCTTGTTGTGTTCGCTACCCAGTTCCTATGATGGTCTGATTACAACCTTGGTGTATGGGAAGGAGACCCTGAATTATGAAGAGGTTGTGGGGGTGCTGAGATCAAACCAGCAAAGAGAAAAGATTCGCATGGGAAACTCTAACACAGAGGTACTTGCTGTGAATGAGAGGCAAGGAAGACCCTGGGAAAAGGTTAGAGGCAAGTCCAAAGGCAGATCTAAGTCTCGGGGCAAGCAGAAAGCATGGAAGTGTTACAAGTGTCATCAGATTGGTCACCTGAAGAGAAATTGCCCACTTCTGAAGAATGAGAAGGGGAAGGGCATTTCCAAGGGAGGTTCAGCCAGCAATGGTGGTGCAAATTCATCTGAAGACAGTGAAGATGATGTACTGGTAGTTTCAGATGGGACCAAGAAGTGTGATAGTTGTTGGACACTTGACTCAGCATGTTCTCACCATTATACTTCGCATAGGGAGTGGTTTGCAACTTATGAAGAATCTGATGGAGGGAGTGTATGCCTTGGTGATAATCATCCTTGTAAGGTTGCTGGAGTTGGAAGCATAAGGGTGAGGATGTATGATGGGGTTATAAGGACTTTAACCAATGTCAAACATGTCCCGGAGTTGAAGAAGAATCTAATTTCTTTGGGCTACCTGGAGAAGCATGGGTATGCTTTTGGAAGCCAGCCGGGGAGTGGATGTTTGAGGATAACCAAGGGTGCATTAGTGGTGATGAAAGGGAGAAGGTTGGAAAATAATCTCTATCAGATGGAAGGCTCAGTGGCCATAGATGGTGCAGAGGTGCTAGCAGCGGCACAGGAGGAACAGTTGGTCTATAAACTGTGGCACTATCGAATGGGACACATGAGTGATAAAGGGCTTATAGAACTCAGCAAAAGAGGTCTGATTCCAGCACTTAAGAAGGAGGACAATGACATCTGTGAGCCCTGTATTTATGGCAAACAACATAGGGTGAGATTTGCCAGCAGTTCCAAGCAGAGTGAAGGTATTCTGGAACTAGTTCACTCAGATGTATGGGGACCGGCCCCTGTGTCAGCCAGAGGTGGGGCTAAGTATTTTTTAACTTTCATTGATGACTACTCCAGGAAGGTATGGGTATATCTGATAAGAGAAAAATCAGAGGTATTTGCCCGGTTTAAAGCTTGGAGAGTTGGTGTTGAAAAGGAGACAGGAAAACCAGTGAAGTGTTTGAGATCTGACAATGGAGGGGAGTATACAAGCAATGAATTCAGAAGCTACTGTGAGGAAAATGGGATCCAACGCCATTACACAGTAAGGATGACTCCCCAGCAGAATGGTGTGGCAGAGAGGATGAATCGTACATTGACAGAGAAGGCTAGGTGTTTGAGGCTGCAGGCATCACTGCCCAAGGTCTTTTGGGGTGATGCAATTATGTTCTCTGGTTTTCTTGTTAACAGGTCCCCTAATAGAAAACTTGATGGAGGCATTCCAGAGGAGATCTGGAGTGGGAAGAAGGTGGAGCTTGGACACCTAAGGATTTTTGGTTGCCCAGCCTATGCACATGTGGAGGCAACTGAAAGGAGCAAGCTGGACCCAAAATCACAAAGGCTGATCTTCATCGGGTATCCACAGGGAGTTAAAGGCTATTTGCTATGGAGTTCAGATTCACAGAAGTGTATCATCAGTAGAGACATTATTTTTGATGAGAAGAGCATCTTGAAGAGGTCAGAGATTGCAGATGGAGCTGAAAAGGCTGAACAGGACAGCAGTGGACAGCATTGGCTGACAGGTGATGTACCTTCTACTTCTACTTCAAAACATGCTTCTTTTGAGGTGGAGTTTGGTATGAATGTTCCAATACATGTAAAGGATCAGCCAGAAGAGCCATCAATCCAAAAGGAGGTGCAGGTGGAGTCACACACTTCAGCTTTGAGAGATGATCAAAGGGGTGTGGCACTACACAAGGCAAAGCGTACCATCATCAAACCTGCTCGGTATCGCATTGATGACATGATTTCCTATGCTCTAATCACTGCAAATGAAGATCCAGAGACCTTCCAAGAAGCCATGGAAAGTTCAGAAAGAGACTCATGGATGCAGGCCATGATGGAGGAGATGGAGTCCCTGGAAAAGAACAAGACATGGCAGCTAGTGGATCTACCTAGAGATGCTCGGGCCATTGGTTCAAAATGGGTGTTCACAAAGAAGGAGGCACCTTCAGAGCAAGGTGGAGTCAGATACAAAGCAAGGCTTGTTGCTAAGGGGTTCTCACAGAGAGAGGGAGTGGACTACACAGAGGTATTCTCTCCAGTGGTACGTCATGCTTCAATTCGTGTGTTGTTATCTCTCGTAGCACAACATGGTATGGAGTTGCAGCAGATGGACGTGAAGACGGCTTTCTTACATGGGAGTCTAGAGGAGAGGATATACATGAAGCAACCAGAGGGTTTCAAGGAATCTGGATTGGAAGAAAAAGTGTGTCTACTAAAGAAATCGCTCTATGGTTTGAAGCAGTCACCCCGTCAGTGGTACAAAAGGTTTGACACTTTTATTTTGGGCCTTGGATTTTCTAGATGTGAACATGATACTTGTGTCTATGTGAAAGATGTGGATGAGGATGATGCACTGTATCTCCTTCTGTATGTGGATGATATGCTCATTGCCAGCAGGAGTGTTGAAGCAGTGAATGGACTGAAATATGCATTATCAACAGAATTTGAAATGAAGGATTTGGGGTCAGCTAGGAAGATACTTGGGATGGAAATTTACAGAGATAGGACCAAGGGAATTCTACACTTGTCATTGGGTGGATATATTCACAAGGTGTTGGAGAGGTTTGGGATGGATAAGGCCAAACCAGTTGGAACACCTTTGGCTAGTCACATGTCTCTTTCTAAGTTACAGAACCCCCAGACAGATGAAGAGAAAGAGTACATGGAGAGAGTTCCATATGCCAGTGCCGTGGGCAGCATTATGTATGCTATGGTGTGTTGCAGGCCTGACATAGCATATGCAGTGAGCCAGGTGAGCAGATTCATGGCGAACCCAGGGAAGGAGCACTGGAAGGCACTCAAGTGGATTTTGAGGTACCTTCAGGGAACTCGTGGACTTGGTCTAATTTTTGGGCAGCAAGATGGATCTAAGGAGAAATCTAATATCCCAAGTAAGTCATTAGGTCCATTGGAAGGATTTGTGGATGCAAATTTTGCAGGTGATCTGGATACAAGAAGGTCTACCACAGGGTATGTGTTCAGCATGTATGGTGGATTAATTTCTTGGAGATCAACCCTTCAACCTATTACAGCTTTGTCTACAACAGAAGCTGAGTATATAGGGATTACAGAGGCTGCCAAGGAGGCTCTTTGGTTGAAGAGACTCATCATGGAAATGGGGGTGAAGCAGGGTACAGTATTGTTACACAGTGATAGTCAGAGTGCCCTGCAGTTGGCTCAGAACCCAATCTATCATGCACGCACAAAGCATATAGATGTGAGGTATCACAGGATCAGAGAATTGGTGGAAGAAGGTGAAGTGGAGCTGGTAAAAGTTCATACAAAGAAGAACCAGGCAGATGCACTTACGAAGACTCTTCCACGGGATAGCTTTCTCTCATGTGTGACACTGATGGGTCTGAGGGAATGTGCAGATTTTTCAGCAGCTTTGAAGCACCAAGGTGGAGATTGTAGAGCCTGGTGTGGTACTCCAAAGCTTAAATCCTAGGGTGGAGGTTTGTAGGCTCCACAGGGTTAAGGCCCAGGTTGTTGGGTCTTGAGGGGGCTAGTCTATCATTGGGCTGGGTTTGGGCCCAAGGTGTGGGTTGGTCCAAGGGAGTTTTTTAGGGTTTATTATCCATATAATAAGGCACCGGTTCATGTGTGGTGCTGGTTTTATTTTGGTGGCCGTCATGGGGACGGGTTATATATAGTCATGTAACGATGATGATTATAGATGAATGAAAGAAACCCTTTTCTCCCTAGAATAAGCTATCCCTTCTCTTCCTCCTCTCTTTCTCACATATAGATGCCCTAGGTTTCTAGGGTTTTATTGCTGCCATCTCTGCCCTAGCCATCTTCTTGGAGCCGCCTCTCTCAAGGAAGGAGAAGGAAGAAACCCTAGCAGTACCTTCTCCTTGGGCACGTCTCTTGATTTTCTGGATCAGATCTGAAGGTTCACGTGAGGAAGAAGAGAGGCCACGACCCTCTCTTACAATCTTGGGGCAAGAAACCAAAGAAAATCCTAGTTGCTAATCAATCTGGGAAGATTACCAAGATCAAGATCCAAAATTCTGCTGCAGAATTTCAGCAGGGATATCATATCGCTTCCGCATCTCCACATGACTTGGGGCTGGTCGAATGCGTGCTATGCTCCAAGGGTAGAAAGAGGACGATCCACCCTTCAAAACCTTCTCCGCTGGCTCACCCAGCCATGATGATTGTTACGTTATTATATGGTAATGCTAAGATAATCGCTTGCGTTACACCTAAGTCTACGCATAGAGATTATATTTCAGTGAACCAAAGACCACGCGAGGTTGCCATCATTGAAAGAAACTTTGAAATGATCAAAAAAGTATAAATAATTGACTGAAGTTGGCTTCTCTCTCTCTCTCTATGCTTGAAAATAAGGTACACATGAAGCGTCAAGGAAGGAATGCCATGACTCAAGAAGAAAAATACAAAAACAACATATGTGGATTTTTGTGTCCAGTTATGAGACTTGAATGAAAGACTCAAATCCTACTCTGAATGATTATTAGATTATGTAACTTTATATAATTTTCATTGTCGTAGATAACCTGAGTGAACAGCATACTAAATGTATAGATTTTTTTTTTGGTTTTTTTTTCCCATTCTATGCTTCCTTTCATACCAAAAAGAACCGTGGAATAACAATAACAATTCTTAACTAGAGTTGCAACTACTGTTCTATAAATCACCATTGTTGCATCCGAATTGTAGAGATAATCTAGATAGAGGCCTAGTTAGTGGGCCCATATAGTCCGTTGAAATGGTCTTCTTAGAATTGAAATCAAAATCATTAATTTCGATTCCTAGTATTTATTTAAAGGAATTAAAATTCTATTCCAATTCCATCTAAAATTCAACTCTCAAATTTCCTTTAAATTGCATATTGATTCAAGCCAATTGTAATGCAACACATCTTACAAATTTATACTATATAATTTTTATAATATTAATTATATATTGACAATACATTATATATTTTCATGATATATAATAATATTATAATATATAACTTTATATATATATATATAATTAAATGGATGAAAAGAATGATTTTGATTTTAGTGGGATTTGGTTTTTATTCTAATTTTGATTTCAACTATAATGTCAAATTATATAGTTTTAAATTGTTCTAAACTTTACCCCCACAGCATCAACCATTGGTCCAAGGTTGCTTAACAGCTTGCACGTTGTCATGGATGATAGACTGAAGCCAGTATAGCCTTGCTTTAACTAAGCCATCTAAATTTATTCTAATGACTTACGGACTGGGGCAAGGATCGGAAGTCTCAAGTATATAGGCGTAACCCAAAGACCACTAATTGTGTGGAGTTCTCTTTTTACTTTGCATGCAAATAACTAAATAAGGTCCTAAGAAGCGACAAATAAGAACTCCTTGACCTAAGAAGAAAAAAAGAAAAGAAAAATAGACCTAGAATTTATCCGGGTCAAGCAAATCCTACCCGCAAGCCATGGCTAGTGAAAGTATATCATCAGCAGCTCAAACAATGACAGACGCCCAGCATTACGGGAGAAAATTAAGGAAGAAGGGAAGGGAGAAAATCTCAAATGACTTCAGACTAAAAGTTTCAATATTGATGGTCTTGGATTTTAAAAGTTAAGAAGTGATACTGAATGGGTGAATTATGGATCAGTCTCTGACCTGAGACAACCGAAACCTAGCATGCACTGTTAAGATAAAGATTAACGAACTGCTTTGGAACTACAAGGTGCCATTGAATATTTCATCTACAATTGCTCAGGTGTTGTGCCAGCAACAATGAAGTGCAAGAGGTCCATATCATTTCTATACCATATCTGATTCCTATTTTGAATCTTTTGGTTTATAAAATCTTAATGCAATGTCAAGGGTAAGCCGGATAGCCATTACTGGCTAGAGTTGCAACCATACTGTCACGAATCACCACACGCATCTATTGTGATTCACATTTGTCAATAAAATTCTTCCAACAGTATATTTTTTGTAATTTGACAAGGCCAGCTTGTCCAATATCTTTGTGGTATTTAACTAACAAAATAGTTGATATTACAAATTCTCCTGATATAATTTTATTATATATTAATTAAATGACTCTGAAAATGGTGGTTATACCTGCAAAAGTGCCTGCAGCAGTTCAACGTTAAATAACATACAAGTTTGAATTCATATGCAAACTAAAATTGAGAAGGTTGATACGGGCATAAAGACTTAGCAAATACTTAAATTCAAAATATGCATAAGAACAATCTTGTATATGATTTACTTTGCTTTATAGTTCTTGTACCAGTCCATGCTGGCCTTTATTTAGTCTCACATTAATTGTATGTCAGATAAATTTTGGATACATATACGTACAAAGCTAAGAAATCTAAATGACACCTTTCTCTGTAGTATTTTTCGAATGAAATATTAGGTCATTATAAATAGTATCCAAATCACACTTCGATTCATGGTCCACATGGAAATAAGACATATTATAGATGAGTTGGCTCATCATTATATTTATTGTTGGATTTATTGATTTTCTTATTTCGACCAAGTCAAAGATGGTGAGACTTAAAATGGACGAGTATATGAAAGCTTCTACTGATATACATGTAATTTACCATCTAGATCATAAAATATGATGAGGTCTTAGTTTATAACATCATAAAAAAAATATTTATTCTGATTTTGGAAGCTATATTGGAAGCTTGGAACCAAGCTTCCCGTCTTAACAGCTCAGCAACAATATTGATCTTCCACGTCATCATCTGGATTGGGTTCTTCCTTTTCTTGTATCCATGCATCTATGAATTGAAGTTAGAGGAATTTACTTGGATCAAGTTGAATTAATTCGGTTAAGTTTATCTACGTGATTAGACTACATTAGATTGAATAAAAATATTAAGAATGTGGAAGAAATGTTTAAAATAATTTTATTCAATTAATATTTGTTGAATTGAGTTGTTAATTATTTATAAGATTCGATTATATACTTCTATATAACTTAACAAGACTAAAGAAGTAAATATAAAATACATAAATAACAATTATTTCTTATAATTTGATAATGTCAATTTATCCAAATTTTTTTACTATATTTAACTGTAATGATAAAGATTTCTTAAGGGAGGCAAAAGTTTTGAAAAATCAAAAGATGCTAGTTGTTCCTATGTAACTCTAAGGTCAACATAATAAATTCTCAAGCATTGGGATGTAATCTTTTGGTTATAGTTGCAGAAGAACAATCAATAATATAACATTAAATTAGAAGAGAGGATTGAATACTTTCACAAACCAAACCAAATTTAGGAAGGGCAACGCGAACATCTAGTCATGATGGTGACTTGGAATAGACATTGGAGTATTTTTGTCTAGAATTTCTTGGACAGAAACTGAATGCTTTGCTTGCCACAAATACTTTTCTAAACTAGGACTTCATCCACTTGTAATTGCAACTACCATTGGATGACAGAGACGCTAAAGCATGGCACTACTTTACAAGTCCTAGGTCTAGGTGTGTGGAAAGTATACTAGTGACCCAAAGACCACGATGAAGTCACCATCATTGAAAAAGAACTTTCAAATAATCAAAAATAATAATAATTGAGTGGGGTTTGCTTCTCTCTCTGCTTGAAAATGAGGCACATGAAACATCGAGGAAGGAATGCCCTTGACTCCAGAAGAAAAATACAAAGCAGACGTGGAATTTTGGGTCCAATTATGACACTTGGATGAAAGACTCGAATCCTCCTCTAGATAATTATTAGAAATAGATAACATACTCTAAATAATTTTTATTGCCGTCGATGTCCTGAGTGAACAACATAGCAAAAGCCTAGATTTTTTTTGTGTTTTTTTAATTCTATGCTTCAATTCATACCAAAGAAACTATGGAATAGCAATGACAACTCTTGGCTAGAGTTGCAACTACTATCCTATGAATTACAATCGTTGCATCTGAATTGAAGAGATAATCCGAATGAAGGCCTATCTAGTGGGCCGTATAGTTCGTTGGAATAGTCTTTATGGAATTGAGATCAATCATTGATTCTGATTCTAAATATTTGTTTGGAAGGAATTAGAATTCGATTTCAATTCTATCTAAAATTTAAATCTCAAACCATATTTGAATTGCAATTCATTCAAGTCAAGCCAATTGTAACGCAACACATCTTACATTTATAATATATGATATATTATATAGTATATAATATATAATGATATATTATAATATATAACTATATATATATATATTAATTTTATTATTAATAGAATTAAGAAATCATATTTAATCAAATGGTTGAAAAAGAATGATTTTGATTTTAGTGAAATTTAGTTTTGATTCTAATTCCAACAATAATGCCAAATTATATGGTTCTAAATTCTTCCAAGCCTTGCCCCACGACATCAATCATTAGTCCAAGGTTGCTTAGTCCATGACATCAATCATTAGTCCAAGGTTGCTTAGTAGCTTGCATGTTACCATGAATGATAGACTGAAGGCAGTCTAACATTGTTTTAACTAAGCCATCTAAATTTATTTTCATGACTTGCAGAGTAGAATAGAGTAGAGATTGGAAGTCCCGAATTTATTTTAATGACTTGCGAAGTGGGGTGGGGATTGGAAGTCCCATCTAAATTTACTTTAATGACTTAGTGGAGTGGGGTGGAGATTTGGAAGTCTCAAGCATACATGCGTAACCCAAAGACCACGGTAACCCAAAGACCATGGTGAGGTCACCATCATTTCATTGAAAGAAGCTATGAAATAATAATAAAAATATATTAATAATTGAATGGAGTTCTTGTAGTATTCCATAGGTGATGTTCTATTTTTATTTTATCTGATAACCACTTGCAGATAATTCACAACCTCTTGAAGATAATTCTCAAAATATCCATCCACTAATTAAAGGAAGTGATAACTATATATCTGGTCTATTTTGATGGAAATAGGTGAGATAAGAGAGTTGAGGTTTCTCTATAAATTGAGATCCCTTCCTAAAGATTTTTCATACGAAAGCTAGAAAGAGATTGCTCATTGTGCAATTGCTCATGGCTAAAGGTAATTTATTGATCTTAGCATTTAATATATTTGATATATATAGCATGCCTCTATGCATAGATTTATTTTTCACAGTTTTCTCTTTTTTTATATATAAAAATAACTAAATAAGGTCCAAAAAGCGACGAGATAAGAACGCCTTGACCTAAGAAAAAAAAAGACGTGAAATTTATTTGGGTTAAGCAAATCTTACCCCCAATGACTCCAGATTAAAACTTTCATTAATACTGATGGTCTTGAATTTTAAAAGTTAAGAAGTGATATTGATTGGATGAATTCTGGATTAGTCTCTAACTTGAGGCAACCCGAACCTAGCACTCTCTTACCAAGTAATGCATTCATTTAGATCTCAGATGACCTTTGGAAGCTAGAATAAAAAAATAACAATTCAAAATTAGAATATAAATAATAAAAATTTATGTTGTTAAATTATATATAAATACTTTGATAATAAAGAATGAACTGCTTTGGAACTTCAATGTGCCATTGAATATTTCAACTACAATTGCTCCTCAGATGTTGTGCTGGCAATTCCATATCATTTCTATACCATATCTGATTCCTATTTTGAATCTTTTCAGTTTATAAAATCTTAATGCAGCATCAAGGATGAGCCGATAACCATCACTGGCTAGAGCTGCAACCATACTCTCAGAATCACCATCATGCATCTAAAATTATGGAGAAAAAAAGAGGACTGTCATGTTTGAATGGTAAATAGCTTCATTCAATTAAATGTGGAGTCAGTATTTAGAAAGTCAAGAGAAATTCAATTTTCTTCCTGTGTCGTAATTTTGAGGCAGTTTTAATAAATTTATTAGCTTGTGCACCATCTTTTGTAATTCATATTTGTCAATAAAATTCTTCCAATAGTTGTTTTTTTTTTTGTAATTTGACAAGGTCAGCTTGTCCAAGATCTTTATGGTATTTAATTGTCAAAATAATGATATAACAAATTCTTGAGATATGACTCAGTTCTCAACAAGTATCCATCGTTTGCTCCTTGGTATAGGGAGATCTCATGACTTCTACCAATAATTCCATTCCTCTTGTTTACGTCATTTGGATCGGGTTCCTCCTTTTATTTGGATTTGTGCAACTATGAATTGAAGTTAGAGAGATTTACTTAGATAAGTTGGATTAGTTGGATTAAGTTTATCTATGTTAATTAGACTAAACTAGATTAAATAAAAATATTAAAAATGTGAAAGAAATGTTAAAATAATTTTATTCAATTAATATTTGCTGAATTGAGTTGTTAATTATTCACAAGGTTCAATTATATACTTGTATAAAACTTAAAAAGATTAAAAAAGTAAATATAAAAATACAAATAACATTTATATGGAATATAAATATAAATAATTTATGTTCCTATATTATATTGGATTTAGATTTGGTCTAGTTTAAGTTAAGTTAGGACTATATTTGGCTTGAGTTGAGAACTAATTCTAGTCAAATCTTACTTAAAATTAGGTTGAAATTTTAGAAGTCAAACCAACTTGTGACTTATAAATCTAATCCTAGCCTATGCAATTAACAAGTCGGGCAAAGAAGTTTAGATTGAGCCAAACCCAAATTAAATCCTTTTGGCTAGATTTACGATGTGTTGTAGCGATGGTGTTATAATGATTTGAGACAAGCTTAGTATATTATATTTTTGTTAGTTCTTGATACACTTTTTTTAGGGTAAATTATCAACTATTTTTTTGTATCTTCCCATTAATTATGCCGTAATTTTATGGCAGTTTTAAATTTGAATACATTTATTAGCCTGTGCACCATATTTTATTATTTTCTTAAGAAAATTCTTCAAAAAACTTATTTCTTATAATTGGACAAAGTCAATTTTGTCCAAATTTTTTTTTGCTGTATTCAACCGTACGTAAAGGATGACGATTTCTGAAAGGTGGCAAAAGTTTTAAAGAATCAAAGGATGGTTGTTGCTCCTGTGTGCCTCTACGTGGCATGATCAACCTAATAAATTCCCAGGCGTTGAGATATAATTTAATTTTGATTTTGTTAGATGACTCTCAAACTCATGGTTATAGCTGCGGAAGAACAATCAGCACTACAGCATTAAATTAGAAGGCAGGTTTGAATCCCTACACAAACCAAATTCAAAGAGGCGAGGCCAACATGATCATCGAGTCCTGCCGACGACGTCGAAGAGACATAGGACGAGTGAGTATTGTTGTCCATGTACAATTTCTGGGATGTAAACTTCGGTTCTCAGCTATAATTAATTTTTTTGGTCTGATTCTGAATATAGTCTTGCCTCATCTGCCAGAAATACTCCCTCATCTGCTTGTAGTAGTTGCAGCGATTTTTCCTTTTTTATTAAAGCAATTGTTCCATTCTTTTGGCAGAGCTACATGGGAAACAACTCAGCTCCATGGACAAAACTTCAGCTCGATAGAGGCGCTGTTGACCCGGCCTTCGTTGATTGACTTAGTCCACTAACAAGCGCGAGTCCCCATTACGATCGAGGATCAATCCGAAAAGAAATCCCATCCATCTCGCTTCCGACTCGGTTCTCAACAAGCTATCTCCTCTTTGGTCCTTGGTATAGCTACGGAGATCTCAGCTCATGGCTTCAACCAATAATTCCATTGCCCTTGTTTATTATGTCATTTGGATTGGGTTCCTCTTCTTCTTTGGATCCGTGCAACTCTGTCTCTGTTTCAATGGAAATAGTTCCAAATCAGGAAGCTGCATAGAGGTAGAAAGGAAGGCTCTTCTTAGCATACGAGAGGGCATCTATGACGCCCACAAATGGCTTTCTTGGAATGGCACAGACTGCTGCACATGGAGAGGAGTTCAGTGCCACACCATGACCGGTCATGTCGTAAAGCTTGACCTCCGCAACCCTTATCCGCCACTTGTATATTATCGACTTCGTTTATGAAAGTGAAAGTGAGAATAAAAGTGAGGTCAGTCCTTCACTTCTTCACCTGAGACATTTGAATTATTTAGATTTGAGCATGAACTACTTTGGCGGTGCCCCAATCCCCCACTTCATTGGATCTCTTGCCAAATTGGAGTATCTAAACCTCTCTCAAGCTCGATTTGGTGGAACCATCCCTCACCAACTCGGGAACCTCTCAAGCTTGCTCCATCTTGATCTCAATTCATTTGGTCAATTTTCTTTGGATGTTGATGACCTTGGCTGGTTAGCTCAGATCCATTTCTTGCAGCATCTTGATATGAGTCATGTCAACCTCTCAAAAGCATCCAATTGGGTTCATGTGATCAATATGCTCCCTTCTCTTTCTGTCCTGCATCTGTCTGGGCTTCTCTCCCTAGCCTTCCCTCTACACTACCCATGTTAATTTCACTTCTCTTACTGCACTTGATCTCTCTTGAACACTTTGCATCAAGAATACCAGATTGGCTGTTTAACCTTAGCAGCCTTGAACATCTCGATCTTGGGGGAACCAATTCCATGGCAATATACCGCTTGCCATTGGGAATCTCAAGAAGCTTCAAGTCTTAGATCTCTCAGGAACAGTTTCAATGAAGACATCCTTGAATCAGTGTGCAGTCTGAAGAGCTTGCGGTCCATAGATATCTCATACAACAACATCAGTGGGAGTACATGGGAAACTGTGGGAAATCTCAAAAGCTTGGAGTTGTTAGATTTCAGCGGAAACAATATCAGTGGTGAAATACCAAAGATCATTTGGAGTCTTCCAAAGTTAAGGTACTTGGGCTTGGATGGCAACAATATTGACGGTGTGCTTCCAAACCTCACAGACTTGCAATACTCCTATGTAGGTTCCAACAATATCACTGGAAGGATACCAAAAAGCATTGGAATCTTGCACAATTTACAAATATTATATCTGTCTAGCAATCAAATTAGTGGAGAAATACCCGAAAGCATTGGGAACTTGTACAATTTACGGCAACTAGATTTGTCTTACAATCAAATTAGTGGAGAAATACCAGAGACAGTGGGAAATCTTCATAAATTGGGTTATATTTGGATAGCAATAGTATTGCTGGAGTGATACCAAGAACAATGGGTAATCTTTGCAACTTGAGCATTCTTGATGCTTCCAACAACAATATAGGTGGAGAGATTATAGGATTCATGGAAGGTTTCTCAAGATGCAGCACTAACAAAATAAGTGTTTATTTGGATCACAACAATCTTAGTGGGCCTTTGCCCAATCAGATTGGGGACCTCCAAAGTTTGCAAATTTTGATCTTGGTGTTAATTCATTGAGCGGTTCAATTCCTGCATCACTGGGAAGTTATCTGCTCTATTTATTGGATCTCAATCAAATTCCTTAACAGGTGCATTGACCGAAGCCCACTTTGCCAACCTCACAAATTATCATATTTGGATCTGTCCCATAACTCCTTAACATTTGATGTGAGTCAAGGTTGGCTTCCTCCTTTTGAAGCAAGTCAAATCATAATGAGCTCCTGTTTACTGGGGCCCAAATTCCCTCCATGGCTTCGGAACCAAACTAGTTTATTTGATTGGACCTATCCAATACAGAAATATCAGAAAATTTTCCAGATTGGTTTTGTGAGGCAAATTATCTGTCTGTTCTCAATCTTGCCGGCAATGATTTAATAGGAGTTCTCCCTAACTGTTGGGACAATTCATCAAATTTGGAGGTCATTGATTTCTCAGGAAATAAATTTCAGGAGGCATTCCTGACTCATTGGATCTCTCAATGGACTTGAATCATTACATTTGGAAAACAACCACCTTTCTGGCAAGATTCCTTTATCCTTAAAAAAGTGCAAAAGTTGGTTACTATTGACCTTGGCAATAATAAGCTATCAGGCAACATACCTCAATGGATTGGAGAGAGCCTAACATCATTGAGAGTTCTCCGTCTCCGATCAAATATGTTGGATGGTGATATTCCTATGCAACTATCACTTCTTGCATCCCTTCAAGTGTTGGATCTTGCAGACAATAATCTTTCGGGAACTTTGCCACCATCATTTGGTACTTTCAAAGCCATGATTGTGATACAAAATAAGAGCAATTCTATTCTTTCTGAATATCTGGCCTCCTATTACACCGAGAATCTCCTGATAACTATGAAAGTATGGAATATATATCACTACTGTGCTGTCACTTGTGACAAGCATAGACCTCTCTGGCAACAATATTACTGGAGAGATTCCCAAAGAGTTTGCAAACCTTCATGGACTTCGTTTCTTGAACTTATCAAGAAATCATTTGACAGGAAGAATTCCAAATAATATTGGTGCTTTGGGGCAGTTGGAGTCATTGGATCTATCAATGAACAACCTATCAGGCACAATTCCTACAAGCTTCGCTGCTTTGAATTTTTTGAACCACTTGAACTTGTCCCACAACAATTTATCCGGAAGAATTCCATCCGGCAACCAACTTCAAACCTTGACCGATCCATCTATCTACAGTGGCAATCAGTATCTTTGTGGACAACCAATAGAAAGTGCCCTGGTGATGAACCTACTGAAGGTCCAACAATTCATAGAAGAGAAGAAGAAAAAGAAAATCCAAATGATTTGGAAATGATATGGGCTTATGTTAGCTTTGCTCCAGGATTTGTGGTCGGCTTCTGGGGCTTTCTAGGAGCAATGATGATCAAAAGGAGCACAAGATTTGCTTATATCCGATTCATCGACAAGATATGTAATAAGATTTATATGGTTGTGGCATTAATCTCTGCTAGGCCGAAGTCCAAGGAAAACCAAAGATGCATGTAAGCATTTGCAAAATTGTATGCTCTCTTTATCTATGAAATATTTAAAAAAGAGACTAGAAACCACTTTCGTGGTTTACGTATTAAGGACTTGAAAATTTTGATCCATTCTAATTGAGTGAATTATTGAGTAAAGTTCTCGTAGAATTTTATCTTAAGTTATGCTTACTATGGTGAAATTTTTCTTTGATGCTTTTAGTATAAGTGATGAGTGGCATTCTCACTGTTTTGCTTTGGTAGAAAAAATAAAGATATTATTTCAATGCTTTATTCTATCATCATATCCAAATAATTTATGTGCAGTTTTCTTTATGTTATGGCTATTATGATATGTTCATTTAAAAATAAACATAAATATTTTTGTAAACATTAAAAAAAAAGAAATGTTGCCTAAGTTAAATAGGCTAAATAACGATTTAGTACATATCCTTGTTGTATTTTGCAAAATTATTCTTAGATAAAAGAGTTTGAAACTCCTTCCCTTCCCCTCTAATTTAGTTCATTGAAATGATCTTTAATTCCATCTATAAATTGCAAATCCATCGGACCAACTATATCCCAACATATCTTACAAATTTATATATAATTTTATCACTATAAGAACTATGGTATTTGGCGAACCATTATGACAAAATATTTCGTCGTTATAGGTTTATTTATAACGGTGAAATAAAAAATAAATTCGTCATAACAATTGTTATTACGACGAAATATTGTTTTGCCGTAATAAAAAGATTTATTACGATGAGTTTAAAAAATCATCGTAATAGGTCCACATTTTATTTTATGATTTTATTTTTTTAATTTTTCTTTCTTTTAATTACGGCGAAATACATTTTTGTCGTAATTAAAAGACTTATTACGATGAATTTTATAATTCATCGTAATAAGTCCACATTTTATTTTATAATTTTGATTTTTTTAATTTTTCTTTCTTTTTATTACGGCAAAATATATTTCACCGTAATTAAAAGACTTATTACGACGAGTTTAAAACTCGTCGTAATAAGTCCACATTTTATTTTACGATTTTGATTTTTTTAATTTTTCTTTCTTTTTATTACGGCGAAATATATTTTCGCCGTAATTAAAAGACTTATTACGATGAGTTTAAAAACTCATCGTCATAAGTCCACATTTATTTTATGATTTTGATTTTTTTAATTTTTCTTTCTTTTTATTACGGTGAAATATATTTTCGCCATAATTAAAAGACTTATTACGATAAATTTTATAATTCGTCGTAATAAGTCCACATTTTATTTTATGATTTTGATTTTTTAATTTTCTTACTTTTATTACGATGAAATACATTTCGCCGTAATTAAAAGATTTATTACGATGAATTATAAAATTCATCGTAATAATTCCACAATTTATTTTATGATTTTAATTTTTTTAATTTTTTTTTCTTTTTATTACATCGAAATATATTTTCGCCGGTGAAATATATTTCGCCGTAATAAATATACGTATTACGATGAATTTAAAAATTCGTCGTAATATAGTGAAAAATATCTTCATACCAGACCTTATTACGATGAAAGTTATTTTCGCCGTAATAAGGTCCCCTTAATACTCTCTAACCCTCGCGCGATTTTTTTCTGTGAAACCCTCCTCCCGCCGTCTTCCCCCCGAGCTCGTCTCCGCCGTCTTCCCCCTAAGCTCGTCTCCGCCGTCAGCCTCCGAGCTCCTCTCCGCCTGCGAACGCCGAGCTCCTCTCTGTCAGCCTTCGGACGAGGTGAGTAGAAGGGCTTTATAAAACCCTCTTGCTCGCGATTCTTGTTTCATTGGATTTTTTTTTCTTCGATTTCTCTTGTTTTCTGATGATTTGGGAAGGGGGCGGGGAGAGAGACCACCGGGGGGGATTTAGGGCAGGCCAACAGAGAGAAGGGGGGGCGGGGAATTGAGGGCAGACCAACAGAGAGAAGGGGGGGCGGGGGAATTGAGGGCAGGGGGAATGGGGAACCGACTCCCCTGTTTCATAGTTAAATTGGGAGTGAGAGAAGTGGGAGAGAGGGAAGGAGAAAGAGAGGGAGGGAGAGACAGGGCGGGAAGGAGGGCGGCGCTGTAGTTTTCAATGGAATCCGGCCCTTTCCATATCAAACAATCACCTGCAGTAACTGCAGGTGTAGTTTTCAATGGAATCAGCCCCTTATTCATTGTATCATCCATACTATGTTATTTCCGGGTTTTGCAATCTACTGATTGATCAAAAAATTAGTGGCCTCTGTACAATTTTTTTGGGCCTCCGTGGTTTTGTAATGACTGCTTCTTTGTTTCATTTCAAATGAACTTTGACAATCCTGGTTGATGGCTTTGGAGATGTATTCAGGATTCAAAGAGCTGATTAACTAGTTTCACCGAGTGAAAAGTATTATTGAGTGAAAAAGGAGTGTATACAGTTGTGGTTGTCATCATGGTGTAGAGAAAAGAAAGGTAACAATGATCTGGGTATGATAACACTTGGTTGGGGTGGAAAAGGATTTATGCAAGTAGATAATATGGTGCATAAGAAGTGAGCGTAGACATGCTGCATAAGCTGGAAATTTGTTGCTTAATGAATGTATGAGAGAGTGGAACAAGTCCTCAGACTTGTAGATATGTGCCGTTATGAACAACATTCTAGAGGAAGTTAGTAAAAATGTTGAAGCTATCCATTCCCTTGACTAATAATGTGTTTCTTTTTTAAATAATAAAAAAATATCGGATAGAATGGAATTCTTATAAAACTTCGCTTTTCTAATGGATGTCAGGCCTTAATGAGCTTGTAAGAGTTCTAAGTGTAGTGCAACCAATATTAAGTCTCATCTAAGTTTTCATTCAGTAGCGCAAATCTGTTGTTAGGGTCCATGATAGGTGCTCGTTACAAATACTCTAGACATAATTAGAGCAGAAAAATTGGTTGCAAGGATGCCCTGATTTTAATTTGCTTATGGAAAATACGGACCATACATTATGTCCAAATTAATTTTCTTAAAATCCTTAAATAAAGGTTGGTGATGTATAAAATCAATAATAATGTGCTTATAGATTTATCTTGAAAATTCTCATAATTTAATAGCTTACTTTTGTTACTTGTCAAAGTCGCCGATTCACTAACAGCCATTGTTAGGGAAAGAGGAAACAAAGAAACTAAAGAATGCCAAGTTTTTTGGTAGCTATGGTTTGCTAAGTGGGGGTGTAGGTCGCTTGCCCCAAAGCAGTTTGATGCCATTATTTCGTGTAACATATTTCTAAAAGCGACAACAACAATTGTATCTTTTCACATGTTGACACCCTAATTTTAGTGAAAATCTCGATGCCTTGTGATTGTGATAACTTTCAGCATTAAGGTTTTAAATACTATTACCAGATCTTGTTATGTAATTTCATCAAAATGTTATGATATCAATACGGTACCAGTACTAATGTTATGTGTGGAAATTGATAGCTTTCCCCCCAAAAAATAAAAACCATTAATGGTATCAATTGGTAAGATTGGTATAATACTGCCAGTATGCACCAATATAGATCGATATGGCCGATATGTTCCAATATGTTTATTCAGGTTCCAGCATCCATACAGGTGTTGGCTTTAGGCTGGAACAGAATGGTATCAGTTGTACTATCATGTTTCGGTGGTTTTTGAAATCATCTCGAAAGAGTTGTTCACTTGGCTCATGGGGATGAAGTGGGTTGTCTCATTGCAAGGGACATGCTAAAGGTGGAGGAAATATGAAGGGCATCATTATGAATTGCTTAATTATTTATGAATATTTTTAGGACATCACATAAGTTGACATGAGTGAATTGGATTGATTTTGTTGATCATGGTTTTGTAATGACTGCTTCTTTGTTTCATTTCAATGAACTTTGACAATCCTGGTTGATGGCTTTGGAGATGTATTCAGGATTCAAAGAGCTGATATTAACTAGTTTCACCGAGTGAAAAGTATTGAGTTCTAGGATTCTGTAGAAAAGACATGCTCTGGTTCTTCAATGGTTCTCTTGTCATTTTTTTTAATATATATATATATATATATATATATATATATATATATATATATATATATATATATATATATATATATAATGTTTGTTTCTGTTGTTTGGTCTTGGTGCTTGTATTATTATTGTCCTTCTTTAAAATCATGAATTTCATGGCTTAGTAAATAGGCACTAGGAGTCTGGGAGGTTGGGTTTCATTATCTTTTTATACCATAAGTTTGAACAATTAACATTTATTAATTTTGTTTAAATAAATTCTCTTTTTATTAAAATCTTAAGTAAGGGGTAAGTAAATTGCAGCTGCAAGGGTTGGCTATGTGACTTTCTCTGTTACCCTATGTTGGTTAAGTAATTATTTCTTGTGTCAGACATTGACTTACAACCATGAGTTTGATGCTGTGCAGGGAGGCTTTGTGAATTACTGCCGAGGAATCTGGAGGTTGCAAGGCTGCCTAGCTGTATCAAGGGGAATTGGAGATTCGCATCTTAAATTCTCATGGTAAATTCAAGAAAAATTGAACTTAGTTAAATTACATTGTATATGAACTTCATTGGCCTATTGATCTGTTGAACTTCATTGGCCTTTTCCATGCTTGCCGTTTCTGCATAGATTTGGTCTCTAGCTGATTATGACAGTGAGGGATTTATACATAGTTCTGATATGGAGGATGATGAAGAAAATGAGCATATTAGTGATGACAGTGATTAATTTGGTAGCATTCTTTTTTTTTACTTATTATAACTATATATTCTTATACTTTCTTATTTGTTAATTCTAGTTTGTATGTTTGTTTGCAGATATCTTGGAGAGATACTCCTGCTACATCGAGGCGAGATGATTCTCCTTACATTCCAGCTCTGATAGAGGGGTCATCTGTCGACGCATTAGGTAATAACTCTATTTTAAACTTATATTATTTGGCTATGTTTCTTTATGTTATTTTGCACTAATTTAGTTCATTATGTTTTGCAGCTACATCATCAAAGAAGAAGGGACGAGGTCCTGCTTGCGGATACAAGTCCGCACATCTGATTGATACGCGTCGTGGACAGAAGTTGCCTATTCTTCTGCCACCTGAGGTTGGACGACCATTGGGTGAGTTTCGCTCTGAGTTTCTGACCGAGATAGGTGTGGTTGTACATGACATGGCACCACTTGCGGTCAGAAAGTGGAGTGAGATCACTGATGCACAGAAAGCACCTATGATCGATCGACTTCAGGTCAGTATAATTGTATTAGATTACTTTAGATTACGTTTAATGTACTTAATATACCTTATAACTTTTATAATTTATATATATATACTTGCAGGAGAAGTTCGATCTTGATATGAATTTAGATCATATTAAAAAAGGTATTGAGTTTCAAATGAATAAAGTTTATCGAGAATTTAGATATCGGCTTCATATCCACTTCATTAGTCATGGTGGGGACAGAAGTGTGAGCTTAGCAAAACAAAATAAGCCATCTCGTGTCTCGCAGAGTGACTGGGACTTTCTATGTGATTACTTTTATTCAGATGATTATAAGGTAAATACATCCATACAAATATTTTAATAGTTTATATTTTTTATAAACTTATATAACCATTTTCATTAATTCTTTGATGTAGAAAAAATCAGAAACAAATAAATCTAATCGGGAATTGCAGCCATATGCTGCTCTCACTGGATCAAAGTCTATACCGGCTCACTCTTATGATATGGTAAGGAATACTGTGAATCTAGTGCTTTTATATTCTAAGCATGAACCTAGGTATTCGATGCATGGGTCTAGTTGGTCTGAATTTGTCATCGTGTTGTAATGCCTGCGTATCTTATTGATTGAGAATGGTTGTTTTATGTTGGTTGTAGGTTTGTTTCTTTATGTTTGAATATGCCATGAATTGGTTTAGATTACGTGGAAATTTTATTTTTGTATTATAGAAGGCAATGCAAGCAATCCAGTTATAAAACAATTTATGGGAAAGAAATGTTTAGATTAATCTGAAAATAGGTTACGGATGAATATTGGATAAAATTTCAGACAGTGATAATGTGAATAATCTGGTTGCTATGACCTGTAATAAGCTCCAAGTGTGGTCATGATGCATGTATGGTAATCAGCATGCATGCTTCAAACATAGCACGCATCCAAAACTATTGCAGCTGTCTTGCCTCTTGAGTCTATTTCAGTTGTCCTCCAGCCATGGCCGGACCTTCCCCCCTCTCCTTTTAAGTTCACATTATTAAAATTGTTAGATGTGTTGGTTATTTTCTTGGAGAATTTCTGTTAGTAAGCAAAAGGACAAAAAAAAAAGGGAAACAAAGAAGAAGAGAGGATGCAATCGTCGTAATTTTAGTTGACGTTTCTGATCTCTGTATCAGTTGTCTTGAAATATTACGATGTTGGGATGCTACCGTCCGATCTTTCTAATTTCCCAGCACGTTATGGGAATATTAATATTAATTTTTCTATTTTTCATTTTAAATTGCATTTAATGCTTATTATTAATGTTTTTAAATATGATTTTTGAGTTAATAATTGTATGGTAACCGTTATTAGCAGTTTGAATAAAACTTAGAAAATTATCAAAAATTGAAAATTGAAGCGCAGGCAAGTTGGAACCGGGTTGGATTTCTTGCTGTGCGTTGAAACGCACAGGAAAGGAGAGAACGTGCCCCATAGCCCTCGGCTGCGTCTTCTTATTTATTTTCTCTCTCTTTCGTCTTCCTTTTACCAATTAGGATTGATGTTTTGCTTGGCAACTGTGGAAAAGTTGATATCCATTCTTCTATGTATAGGAGACTTCAACTTTTTCCCCAAAAAGGAGGAAACTTTAACCAATGGCAGATACATAAAATGAACTAATGAAAAAAAAACCTTATTGGGATTTATATTTTAGGAATTTGTGATATAGATTGCATTCAACCTTTTAATTGTTTGTTAGATGCAACCAGTTTATTTAATCCATGAAATAAGGAACAGACTATATATGTAAAGACTTTTTTCTTTCATTGTGACAAGAAATGCGTCCCATTCTTAATGTTTAGATTTGTCAACAGGTCAAATGGATTGTTATAGAAGTGATCAGACCAAGCCACTGTGATGCATCAGCTCATGTTTCTAAATAAGATTGTGCTATAGGTTCTTTAGTGTGAGTTTTGTGTGGCGATATCATCCTTAACAGCCTACTATTCAATTGCTTTAACCTCTGATTAACAAAGAATGCTTTGATTTTTTTTCCCTATAAGACAAGGGTTTCACATGTTGCCATGTGCTGGAGTATAGAATTCTGCAGTCAAGTTATTATACCGGACTTTATAACTCTGAACTGGTACCTTGGAAAGTTTATTATTCCTTGCTATAAGTTCAAAATCCTTGCATTCATTTGAACGCCAGAAATCTAGGAATGAAAAAGTGGCAATATTGCAATTGTGATGTTAAAATCAGGACTAAGCCCCAATCAGAAATGCATAGTTTCACTGTGCAAATTTAGACAATAATCCACTTACCCAAATTAAGAGCCTTTGAATATTTAAGTGCTCATGTTGATTAAAGGACTATAAAAATGTAGCTTATGATTGAATAAAAACTTGGATATAAACCTTTAATTTAATGATTATTTGTTAACAAATTAAGAGCCTTTGAATATTTTTAGTTTAGTTAATTCCAGTGTCGCCAAAGACGTATCAAGCACTCCCCTAAGCACTTAGTATGGTGAGGAAGCCCACAGGTGCCTCAACAATCTTTAGGTGAGGCGGCTTGCAAGGCAAGTTTAATAAGGCGAGGGCCCAGGACAAAATGAGATGTTTGAGCAACGCCTCACCAATATCCAACAGTTTTCTTCCTATCCATTTTTTGCCCATCCTTTAGGAGCTTTATTAGCTTTACTTTGCGGGTTATTTTGGTCTACTAGTCTTGTTAAAGATCTACTCTAAGATGTACAATGATTTACCTTTTGTTCTGTTACATTTTGTTTAGAAACATTAAACATGTTTTTGGAACAGAGGTGTTTTGGCATCATACCATCACTAAATTTTAAAGCTACTAAAGGATATTTGATGGTTTGCTTTTGCTTAATTTTATCTAGAAACATAACACGGTATTGTGATGTGATTTTAATGATGTGAAACACAGTATGTACTAAACAATAGTCATTTTTTATATTAAATATTCAATAACTAATCTAATAATACTTCTATTGTTTTCAAATACATATAATATTTATTTCTAATATTTATTTAACTTTTTAAAAAAACAATGGCACCTTTCTTTCTCCATTAAAGCAGGTTTTGGCGCCTAGCAACTTAGGTGACATAAGGATACCATTGCCATTTTTGTTTTTAACAACCTTGGGTAATTGATACATAATAATGTTTTAAGATTAGCATAAGCATCATTTAAGGTCCTTACAACATATCTGAAGAAAATTAAGTAGTCAGTGGGCAAAAAAGGCAATTTCAAAGTGGGTTAGTTTAAAATACAAATCATACTTGACCATATGAAGCATTTGGAAAAAAGCCACAAAACAGAATACTGAACAAATCCACACTTCACAAGACATACTTGCAAAACAATAAAAGAGGAAAAATATTAACTGTTTTGAGATTTTGGATAACATTCAACAAACTCAAGGTCTCTCCATGACACCTACAACTTAAACACCAAAATGCTGAAAACCTATAAACTAGAATATAGGGCATTTTACACCAAAATTAATGAAATAGTAAATACATAATTGTTGTATAAGATCAATTCATTTGGCAGAAAAACTGGAGAACAGCAAAATGCAATGGTATAATAGGACAAAGGCAATAGAAGTGTAGGAACTTTGAGAAAATTGTAGATTGTGTTCGTAAAAAAATATTTAAAAAGGAGCTATTGTATGAGCATTTTAAACTATTATAAAGAGGACTCTCCTTTCTCGATAAAGATCAAAGGATCATAGGCATCTTAATAATGCCAATGATACCTGTGGTGAGTGGATCACGCTCACAAATCACAATGTCTTGGATTGCATTTTCATCTGAATTTTCTTCTATGATCAAGTGGCTATATTGAAAGAGGTGGGCAAATAAGGTGAGTTTTCCAAAATAGGAAATAGATCCTTTAACAGTCTAACCCTCTTGCTATTAAAGAAATAGTTTGCATTTGGAATTAATGAATATTGTGCATGTGTTTATGTGTACATCAGTGTGTGTGTGTTCAAGTTACATCTCTTTAGAATTGGATGATGGAAGTCCTACATCAATGATCCATACCATTGGATGTGATCTACTAACTTTAACCTATTTAGTACTCACACCAAAAATCATGGGGTTTGGAGAACCCTAGCTTATTATTTCATGTAATTTAAGTGGTTCAATTTTTGTCTACTTTGTGCATATGCTAGGAGTATCTAAATCACATGATTTTTGATAGTTTTCAATTACAATTCAAGTTGGTGCAAAAAAATAAACAGTTAAAATGATATAAAACCATGTTTTTCTATGATCTAAGAATTAAATTTTGTTGATCTTCAATCCATAAATGTTTTAAATGTGCAAATCAAGGTCTATAAGACATGTTCTTGAATTATATGCTATATTAAAATATTAGCATAATAGTATAATGGAGATCATTTATTTTTGTGTCCACATGATGCATAGGTTAGATACCACTAAATTTATGATTTTAGTTACTAGGCATTTTCAATGACATACATACATACATACATACATAGATATATATGTATGTATGTATGCGTGTGTGCGCGCGCGTGTAGGCACATGTACATATATATGCATATGTATATATACATACAACAACATCAACTTCAAAGCCTTAATACCGAACTAGCCAAGGTCAACAACAAAAATCCTTATTCTCCATTCCGCTCGTTTTATAGTCATATTTTTTTGCAAGATATAAAGATATTAAATCTTTCTTTATTATTTTCTCTCAAGTAATTTTTTGTTTATTTCTACCTTTTTTTCTTCTATATATATCAAATTACTCCTTTACATCAGTGCATCCCTAGGGCTACATTGCAAATATTCAAACCAAATCATCCTCCCCTCAATTTATTCTCAATTGATGCTACCTCCATCTTTTTATGAGTGATTTCATTTTTTATTCTATCTTTTATTATAATAACATACATTCATCTTAACATTCTCATTTCAATCATATTTATCTTATGTACATGTATTTTTTTCAACAACCCAACATTTCATACCATAAAGCATAGTCGGTCCTATGATTACTTGTAAAATTTCTTCTTCAACTTGGCAAGAATTCTATAATTAGATAATATTTCAATTACATTTTTCCATTTCATCCAATTTACTTTAATCCTATAGACAACATCATCTTTCATTTTTTATGAATAATCAATCTTAAAAATAATGATTGCTTTTAGAAACTTCATAGTCCTCAATGTTTACATCCATCTCTATTTTTAATTATACTAAAATTGCATTCCATAAATTCTGCCCGTCCTACTTAATCTAAAACCTTTAGATTCTAATGTATTTCTCTATAATTCTAATTTATGATTAATTATTTTCATACCTTTAAATGGGACATATCTCTTTATTCCCCTTAGTGCCTACACATAATGCCATCTTCCAGGTAACATTCCTTTTCCATATTTTTCCACCAATCCATAAAGGGTTGCTCTTCCATTCTACCCCAACAACCTTATTGCACAAGGTTTCTTTTAATTATATTCATGTCTACCTCCTACCACCTATATGACCTTTTTCCTACACCATTCTACTCCTAATCATGGAGATTCAATAACGTTCTCTCTCACCATCCTAACCATAACATGCTCTTCCAACATACACTGTTATGGCAGCTAGTGTTTTAAAATGCTCATCGCAAAGTCATTCATCATCAGACTATACCATCAACATCTTCAACAATTGCACATATTAAATGGTGGAAACCAATTCAAGACATCTAAAAATGGAAGATTTCCAAAAGCAATGCAGAGACAGTTACTTAGCATCAATGAAGTAGATCAGACAAGAATTCATTCTTGCTTAACATCACTGAAAGAACTTGAAGACCTAGCAGATATGTTGGAAAACAAGGTTGCTTGTTTCACTAAACCTGCTTCAAGTAAGTATAAATTTTCATAAATCCCTCCCCCCTCCGGCGCAAAAAAAAAAAAAAAAAGGTTTCAGAAAGAATAAACATCTGAAACAAGTAATGATAAAACAACTAATCTCTTATCCGGCCCCTGACTAGACTTTGGACTTTAATTAGAAGAATTCACAACTGAAATCCCTACTTAAATGCTAATTCATTTCTCTCTTAAACTGAAATTAATTCAACAAGTAGCTATGGATAACGTAATTATGTCAATAAAAATTTTGCATGCAAAGGTGCAAATATAAATTTCTACATTTTCCAACAAACGTAGTGAAATCTTGCAAAGGTTTGGCCAAATTAAAGTGTTTACCACATGATGCATTCCATAGAACATTCTAACAATATATGATAGAAGTTGATGCCAGTCCAGCTAAAATAATTATCACCTTCATCAATTGCAACATGTCTTACTCTGCAAATTATTTTCAGTCAGTATGTTGGTTCGGCTTCTTTCTTATCACAGAAAATTTCAAAATTATTTATAGCCTACTAGACTCCTGCACGTGCAATCCATTTGCATGGTGATGCCAGAAAAACTTAATATGGTAGAAACATAGAGAGGCTCTTGATTTTTTTATTGAGGTAGGGCCCTGCTTCAGGTTCTAGGGCCACAGCCGCACGAAGCCAGCTTCAAAGCCTTTCCGATTGCATATTAGTAGATTTATGCGCTAACAGGAAAATGCTAAAATAATAAGCAAAAAAACAAAAGGCAAAAAAGAATGTACATAAAGAGGTTAGGTGAAGTCTCCATTCTTATCACCTCATATGAAAGAGGAAACAATTAATCCTCTGAATTTTCATATGGATTCATTACTACCCAGGCTGCAACTTCCAATCTTTCTCATAGCATCTTAGACTATATACAAAAGGAACTTCGGCCAACCGAGAACTAATTCAAGATCGGTATTTCTGTGAGATGCAAAGCAATCAAGAAAAAATGTTCCGAATGCTTGAGGCAAAGGATGAAGACTCCCTACCATGCGAACAAGCTTTTTTTTTTTAATGAAATGGAAAGGATGCTACTAGAACCGCATGCTATTTGCTTATTATGTCAAACTAAGTAGTGTACTTTCTCATGATCCATGGTAACCAGGTAGATGCACCATCAAATGTTAAGACCTTCAACATTTGTTATAGGAGCAGCAGAAATTAAGCTTCACTATAACATGCCCACAAACAACCATGAAGCATGGTCACTTGGAATAAAATGTTGTATCCATATCTAATACATACAGATACTAGTACAAATCAAATAATTCAAGGATATTATTTAACTTATATTGCAAAAAAAAAAAAAAAAGTTCCCCTATACTTCCTAGATAGAGTTCTTTCTTTTTTATAAGAATTTACAACTTTTGATGATAATGCTATATTTTAGAGTTTGTGATATATAAATACCAAAATATAGAGCATGGATTGGGATCCGAGTATTTGAATGATGAATCAATGATGAATATAATTAGCTAATTCTATTGTATAAAGCAAGGTTTTACATGTCAGATCATACCAATCAATACAGAGCATAATGTACCATAGCGGTGAAGAACAGATACTCAATCCACACCCCAAGAGACAACAAAAAAACACTTGGGACAGGATGCATCAGTTAGGTACTGGTGTGGGTATCGAAACCAGTATTTAAAAGTATGGAGTCTGTTATTTTGAAAGCCTGCCGGGCTTTTCAGTTTTTTTTTTTTTTGTTTACATATATATGTTAAAAACACATAATCATTGTTGTATCCTCGTTATACTATATCTGACATTTTCAAGATACATCGTATTGGTGTATCCATACTGTCTTATATGTATCGCACACAAGTCTATACTTCATAGACCTACAAAACTCCCACCTGGGCTGTCAATCCAACACAACTTCCTGAAATTTACTACCTGCTAAAAAAACCTCTTTTTTGAGGAAAAGAAATATATCCATGAAAAAGGAATTAATGCAATACTGCAATTTCATATCGGTAATAGATATACTCACTCATAGCTCAAAGTATAATGTTCTCGATGAGATAATTATAACATCAGAACACAATGAGGTTTGCCTGCATGGATAAGTGTGAGATTATTAGCCAGGCATGAATGGTTCCCTCAAATAAACTGGATTGGTTTCTCTTGTAAAGCTATTCATTGACACATGTCCTTTAGTTTGAGAGTCACCACTTCTTTTTTTTATGTAATGTAAATTTCAGTTAACCATTTCATGGAGACATGCATTGCAAGCAGTGCATGAAGAAAATCACAAAAATAGAACTTGTCAAACCTATGCACTTACATCTATGCAATACAAATATTAGCACCACCACTAGGAATGATAACAAGATGAATTATACCTTAAACATCCAAAACTGATGACAAGGCTTGTGTCTTACGCATCTTGTCACACAACAAAACTACTAAAGGAATCTCTAGACGCCTAAAGAAGGCAAAGAACTATTGCCAGCCGTTAATAATTAACTTTCAAATTGCTTAACTTGCCCTATCATCAATTGATCCTATTTGCTCTCACGACCTACTAGGGGGAGCTAAAATGGCCAGATCTGTACAGAGCTGGTGAACAATGATGAAGAATGTTACCTTGAGGAACTTGAGAGCTTTTGCCCCTGTAAACTGTGTGTCGATTTCAGAGTCCTGAGAGCCTCTTCAGCAGCCTGTGTAGTGTAAACAATTGGCCAGAAGTTAGGCATAAAGTTGGACATAAGAGGTTAAACACTTCGCAAGCTAGACTTCTGACAAAACAAATATGCACAAAGGTTCAATGAGTAGCAAAATGCATGACATTTAAATGGGAGGTCTATATAAGTTCAATATTTGCATAAATCAAATGATCTGTCAAGCAGAGTATTGCAAGAAATTACTCCTAAAAGACAAGAATGAATGATGGGAATGGTCATCCCAAACCTAATTAATGACCCCAAGTTTTTAGCATTAAAGAACCTGGTAATACAAACTTGAAGTTGAGAACTTTTTAAGTATTTTCTCTTCACTGTCTTACTGACAACTTACCAGCTGCTATTTCATGAAAGAATTAATGGTGTACTCTTTAAAAAATAAAGATGAAATCTGGTCTATATGTTGTATTTGGCCTCAACACTCATGCTTAAAACACCTCAAAGTGAATGTCACGTGTTTATTGATGTAACTAGAAAGACAAAATGCAACTGGACCAGATCCAGAGAAATTAGATCTATGGAGATACTTCTAACCAGTAATCTTTTAATTATGCAAACTAACGTATTAGCACGGGCCTATATATATGTGTTTTCCTCGAGAAAATTTTTGGTACAGTAGGACAAAAAGATAAACATTTTCCAGTATATATTAATTCTAAGATGGATTAATATACTAGAAATAATATATTCTATAAAAAAAACTGATAATAAAATATCTTTGTTGAAGCTGATAGTTAAAACATGACCACAAAATACACTGCAGAATTAAAAGGTTTACAGCAGAAGTCGATGGTACAACCTGAAGCTTCGCCTCCTCTCTACTTAAACCAACCCCCTTTCCTAAAATTTGTCCTGCTAATTCAACCTACAGGATAGATTGCAAGAACCCAGATGTGAAATTAGGTACATCATAAGTAGCATACAAGTTAAATATGCATGAGAAAAAAAGGCAGTAGTTATGAATAGCTCAACAAGAAAAATAGCAATATACGGCAGTTTAAACCATTAAGTGTAAGACAGTTGTATATAACAATTAAAAACCACTAATCTTGAATTGGTTTACCTGGAAATAGTACTCTCCTTTATTTAATGTCATGGAAGCTGGGGCTCGATCTTGGAAGACTATATTCTGACCCTCCAAACACTAAAGCCAGTCATCATATTTGGTCAGCACAATGATAATAAGATGATGACAAATGTGACAAAATTATGGTACAGAACAGTTTTCATCTCTTACGAGTTCTCTGATGCCGGATAGGACAGAAGACAATCTTCCTGAATCACTTGACTGACCCATCTGCTCTGATGTACTTGCACCAAGGTCTTCTTTCTTAGAAGGCTCATCCGGAACAGGATTGATAATATCCCGTAAAAAGCCATTTTCACCTCCAAGTGAAGCATTAACTGACTCTCTATTTGTACGTCCAGAATTTGGTGCAATAAATGATACATAGTTGCCTATATTACCAAAAGAAATGAAAATAAAGAATGACTTAACCAAGTAAACGCCAACATTGAACTCATTAATAAATTCCTTGACAAATCTCTCTGCCATAGTACAACAAATTCATGATGGTGACTCCACATTTACCCAATTATCACCTTTACAAATAACTACCATGTCAAAGAGGTAGAGACAACAATCTTGATTTAGCACTCCAGAAATTTATTTATGAAATTGCATAATGAAAAAGAAAATGATTGAATTAGGCATGGCAGCCATCCATCCAAGTGTTTCACACACAGGAACGGCACAAGCCCATCAGGAATGGTAGCCATCCATTCAAGAAGTTTGACCAACGTGGACAGCACAAGCAAAGTGCTGTTATAAATAGAATACATGTCATTATGTGTTTCAAAGTGCCAAAAGCAGAGAACTCTCATAAAACCAGGCTAATAATCAAATATTATGCCAATGAACTAATAGTTCAGTCATCAGCATTATGCAAGATAGGGTATCATCATATATTTTGCCTTTGGTCTGCCATATGGTAATGATTACATCAAATCTATATTATATCAAGCTCTACATTATTAGGCATTCAGGGAAAGAACTTATAATTCATACTTCAAGCAGACTAAAAACACAACCATAAAACTGATGATGATAAATTATAGAACCTGCATCAAAACCATGTAAAACATGTCTCCATGACCTAGTTTCTCTTATTTCCTAATTTTCTCAATAAATTTTATTTTTTCCAGCTGAAACATCAAAATTTGAGCTGAAAGTGCTTAATCACTGAAATTGCCAAAACCAACACTCTACCTAGGAGGACTGAATCCAAAACCAGAACCAAGATTTAGAACACTGTCCTATCTATTTCAGCCTCAACTAAAGGATTGTTATAGTCAGACAGACCCAAAAGTTAGCTACTGTAAGTGATTAGATAATAGACATTAATATGTACTCAACCCAGAAGCATTATCTCAACTATACAGGATCAGGTTAAGACTAGGGCATGATCTGTAGTACTGAGAGAAGTTTACAAATGCATGGCCCAGTCAACTTTGGGCAAGAGGGGGTACTGCTCTAAGCCAACATGTCATAACTGCCAGATGTGTAGACTTACCTCACAGGTTTGTTAGGTTAAGTTCATGAAACTGAGAATGATCTGTAAAGATTCCTCTAGACTTTCAAAGTCCAGATGTAGGTGAAAGAAGACAAGGTATGAGATGGCAACAAACTACATCCATCTTTAAGCACAATTATAAGTCCAAACTTAATATAGCATATTTGCCTCCCGCTGTCAGTACTCGGTAAGGTAATCAACCAAGAGAACTTTAAAGAAAGATAGAAAAGCACTAATTAAGAGACCTCACATTGCCAAAATTTAAACACTTCTCACACTCATAACATTAAACAAAACCTCTGATGGAATAAATGTTCGTTAAGCTATGAGTTTCTTGCACAAGAACACAATCAGAATATAAAGTAAGAAGCAGCGATTGGAAAGGACATTTCTGCAATAGGGAGAACTTTTGGACCAGAAATCCCAGAAAATTAGGCATGCTGCATTCTTTCTCTAGGTGACTTACCGTATCTCAGCTTTCTTAAGATTGTATGATTCGAGTTTCTTGATCAAGAGAACTACTTCTGTTCCCACCACTAGTGCATTCTCACCACTTGCCATAGAAAGGATTTATTGGGAGATATTTCCTTGGACAAGTTGTGGGAACCTCAAAAAGAGGCCCTTACAGAACAGCATTCTATGCATAGCACTCAATACATTTAATATACTTTCCATGTTGTTACAAATGGACCCTAGCTTCCATCCATTCTTACAGCATAAAAGAAAGTTAAAAAAAAGGACATCGTCTAGTAACAATGGGTCTGAGCATCCCATTCTTTATACCGAAGGTTTATGAGACATAAATGAGCATAGATGTGCAAATTAAAAACCAGCCAAACAATGCCGTTGCCAAGTTTATCCTAAAATATGCCCAAATGGGAGCAAATCCAGTCTTTTCTACAATTACTGTGGAGTGGGAATCCTCAAGGCCAAATGCTTATTTTGCCCTCAGCAGTTCACCAAAATCTCATTGTCTTTATTTTGGGTATATTATGGAGTACATAGCATCTCCCAAGTGCCAGATTATGGAGAACTCACTGGCATCTTCAATATCTTTCATTTTTTCACTTTTCAAGCTATCACCGAGCAAGTGCTCATGAGCATAACAAACAACAAAATCTACAGAGTGTCATTTTATCATCAAATTGCACACAATAATCAAATTTTTGGAATATAACAACTGGTTCTTACTAGCCAAATTGTGGAGAGCATTTTCAGCAGCTTGTAACTGAGCTTCTTTCCTTGTTTTTCCCATCCCAATTCCGATCTTTTCAATGCTAAATAAACCTGAAAAACCTGAACGTAGAATGATACATTGATAATTGTATTAGATTATTGTCTTAAATTATTATTTAAATTATTATTGTTTCTTTTCAGAGAGATCCTGTTACTGGAGAGGAGCCATCAAGACTTCATCTGTGGAATACTCTTCATTTGATAAAAAGAAGAATCAATGGATAAATGAAAAAGCTGAAGAAACCCATGTAAGTTTTATCAATTAAAATACAATATTATTGAATGTAATGTTTTATACTAAACATATTGAATTTGTTTTCTTTTCATTGCAGGCACAGTTAATAGAGCGACTTTCCTCACATGACTCTACAGTAGAACCAATCAATGAGGATGTCATTTTGGAGGAGGTTTTAGGCTCTAGATCTGGTTATAAAAGAGGATGGGGTCTATTACCGAAGGGTACATCGAGAATTAGAGGTAGTTCTTCATCTTCTGAAGCTCACAATTAAAGGGTGAATTACATGAGTGCCGAGAGCTCATCGCTCAGCAAGAGAATAAGCTTGCTCAACAAGAAGATAAGCTCGCTCAGCAAGAGAAGACTATCCAGGATCTACAGGCGACGACTGCTGAGCTCGCTGCTTTCATGCGACAGTTTGTGCCTGGATATCATCCTAGTGGATCCCAGCAGACTTCACCTCCATAGTACATGTATTTTTTTAAAATTATGTATTTTTTGAAACATTGTATATGATAATTTTATTGAAATGAGTGAAAACTTTTATTAAATTATTTTATGAAACTTTTATATTAGAAAATTATTTCTTGTATCGTTGCTTTAATATTATATTATTGTAACAGATGCAATACAAAAAAAATATTAAAATAAAATTTTAATATTTTTAAAATTTAATTAAAATTTTATTACGGTGACTTATTTTCGCCGTAATATCAACCTATTACGGCAAAAATAAGTCGCCGTAATAGGTTTTTAATTAAATTTTAAAAATATTAAAATTTTATTACGGCGACTTATTTTGCCGTAATATCAACCTATTACGGCGACAATACATCGCCGTAATAAAATTTTAATTAAATTTTAAAAATTAATTAAATACCTATTACGGCGACTTATTTTCACCGTAATATCAACCTATTACGGTGAAAATAAGTCGCCGTAATAAAATTTTAATATTTTTAAAATTTAATTAAAAACCTATTACGGCGATGTATTTTCGCCGTAATAGGTTGATATTACTGCGAAAATAAGTCACCGTAATAGGTTATTACGATAATATATTACTACGACGATTTGTAATGTATTACGACAAATTTTTTATCATCGTAATAATTTATTACGATGACTTTTGTACCTATTGTGATGAATTAATTCATCATAATAAGTCATTTTTTGTAGTGTATTATATTAATATATATATTTATATATTTTAATATATATTATTATAATAAATTTTGCATCATTTTTCAACAGGAAAATACTTATTTATTATGGCTATGTAAAATTAATTGTACAAAAGATTGCATGGATTTCATATTTATAGTAACTTATGGATTTTGATGTGATTGATGAGACCAAGTAGCCAGCAAATAATTATCTTTTGAAGAGATCAACTTCACCCTTGCATGCTTCCAAGCGGATCCTTGCACTATAACTAAAACTATGTTTCAACAAATAAACCCTTTCAACCGTGGGTTCATTGGCTTCAAAACTCTATTTCAGGTCGTTTGAAGTAGAGAAAAATTATTTGGAAACCTCTATTTCTGTCAAATCAAGAAAGTTAAGGTTTATGGTGGCTTTGATAAACATCAGATCCATCTAATTTGGGTTTATGTGATGCGCAAATATAGTAGGTCCAAATCTTGAGGACCCAAAGTAATATATATATATATATATATATATATATATATATATATATATATATATATATATATAGAAATTTGGTTATATTCGACTTAGCTAAGTTTAAAATTAATTATTTTTTTTGTTCTTAAATTCATACAGTTTATGAAACTCAAAATATAAAAAAGTAAAAGAGTAGGATGAATGTAAGGATGAAGAAGATGATCAAATTTTAAACTGCTATATTAAATATAGTGAAATTTGAATTCAGTTATCTTCCTTTCATCTTTGAATTCTTATAGTTTATAAATTTTAAAAATAAAAAATAAAAGAGATGGGATGATTTTAAAATTTATATTAAAGCAAGAACAAAAGAAATGAATGAATTTTTTAATTTTATAATTTATGAGTTTTAAAGGTGAAAGAGAATAATTGATCAAATCCTGAACCAAATCTATTGGATGGGCCAAAGGATTTGATTCTCATCGAACAACGGGAGGAAACACATAGTGATCTGATTCATCAATTTTCTCCAATAGACTATTAACCCAAGCAAGCCTAGTGATCTAGAACTAACTTGAGGCCTTAGCAAAGTCTAATTGACCAAATCGTCTCATATGATATGAAGTGGTTTATATTTTGAGGTAGTGTTGGTGAACATCTTGAGGTTGGCATACATTGCCTTTGCTTTTGGTTTAGTGTTTGTTGTTTTTGTTTAATATTTGTTTGTCAACCACCGAGGCAAAGCGGATGAAAGAGAATTAAGAAATGATAGAGTGGTTGACTGCATTTCACATGATTCCTCTTAAGAATCTAATCGTTCTTGTTTGAAAAGAGCGAAACTTAGGTGGAGTTAAGCTATTCATTTGCCATTTGATTCTCACACTTGATGAGCAATATACGCACTAACTACTCCAATTAATAATTAGCATGTGTTTCTTAGACATTTTTCACTTAACAATTATAAACCCATATTACTTGTTAAGTGATATGGTTGTGCATATGTTGCTCATTAAATAAAAAGGAAACCAAATGACAAGCACTGAATGAACTAAGCTTTATATTTTGAAAAAATTAATGAGTTTGAGAGGTACAATTCATTATAATACTAATAAATACATGTTCAAAAATATGTCCAATGATAGATGCTGACTGTTAGTAACCATAATTAAGCTCTAAATTTCTTCTAGACTTTGAATGAGATTGTATTCCATGCATTACACCTCATTTTGTAATTGGAATAAATACAAATTATAAATGTTGATGCATAAATTAGTCATCATATCAATGGACAAGATTCCTTCTTCTTCTATATGTGTGATTGCTGCATGTATCCAAAGAAATGAGCATTATGGGTCCCAAAGTTTCTTTTGGAGGAAACCTCTTTTAACAATTGGTTGGCCAATTTTCTTAGAAAACTATATTTCTTATTCTTTTTAGAATTGAGTTTATCTTATATAACTAGTGTGCTGGTTCTCATGATTTGTTCTTCATGAGATCATATCCTAACAGGAGTTAGCTAATTCTTTATAGAATTAGCCTTATCATAATGAGGAGAGTCTTGATTAGACTTAAATAAGGTGTTATCATAAAAAGGAAACTCTTCTTCAATTAGGATAGGGTGACTATCATGAAGATAAATCTTTCTCTAATTAGCATAGGATGGCTGTTATCAAAAAAAGTCCTCTAATTAGAGTTCTTTCTTCAGGTAGATTCTACGTAGATTAATTTATCAAATTATCCCATTTTTAATAATTGAGGAAAGAAAGAGTATTTTAAACTATGTCCCCTTTTTTTTTGTCCAAAAAGAGACCAAGTGGACTGAGGTCGGGTATAAATCCTTATGGTATAAATTTTGCACCGTGTAAAGTGCTATGTGAATTTGGATTCTTTCACATGTTTTATTTCCGACACGTATAGTTACGATGCGATTAGAAAATAGAAGAGTATTTATTACATATCATTACGATGAGAGACAGCCATCTGTTTTCATAATCAAACACGTGTAGATCATCCAATATTCCACGGCATGATGCAAGGGAGGAGTCTCGTTCCTATTTGGTGGGCCGACTAAGTAGCCACTAAAATGATGGGCCCAGGGCCAATGAAGGTGGGTTTTATTTGATCCCACGGCTAAAGGCCGATGCTATTAATAACACCAAGAGGCTTGTGAGCTCAATTTTATTTGGTGTCGTTTCGGTAATTTTTTTTTGTATCCATTAGATTAATTAATATGATCTATGAAGTTATGTTAATTAATATTTATTAATGATCATTAAAAACATATTTAGTTGGATAAATTTTATAAAATAATATATTTTATTAAAAAGAAAGAAAGTACGAAGATTCAAGGCTAGCTTGTGGCCCGTTTACGCGTAGCAGTCACGATCCCTCGTTTAACTAACGTGGTATTGCGATGCCGATTCAAAGAGTCATTCCGGGCCACACGGATGATTCTAGGGTTTGGAGGAGAACTTGTTCGCCCCGGGCTTCTATGAGGGACCTTGTCGATATCTATCGGCCTCTGCCCCATCAAGTGATGGATTTGGCTTGGATCTGGCATCTTTCATTCACCCTAGAGTGCGTCTGTTCATATGGAAGTTTGCTTGAAGTATTCTTTCGACCTGTTCCCTGCTCTCGAGGAGAGGTTTGAGCATCATGCCTATATGCCCGTTGTATGGTATCGAGGAGGAGACAATGGATCATGCTATCTTCTTATGCAGTAGAGCGAGACAGATCTGGCATAGTTCGGGGATGTGTCCTTGGGAGCATGATTCGGATTCCCAGTGTTTATCATTCCTTCGGCTGATCAGGCAGGCTATGCGGAATGGTGTCTATTAGATGGTTCCGAGGTGGGCTTTTATTGCGTACCAGATCTGATTATCCCGGAACCAGATTGTGTTCACTGATGAGGCAGCTACCTCCTTTCGGTCATTAGGTCCACTGTCTCCTTAGCCGCGGAGTATACTTTCCATCAGAGCTCTCTGGATTCTGCTTGCCCTGGCCACTGGGACTCCCATGCTACTTCGGTAGCGCACCGGCGTACGGTTTTTATTTCTTGGGAGCCCCCACCCCTAGGGTTTGTTAAAATCAACTTTGATGAGAGTGTTCGCAGTAGACATGCGGGTTCAGCTTTTGTGATCAGAGGGTCGGATGGCACGATGATTGCGGCTGATGGATTTGGATTGCTTGACTACTGTTCCCCTTGCTGAACTGTATGCGGCGTGGGCTAGTATTTCTTATGCCTTTCGGACCCTGGGTGTCCAAAGGCTTATTATTGAAGGTGATTCTGCTACGGTTATCAGCTGGATCCGTTAGGATTCCATTGACTATTGGTCATTCATCCCCCTGATTAGTGATATCAGATCTCTTCTTCTGGGAGCTGCTAGTGCCCAGATTCGGCATATCTACAGGGAAGCCAATGCAATTGCGAATTGGATAGCTGCTAGAGTGGCTTATCACTCTGGCTTTTGGAGCTGGCAGCGGGTGACCCTTGCCCTATTATTCTAGCCCAAATATTGTATTCCGATATTTTGGGTTTGACTCACCATAGATTGGTGTGATCACCCGTCTGTACCAAAAAAAAAGAGCGGAATGAGAGCACATCGAATCGCACCAAACTGACTTTTCTTTTGAGTGATCAGTCCTCGTCACCGTGGGCAGCGTCCCACCCCGGCCGGAGATCACCTAAGAGGTTCTCTTGCTTCTATAAAAATAACAATGAAGTTTTTATAATATCTCAATTGATACAATTAAATGATCAAGAAACATGATTCTAATTAGATATCCAGATCTCTAAATTAACCTGCATCAGTCCAGAAACTCTGTTAATATTAGAAATAACAGTAGATAGGATTGGTGTAACAATGCCGAATCTCTTTAAAGAAAAGTCTATTTAAAGTATTATTTAAATTTAATCTATATAAGTAGCTAAAATTTATTCGGTTCATGGTCAATGTTGGACAAATCAATGTGGGCATCCACTTTCACTTTTTCTTCTCGTTTTAAGCTCTGAAGTTCTCAATAGATTAAGGATCTAATCTATATAAAAGTTAAATTTAATTTAATTCATGAATATCATTAGTCCGTTTGTAAGGTTTTTAATCGATGTTGATTATGAGTTGAATCTATTTTAATGTCATTTCTAATAATTGAAAATTTAATCCAAAAAAATTAGTTAAAAAAATTATTTAAATTTTTTAATCATGATAAGTACTCTAGGTTGTTTCACAGCACACTTGGTGTAAGATTGAATATACCTTAGTATGCATTTTCACAATCAATGTAACAAAAAATATAAGAAATTAAAATATTTAGATTGAGCATTAAAATTGAATCCTCTTTTATCTCTTGACTTTATTAAAAATAATAAAATAAATCTTTTATATATCCCAATTAGAGGACACTCCTAGATAAACCCATGTATATATGGTGATATAGGGTTTAAATAACATCGAAAGGTATTCCCGAACCAATCACCTCTCACATATACCAAAACTATTTAATCCATTCATTATAAATAATAATAAGATAAAAGAGTGTTTTTTAAAAGCTTTTAAGAAATGCTGTCTAAGTTAAATAGACTAATATATGTTTTAGTACATATCCTTGCTGAATTTTGCAAAATAATCCTTAAATAAAAGGAGTCTGAAACTCTTTCCCTTCCCCCTACAATTTAGTTCATTGAAATGATCTTTTGATTCCATCTATAAATTGCAAATCCATTCGGACCAACTATATCCTAACATATCTTATAAATTTATAATATATAATTTTATTATAATATATAATTATATATTTTTATTTAATAATATATTAATATATATTATTATATATAAGTTTGTATATATTTTAATTTATATTATTAGTAGGATTTAGAAATTATCTTTAATCAAATGTGCAAAAAAATATTTTTTAATTTATAGTGAAGTTTGATTTTGATTCTTATTTCAACTATGTTATCAAATTATTCGGCTTAAATTCTGACAAACCTTAACCCCACGGCATCAACTATCTGTTGTTTACCAACTTGCGTGTTATCATGGATGACGTCGCTTTAAGTAAACAATCTAAATTTATTAGTCTCAAGTACATACGCGTAACTCAAAGGCCGCGGTGACCCAAAGACCAAAACGAGGTCACATCATTTCATCAAAAGAAGCTTTGAGATGATAAAATAAAAGCATTAATAATAATTGATTAGGGTTCTCATTGCCCTTTGCGTAAAATAACTAAATAAAGTACAAGAAGCGTCGAGGCAAGAACATCGTAACGCAAGAGGAGACAAATAAAAAACAAACGTGAAATTTCTTTGGGTGAAGAATATCCAACCTGCAAGCCACGGCCATAGAAAGTATGTCAGCAACTCAAACAACGACGCCCGATGCATGCGAAAGAGAAGGGAGAAATTCTCAGACGAATTCAGAGCAATACCCAAGCAGAATAGAAAACAGCCCAAAAACATTGCTTTATTTGCCCTTTTTTTTGCTCTTCTAAAACTAAACACATGTAAACTGTAGAATTTTAACCCCTCAATAGAGATGGCATCAAAGACAAGGTACATAAACCAGCTGCGATTTTGGAAACGCAACTGGCATTTTTTTCTCTTCCGCCTTGTTCATAGAGTTCTAAAGTCCTGAGTGAAATGTATGGCATCATTTAGCAATAATTTGGCTCTAGACTAGGGGATCACTTTTCAAAATAAGTATTGTCAATGTGGTCATCAAGTTGCAGGCAAAATAGGAAGAAAATGTAAATGATGATGAAGGTATTGATTTGAGATGCATTGTATCGGAGATGAAGAGGGAAATAATAGTAAAATTGAAAATAGAAATGGAAGCTTTAAGGGCAATATTGATGATCTTGGATCATAGCATTTTTGCAATGAAAATGAAGATGGTTTCTTACATAGTTGTGACCTTATTGTGCTAATATTAGTGGTTGTTATTTAAGTAGTTGGTTAAGGAGATTTATGGGCGTTGTGTATCGTAACTTTTTGGACTTGTAACTCCTTGTATACTTAAAAATGATACTGAATATCATGTTAAATGTTTGAAGTTGTTATTATCATTTAATGCAATGGAATAAAGTCTATGCATGCTGCATCATGAAATTTACTATGAATTCCATAATGCACAACAAATGGACCAATTCCAATAACATTCACAAGTCTATATAAGTAGGAACAACAGGCATAATATCTAAGTGATATATTTCATACAAACCTTTATATATGTCAAACATGTGGAGTACATCATCATCAAAGTCTTATTGTAATTCTTGCCATGACATCATTTAAATGTTGATTCGCAACATCATTACTCAAGTCTATGAATGAGTAGCAATGAGGATCCACGTCCGGAATAACTTTCCATGTTGAGTTAAAATGTAAGCCAATTCACGCAACATTGTGTCCACCATTTAAACCTAAAACTTAACAAATTTTGCATCATTTTTCAATAGAAAAATACTTATTTATTATGGCTATGTAAAATTAGAAATAGATAGCTTTTTTTCTTTTCTTTTTTTCTTTTTATGCAAGCGATTGTTCCATTCTTTTGGAAGAACCATATGGAAAACAGCTCAGCTCCATAGACAAACATTGTTCGTTGACGACTTGTAGTCCACTAACAAACATCGGTGGGGACCGGAAGCCTCAAGCATACGCGCATAGCCCAAAGACCACGGTGAGGTCTCTATCGTTTCACTGAAAGAAGCTATGAAATGATTGAAGGAAAAAAAAAAAAAAAAAGCGGTGGGATTCTCTTCCCTCTTTACATGAAAATAATGAAGCATCGAGATAATAACACCGTAATCCAAGAAGAAAAAATAAAAGATAAACGTAAAATTTCTTTGGGTAAAATAATGTCAGCAGCTCAAACAACAGTAACGCCCGGCAGTTACAAGAGGGGAGGGAGAAATTCTCAAACAACGTTAGAGTAATATTCAAGCAGAATAGAAAACAGCCCAAAAATCATCCTTTTATTTGCTTTTTTTTTTTTTGCCACTAAAATTAAACGTTAGAGCAATATCCAAGCATCAGTACTCTCACGACGTCAACCATCGGTCTATTATTGTTTACTAGCTAACATATTATCATGGATGACTAAGCTGGCTAGAGCCAGAGGATGACGCTGCTTTACAAGTCCTAAGTCTAGGTGCATGGAAAGCATATATAGTAACCTAAAGACCACGGTGAGGTCACCATCTTTGAAAGAAACTTTGAAATGATAAAACAAAAAGCAGTAATAATTGAGAAGGATCGGCTTCTCTCTCTCTCTCTCTCTCTCTCTCCCCTTGAAAATGAGATACAGAAAGCGTCGAGGAAGGAATACCTTGACTTAAGAAGAAAAATACGAAACAATAGGCGTGGAATTTTGTGTCCAATTAATTACAAGACTTAGATGAAGGATTCAAATACTACTATCTCGATGATTATTAGAAATAGGTAACTTAGAAATTGAAATTAAAATATTTCAATTCCAAGCATTTGTTTGGAAGGAATTAGAATTTGATTTCAATTCTATCTAAAATTTAAATCTCAAATCTCATTTGAATTACAAATTCATTGAAACCAATTGTAATGCAACACATCTTACAAATTTATAATATAATTTTTTTATAATATTTACTATATATTATTATGATATAATAATATATTAATTTTTATTATTAATAGGATTGGGAAATTATATTTAATCAAATGGATGAATAGAATAATTTTGATTTTAGTGGAATTTAGTTTTGATCTTGATTCCAACTATAATGTCAAATTATACGGTTCTAAATTGTTCCAAACCCAACCCCCATATGGTATCAACCATTGGTCCAAGGTTGCTTAGCAGCTTGCATGAGGGGGTTTTTATTACCCAGCCCTACGGCAATTTGCCTACAATAGTGATCTGAGAAGGCAGCGAAACCTTCTCCTCTGGCTCACTCAGCCACGATGATTGCTACATTATTATCTGGTAATGCTAAGATAATCGCTTGCGTTATACCTAAGTCTACGCTTAGAAAGTATATTTCAGTGAACCAAAGACCACGGCGAGGTTGCCATCGTTGAAAGAAACTTTGAAATGATCAAAAAAGTATAAATAATTGACTGAAGTTGGCTTCTCTCTCTCTCTCTCTCTGCTTGAAAATAAGGTACAGGAAGCGTCAAGGAAGGAGTGCCATGACTCAAGAAAAATACAAAAACAACAGATGCGGATTTTTGTGTCCAGTTATGAGACTTGAATGAAAGACTCGAATCCTACTCTGAATGATTATTAGATTAGGTAACTTTATATAATTTTCATTGTCGTAGATATCCTGAGTGAACAGCATACTAAATGTCTAGATTTTTTTTTTGGTTTTTTTTTCTCCATTCTATGGTTCCTTTCATACCAAAAAAAACCGTGGAATAACAATAACAATTCTTAACTAGAGTTGCAACTACTGTTCTATAAATCACCATTGTTGCATCCGAATTGTAGAGATAATCTAGATAGAGGCCTAGTTAGTGGGCCCATATAGTCCGTTGAAATGGTCTTCTTAGAATTGAAATCAAAATAATTAATTTCGATTCCCAGTATTTATTTAAAGGAATTAAAATTCTATTCCAATTCCATCTAAAATTCAAATCTCAAATCTCCTTTAAATTGCATATTCATTCAAGCCAATTGTAATGCAACACATCTTACAAATTTATACTATATAATTTTTTATAATATTAATTATATATTGATAATACATTATATATTTTTATGATATATAATAATATATTATAATATATAACTATATATATATATATATTAACTTTTATTATTAATAGGATTGAGAAATCATATTTAATTAAATGGATGAAAAGAATGGTTTTGATTTTAGTGGGATTTGGTTTTTATTCTAATTTTGATTTCAACTATAATGTCAAATTATACAGTTTTAAATTGTTCTAAACTTTACCCCCACGTCATCAACCATTGGTCCAAGGTTGCTTAACAGCTCGCACGTTATCATGGATGATAGACTGAACCCAATATAACATTGCTTTAACTAAGCCATCTAAATTTATTCTAATGACTTACGGACTGGGGCAAGGATCGGAAGTCTCAAGTATATATAGGCGTAACCCAAAGACCACTAATTGAATGGAGTTCCCTTTTTTCTTTGCACGCAAATAACTAAATAAGGTCCTAAGAAGCGACAAATAAGAACTCCTTGAATTAAGAAGAAAAAAAGAAGAAAAATAGACGTAGAATTTATCTGGGTGAAGCAAATCCTACCCATAAGCCATGGCTAGAGAAAGTAATATCATCAGCAGCTCAAACGATAGTGACAGATGCCCAGCAGTTACGGGAGAAAATTAAGGAAGAAGGGAAGGGAGAAAATCTCAAACGATTTCAGACTAAAAGTTTCAATACTGATGGTCTTGGATTTTAAAAGTTAAGAAATGATACTAATTGGGTGAATTCTGGATCAGTCTCTGACCTGAGACAACCGAAACCTAGCATGCACTGTTAAGATAAAGATTAACGAACTGCTTTGGAACTTCAAGGTGCCATTGAATATTTCATCTACAATTGCTCAGGTGTTGTGCCAGCAACGATGAAGTGCAAGAGGTCCATATCATTTTTATTCCATATCTGATTCCTATTTTGAATCTTTTCGGTTTATAAAATCTTAATGCAGCATCAAGGGTAAGCCAGATAGCCATTACTGGCTAGAGTTGCAACCATACTCTCACGAATCACCACACGCATCTGTTGTGATTCACATTTGTCAATAAAATTCTTCCAATAGTATATTTTTTGTAATTTGACAAGGCCAGCTTGTCCAATATCTTTGTGGTATTTAACTGACAAAATAATTGATATTACAAATTCTCCTGATATAATTTTATTATATATTAATTAAATGACTCTGAAAATGGTGGTTATAGCTGCAAAAGTGCCCGCAGTAGTTCAACATTAAATAACATACAAGTTTGAATTCATATGCAAACTAAAATTGAGAAGGTTGATACAGGCATAAAGACTTAGCAAATACTTAAATTCAAAATATGCATAAGAACAATCTTGTATATGATTTACTTTGCTTTATAGTTCTTGTACCAGTCCATGCTGGCCTTTATTTAGTCTCACATTAATTGTATGTCAGATAAATTTTGGATACATATACGTACAAAGCTAAGAAATCTAAATGACACCTTTCTCTGTAGTATTTTTTGAATGAAATATTAGGTCATTATAAATAGTATCCAAATCACACTTCGATTCATGGTCCACATGGAAATAAGACATATTATAGATGAGTTGGCTCATCATTATATTTATTGTTGGATTTATTGATTTTCTTATTTTGACCAAGTCAAAGATGGTGAGACTTAAAATGGACGAGTATATGAAAGCTTCTACTGATATACATATAATTTACCATCTAGATCATAAAATATGATGAGGTCTTAGTTTATAACATCATAAAAAAATATATTTATTCTGATTTTGGAAGCTATATTGGAAGCTTGGAACCAAGCTTCCAGTCTTAACAGCTCAGCAACAATATTGTTCTTCCACGTCTGGGTTTCAGTCAAGCAATAGGCAAGCCACCACTCTCCTTTTTTGTCTCCCTTCTGAACTCGGTTCTCAACAAGTATCCATCCTTTGTTCCTTGGTATAGGGAGATCTCATGGCTTCCACCAATAATTCCATTCCTCTTGTTTACGTCATCTGGATTGGGTTCTTCCTTTTCTTTGTACCCACGCATCTATGAATTGAAGTTAGAGGAATTTACTTGGATCAAGTTGAATTAGTTCGGTTAAGTTTATCTACGTGATTAGACTACATTAGATTGAATAAAAATATTAAGAATGTGGAAGAAATGTTTAAAATAATTTTATTCAATTAATATTTGTTGAATTGAGTTGTTAATTATTTATAAGATTCGATTATATACTTCTATATAACTTAACAAGACTAAAGAAGTAAATATAAAAATACATAAATAACAATTATTTCTTATAATTTGATAATGTCAATTTATCCAAAATTTTTTTACTATATTTAACTGTAATGATAAAGATTTCTTAAGGGAGGCAAAAGTTTTGAAAAATCAAAAGATGCTAGCTGTTCCTATGTAACTCTAACGTGGCATGGTCAACATAATAAATTCTCAGGCACTGGGATGTAATCTTTTGGTTATAGTTGCAGAAGAACAATCAATAATATAACATTAAATTAGAAGAGAGGATTGAATACTTTCACAAACCAAACCAAATTTAGGAAGGGCAACGCGAACATCTAGTCATGATGGTGACTTGGAATAGACATTGGAGTATTTTTGTCTAGAATTTCTTGGACAGAAACTGAATGCTTTGCTTGCCACAAATACTTTTCTAAACTAGGACTTCATCCACTTGTAATTGCAACTACCATTGGATGACAAAGACCGAGCTAAAGCATGGCACTACTTTACAAGTCCTAGGTCTAGGTGTGTGGAAAGTATATACCAGTGACCCAAAGACCACGGTGAAATCACCATCATTGAAAAAGAACTTTCAAATAATCAAAAAACAATAATAATTGAGTGGGGTTTGCTTCTCTCTCTGCTTGAAAATGAGGCACATGAAACATCGAGGAAGGAATGCCCTTGACTCCAGAAGAAAAATACAAAGCAGACGTGGAATTTTGGGTCCAATTATGACACTTGGATGAACGACTCGAATCCTCCTCTGGATAATTATTAGAAATAGATAACATACTCTAAATAATTTTTATCGTCGTCGATGTCCTGAGTGAACAACATAGCAAAAGCCTAGATTTTTTTTGTGTTTTTTTAATTCTATGCTTCAATTCATACCAAAGAAACTATGGAATAGCAATGACAACTCTTGGCTAGAGTTGCAACTACTATCCTATGAATTACAATCGTTGCATCTGAATTGAAGAGATAATCCGAATGAAGGCCTATCTAGTGGGCCGTATAGTTCGTTGGAATAGTCTTTATGGAATTGAGATCAATCATTGATTCTGGTTCTAAATATTTGTTTGGAAGGAATTAGAATTCGATTTCAATTCTATCTAAAATTTAAATCTCAAACCATATTTGAATTGCAATTCATTCAAGTCAAGCCAATTGTAACGCAACACATCTTACATGTTTATAATATATAATGATATATTATATAGTATTATAATATATAATGATATATTATAATATATAACTTTATATATATATATTAATTTTATTATTAATAGAATTAAGAAATCATATTTAATCAAATGGTTGAAAAAGAATGATTTTGATTTTAGTGAAATTTAGTTTTGATTCTAATTCCAACTATAATGCCAAATTATATGGTTCTAAATTCTTGCAAGCCTTGCCCCACGACATCAATCATTAGTCCAAGGTTGCTTAGTCCACGACATCAATCATTAGTCCAAGGTTGCTTAGTAGCTTGCATGTTACCATGAATGATAGACTGAAGGCAGTCTAACGTCATTTTAACTAAGCCATCTAAATTTATTTTCATGACTTGCAGAGTAGAGTAGAGTAGAGATTGGAAGTCCCGTCTGAATTTATTTTAATGACTTGCGAAGTGGGGCGAGGATTGGAAGTCCCATCTAAATTTACTTTAATGACTTAGTGGAGTGGGGTGGAGATTTAGAAGTCTCAAGCATACATGCGTAACCCAAAGACCATGGTGAGGTCACCATCATTTCATTAAAAGAAGCTATGAAATAATAATAAAAAATATATTAATAATTGAATGGAGTTCTTGTAGTATTCCATAGGTGATGGTTCTATTTTTATTTTATCTGATAACCACTTGCAGATAATTCACAATCTCCTGAAGATACTCAAAATATCCATCCACTAATTAAAGGAAGTGATAACTATATATCTTGTCTATTTTGATGGAAATAGGTGAGACAAGAGAGTTGGGGTTTCTCTATAAATTGAGATCCCTTCCTGAAGATTTTTCATACGAAAGCTAGAAAAGATTGCTCATTGTGCAATTGCTCATGGCTAAAGGTAATTTATTGATCTTAGCATTTAATATATTTGATATATATAGCATGCCTCTATGTATGCATAGATTTATTTTTCACAGTTTTCTCTTTTTATATATAAAAAGAACTAAATAAGGTCCAAAAAGCGATGAGATAAGAACGCCTTGACCTAAGAAAAAAAATAGACGTGAAATTTATTTGGGTTAAGCAAATCTTACCCCACAATGACTCCAGATTAAAACTTTCATTAATATTGATGGTCTTGAATTTTAAAAGTTAAGAAGTCATATTGATTGGATGAATTCTGGATTAGTCTCTAACTTGAGGCAACCCAAACCTAGCACTCTCTTACTAGTCAAGTAATGCATTCATTTAGATCTCAGATGACCTTTGGAAGCTAGGAATAAAAAAATAACAATTCAAAATTAGAATATAATTAACAAAAATTTATGTTGTTAAATTATATATAAATACTTTGATAATAAAGAACGAACTGCTTTGGAACTTCAATGTGCCATTGAATATTTCAACTACAATTGCTCCTTAGATGTTGTGCCGGCAATTCCATATCATTTCTATACCATATCTGATTCCTATTTTGAATCTTTTCAGTTTATAAAATCTTAATGCAGCGTCAAGGATGAGTCGGATAACCATCACTGGCTGGAGCTGCAGCCATACTCTCACGAATCACCATCATGCATCTAAAATTATGGAGAAAAAAAAGAGGACTATCATGTTTGAATGGTAAAAAGCTTCATTCAATTAAATGTGGAGTCAGTATTTATAAAGTCAAGAGAAATTCAATTTTCTTCCTGTATCGTAATTTTGAGGCAGTTTTAATAAATTTATTAGCTTGTGCACCATCTTTTGTGTTTCATATTTATCAATAAAATTCTTCCAACAGTTTTTTTTTTAAAAAAAATTGACAAGGTCAGCTTGTCCAAGATCTTTATGGTATTTAACTATCAAAATAATTGATATAACAAATTCTCGAGATATAATCGGTTCTCAATAAGTATCCATCATTTGCTCCTTGGTATAGGGAGATCTCATGACTTCTACCAATAATTCCATTCCTCTTGTTTATGTCATTTGGATCGGGTTCCTCCTTTTATTTGGATTTGTGCAACTATGAATTGTAGTTAGAGAGATTTACTTAGATCAAGTTGGATTAGTTGGATTAAGTTTATCTGAGTTAATTAGACTGTATTAGATTAAATAAAAATATTAAAAATGTGAAAGAAATGTTTAAAATAATTTTATTCAATTAATATTTGCTGAATTGAGTTGTTAATTATTTACAAGGTTCAATTATATACTTGTATAAAACTTAAAAAGATTAAAAAAGTAAATATAAAAATACATAAATAACATTTATATGGAATATAAATATAAATAATTTATGTTCTTATATATTAGATTGGATTTAGATTTGGTCTAGTTTAAGTTAAGTTAGGACTATATTTGGCTTGAGTTGAGAACTAATTCTAGTCAAATCTTACTTGAAATTAGGTTAAAATTTTAAAAGTCAAACCAACTTGTGACTTATAAATCTAATCCTACCCTATCCAATTAACAAGTTGGGCAAAGAAGTTTAGATTGAGCCAAACCCAAATTAAATCCTTTTGGCTAGATTTACGATGTACTGTAGGGATGGTGTTATAACGATTTGAGACAAGCTTATTATTAGTATATTATATTTTTGTTAGTTTTTGATACACTTTTTTTAGGGTAAATTATCAGCTTTTTTTTTTTTTTTCTGTCTTCCCATTGTGCCGTAATCTTAATTATGGCAGTTTTAAATTTGAATACATTTATTAGCCTGTGTACCATATTTTATTATTTTCTTAAGAAAATTTTTCAAAAAACTTATTTCTTATAATTTGACAAAGTCAATTTTGTCCAAATTTTTTTTTGTATTCAACCGTACGTAAAGGATGACGATTTCTGAAAGGAGGCAAAAGTTTTAAAGAATCAAAGGATGTTGGTTGTTCCTGTGTGCCTCTGACGTGGCATGATCAACATAATAAATTTCCAGGTGTTGAGATATAATTTAATTTTTATTTTGTTAAATGACTCTCAAACTCATGGTTATAGCTGCGGAAGAACAATCAGCACTACAGCATTAAATTAGAAGGCAGGTTTGAATCCCTACACAAACCAAATTCAAATTAAGAGGCGAGGCCAACATGATCATCGAGTCCTGCCGACGACGACTTCGAATAGACATAGGAGGAGTGAGTATTCTTGTCCATGTGCAATTTCTGGGACGTAAACTTCGGTTCTCCTCAGCTATAATTAATTTTTTGGGTCTGATTCTGAATATAGTCTTGCCTCATTTGCCAGAAATACTCCCTCATCTGCTTGTAGTAGTTGCAGAGATTTTTCCTTTTTCATTAAAGCAATTGTTCCATTCTTTTGGCAGAGCTACATGGGAAACAACTCAGCTCCATGGACAAACAGTTCAGCTCGATAGAGGCGCTGTTCACCCGGCCTTCGTTGATTGACTTGTAGTCCACTAACAAGCGCGAGTCCCCATTACCGATCGAGGATCAATCCGAAAAGAAATCCCATCCATCTCGCTTCCGACTCGGTTCTCAACAACCTATCGGATCCTCTCTTTGGTCCTTGGTATAGCTACGGAGATCTCAGCTCATGGCTTCAACCAATAATTCCATTGCCCTTGTTTATTATGTCATCTGGATTGGGTTCCTCTTCTTCTTTGGATCCGTGCAACTCTGTCTTTGTTTCAATGGAAATAGTTCCAAATCAGGAAGCTGCATAGAGGTAGAAAGGAAGGCTCTTCTTAGCATACGAGAGGGCATCTATGACGCCCACAAATGGCTTTCTTGGAATGGCACAGACTGCTGCACATGGAGAGGAATTCAGTGCGACACCATGACCGGCCATGTCGTAAAGCTTGACCTCCACCACCCTTATCCATATCCTATGGAATGTCGACGAGGTTCTTCTACTTATTATCGTGGATGTCCTCTTGATGAAAGTGAGAATAAAAGTGAGGTGAGTCCTTCACTTCTTCACCTGAGACATTTGAATTATTTAGATTTGAGCATGAACTACTTTGGCGGTGCCCCAATCCCCCACTTCATTGGATCTCTTGCCAAATTGGAATATCTAAACCTCTCTCATGCTGGATTTGGTGGAACCATCCCTCACCAACTCGGGAACCTCTCAAGCTTGCTCCATCTTGATCTCAATTCAAATTATTTGGATGTTGATGACCTTGTCTGGTTAGCTCGGATCAATTTCTTGCAGCATCTTGATATGAGTTATGTCAACCTCTCAAAAGCATCCAATTGGCTTCATGTCATCAATATGCTCCCTTCTCTTTCTGTCCTGCATCTGTTTGGGGCTTCTCTCCCTAGCCTTCCCTCTACACTACCCCATGTTAATTTCACTTCTCTTACTGCACTTGATCTCTCTTCGAACAACTTTGCATCAAGAATACCAGATTGGCTGTTTAACCTTAGCAGCCTTGAACATCTCGATCTTCGGGGGAACCAATTCCATGGCAATATACCGCTTGCCATTGGGAATCTCAAGAAGCTTCAAGTCTTAGATCTCTCAGAGAACAGTTTCAATGAAGACATCCTTGAATCAGTGTCCAGTCTGAAGAGCTTGCGGTCCATAGATATCTCAGACAACAACATCAGTGGGAGTACATGGGAAACTGTGGGAAATCTCAAAAGCTTGGAGTTCTTAGATTTCAGCGGAAACTATATCAGTGGTGAAATACCAAAGATCATTTGGAATCTTCCAAAGTTAAGGTACTTGGGCTTGTATGGCAACAATATTGACGGTGTGCTTCCAAACCTCACAGACTTGCAATACTCCTATGTAGGTTCCAACAATATCACTGGAAGGATACCACAAAGCATTGGAATCTTGCACAATTTACAAATATTATATCTGTCTAGCAATCAAATTAGTGGAGAAATACTTGGACTTGCACAGAAGTGGAGAACTATTGGAAACTTGCACAGTTTGCGGCAATTAGATTTGTCTTACAATCAAATTAGTGGAGAGATACCAGAGACAGTGGGAAATCTTTATAACTTGGAGATCTTATATTTGAATAGCAATAATATTTCTGGAGAGATACCAAGAACAGTGGGTAATCTTTGCAACTTGAGCGAACTTAGTGCTTCCAACAATAAGATAGGCGGAGAGATTACAGGATTCGTGGAAGGTTTCTCGAGATGCAGCATTAACAAAATAAGTTATGTTTATTTGCATTACAACAATCTTAGTGGGCCTTTGCCCAATCAGATTGGGGACCTCCAAAGTTTGCAAAATCTTTATCTTGGTGTTAATTCATTGAGCGGTTCAATTCCTACATCACTAGGGAAGTTATCTGCTCTAATTGATTTGGATCTTCAATCAAATTCCTTGGCAGGTGCATTGACCGAAGCCCACTTTGCCAACCTCACAAGATTATTATATTTGGATTTGTCTCATAACTCCTTAACATTTGATGTGAGTCAAGGTTGGCTTCCTCCTTTTGAAGCAGTGCAAATCATAATGAGCTCCTGTTTACTGGGGCCCAAATTCCCTCCATGGCTTTGGAACCAAACTTATCTATCCAACTTGGACCTATCCAGTGCAGGAATATCAGAAAATTTCCCAGATTGGTTTTGTGAGGCAAATTATCTGTATGTTCTCAATCTCGCCAGCAATGATTTAATAGGAGTTCTCCCTGACTGTTGGAACGATTCATCAAATTTGAAGGTCATTGATTTCTCATGCAATAAATTATCAGGAGGCATTCCTGACTCCATTGGATCTCTCATTGGACTCCAATCATTACATTTGGAAAGCAACGGCCTTTCTGGTAAGATTCCTTTGTCCTTAAAAAAGTGCAAAAAGTTGGTTATTATTGACCTTGGCAATAATAAGCTATCAAGCAATATACCTCAATGGATTGGAGAGAGCCTAACATCATTGCGAGTTCTCCGTCTCCGATCAAATATGTTGGATGGTGATATTCCTGTGCAACTATCACTTCTTGCTTTCCTTCAAGTGTTGGATCTTGCTGATAATAATCTTTCAGGAACTTTGCCACCATCATTTGGCAATTTCAGTGCTATGACTATGATACAAAATGAGAGCAACTCTATTCTTTCGGATGTGGCCTCCTACTACATCGAGAATCTCTTGATAACCATGAAAGGTGTGGAACTTACATTCACTACTGTGTTGTCACTTGTGACAAGCATAGACCTCTCTGACAACAATATTACTGGAGAGATTCCCAAAGAGTTTGCAAACCTTCATGGACTTTGTTTCTTGAACTTATCAGAAAATCATTTGACCGGAAGAATTCCAAATAATATTGGTGCTTTGGGGCAGTTGGAGTCACTAGATCTATCAATGAACAACCTATCAGGCACAATTCCTACAAGCTTCGCTGCTTTGAATTTTTTGAGCCATTTGAACTTATCCTACAATAATTTATCTGGAAGAATTCCATTTGGCAACCAACTTCAAACCTTGACCGATCCATCTATCTACAGTGGCAATCAGTATCTTTGTGGACAGCCAATAGGAAAGTGCCTTGGTGACGAACATACTGAAGGTCCAACAATTCATGGAGGAGAAGAAGAAAAAGAAAATCTAAATGATTTGGAAATGATATGGGCTTATGTTAGCTTTGCTCCAGGATTTGTGGTTGGCTTTTGGGGCTTTCTAGGAGCAATGATGATCAAAAGGAGCACAAGATTTGCTTATATCCGATTCATCGACAAGATATGTAATTGGATTTATATGGTTGTGGCATTAATCTCTGCTAGGCTGAAGTCCAAGGGAAACCAAAGACGCATGTAAGCATTTATAAAGTTGTAATGCTCTCTTTTATCTATGAAATATTAGAAAAAAATGACTAGAAACCACTTTCGCGGTTTACGTATTATGGACTTCAAAATATTGATCCATTCTAATTGAGTGAATTACTGAGTAAAGTTCTCATAAAATTTTATCTTAAGTTATGCTTGCTATATAGTGAAATTTTTCATTCAATGCTTTTAGTATAAGTGAAGAGTGGCATCCTCACTATTTTGCTTTGGTAGAAAAAATAAAAATATTATTTCAATGCTTTATTCTATCATCATATCCAAATAATTTATGTGCAGTTTTCTTTATGTTATGGCTATTATGATATGTTTACTTAAAAATATAAATGTAAATATTTTTTGTAAACATAAAAAAAAAAATACTGCCTAAGTTAAATAGGCTAATATATGATTTAGTACATATCCTTACTGTATTTTGCAAAAAAATTCTTAGATAAAAGGAGTATGAAACTCCTTCCATTCCCCCTCCAATTTAGTTCATTAGAATGATCTTTTGATTCCATCTATAAATTGCAAATCCATTCGGACTAACTATATCCCAACATATCTTACAAATTTATAATATATAATTTTATTATAATATTAATTATATATTTTTATTTAATAATATACTAATATATATTATAATATATAAGTTTGTATATATTTTAATTTATATTATTAGTAGGATTTAGAAATCATCTTTAATCAAATGTTCAAAAAAATATAATTTTAATTTGTAGTGAAGTTTGATTTTGATTCTTATTTCAACTATGATATCAAATTATACGGCTTACATTCTTACAAACCTTAACCCCACGGCATCAACTATTGATCTAATGTTGTTTACCAACTTGCTTATTATCATGGATTATGTCGCTTTAAGTAAACAATCTAAATTTATTTTAATCACTCCTTTCGAAATGAGGTAGGGATTGGAAGTCTCAAGTTCACACACGTTACTCAAAGACAAGGTACATAAACTAGTTGCGATTTGGAAACGCAAGTGGCATTTTTTTCTCTTCCGCCTTATTTACGGATTGAGTAATTTGGCTCCTGAGTGAAATATATGGCATCATCTAGCAGTAATTTGGCTCCAGACTATGGGATCACTTTTCAAAATTTACTATGAATTCCATAATTCATGCACAACAAGTGGACCAATTCCAATAAAATTCACAAGTTTATATAAGTAGGAACAGTAGGCGTAATACCTAAGTGATAGATTTCATACAAACATTTATATATGTCAAACATGTGGAGCACATAATCAAAGTCTTATTGTAATTTTTGCCATGACATCATTTAATGTTGCTTCACAAACATCAATACTCAAGTCTATGAATGAATAGCAATGAGGATCCACGTCCGGAATAACTTCCCATGTTGAGTTAAAATGTAAGCCAAGTCACGCAACAATGATTCCACCATTCAAACCTAAAACAATAAATTTTGCATCATTTTTCAACAAAAAAATACTTATTTATTATGGCTATGTAAAATTAATTGTACAAAAGATTAAATGGTTATCATATTTATAGCCACTTATGGATTTTGATGTGATTGATGAGACCAAGTAGCCAGTAAATAACTATCTTTTTTAGAGATCAACCTCACCCTTGCATGCTTCCAATCGGATCGATTGTTGCACTATAACTAAAACTATGTTTCAACCAACAAGCCCTTTCAACCGTGGGTTTATTGGCTTCAAAACTCTACTCCAGTTCATTTGAAGTAGAGAAAAATTCTTTGAAAACCTTTATTTCTGTGAAATCAAGAAAGTTAGGGTTTATGGTGGCTTTTGATAAACATCAGGTCCATCTAATTTGGGTTTATATTATGCACAAACATAGTAGGTCCAAATCTTGAGGACCCAAAGTAATATATATATATATAGAGAGAGAGGGAGAGAGAAATTTTATTATATTCGATGTAGCTAAGTTTAAAATTGATTATTTTTTTGTTCTTAAATTCATACAGTTTATGAAACTCAAAAATATAAAAAAGTAAAAAAAGTAGGATGAATTTAAGGACGAAGAAGATGATCAAATTTTAAACTTGACTATATTAGAATATAGTGAAATCTGAATTTAGTTATCTTCCTTTCTTCTTTGAATTCTTATAGTTTATAAATTTTAAAAATAAAAAATAAAAGAGATGTGGGATGATTTTAAAATTTATATTGAAGCAAGAACGGAAAAAAATGAATGAATTTTTTTATTTTTTATTTTTAAATTTTATAATTTATGAGTTTTAAGTGTGAAAGAGAATAATTGATCAAATCCTGAACCAAATTTTCCGGATGGGGTGAAGGATTCAATTCTCATCGAACAACGGGAGGAAATGCATAGTGATTGATTCATCAATTTTCTCCAACAGGCTATTAACCCAAGCAAGCATATATAGTGATCTAGAACTAACCTGAGGCCTTAACAAAGTCTAATTGACCAAACCATCTCATATGATATCAAGTGGTTTATATTTAGAGGTAACGTTGGTGAACATCTTGAGGTTGGCATACATTGCTTTGGCTTTTGGTTTAGTGTTTGTTGTTTTTGTTCAATATTTGTTTATCAACCACCGAGGCAAAGCCGGATGAAAGATAAATAAGAAAATGATAGAGTGGTTGACTGCATTTCACATGATTCTTCTTAAGAATCTAACTGTTCTTGTTTGAAAAGAGCAAAACTTAGGTGGAGTTAAGCTATTCATTTGTCATTTGATTTTCACACTTGATGGGCAACATACGCACAACTATTCCAATTAATAATTAGCATGTGTTTCTTAGGCATTTTTCACTTAACAATGAGAAACCCATATTACTTGTTAAGTGATATGGTTGTGCATATGTTGCTCATTAAATAAAAAGGAAACCAAATGACACTAAACGAACTAAGCTTTATATTTTGAAAAAATTAATGAGTTTGAGAGGTACAATTCGTTATAATACTAATAGAAACTTACATGTTCAAAAATATGCCCAATGACATATGTTGACTGTTAGTAACCATAATTAAGCTCTAAATTTCTTCTAGACTTTGAATGAGATTATATTCCACGCATTACACCTCATGTTGTCATTGGAATAAATATAAATTATAAATGTTGATGCATAAAATTAGTCACCATATTAATGGATGAGATTCCTTCTTCTTTTATATGTGTGATCACTGCATGTATCCAAAGAAATGAAAATTATGGGTCCCGAAGTTTATTTTGGAGGAAACTCCTTTAATGCTTGAGTTAGTCATGTGATTAAGAAGGAATCCTTGGACTTTTAGAGGAGATGCCTAGAGCTTTATGAGTTAGAGAGAGAGAGAGATAGAGGGGAGAGAATCAAGAGTCTTTCTTTACCTGGGTGAATTGAGTTGAAGGAGTTTTACCTTGAGATGGGCTTTTATATTGGATGGCTCTACTTGAACCGTATGTTTAGAGGAAACTCAACCCTAATAGCAATTGGTTGGCCAATTTTCTTATAAAACTAGGTTTGTTATTCTGTTTAGTATTAAGTTTATCTTATGTAATGAGTGTGCTTGGTCTTATGATTTGTTCTTCGTGAGATCATATCTTAACAGGAGTTGGTCAGCTAATTCTTTATAGAATTAGCCTTATCATATATGAAGAGAGTCTTGATTAGACTTAAATAAAGTGTTATCATAAAAAAGAAACTTTTCTTCAATTAGGATAAGGTGACCATGAAGAGAAGTCATTCTCTAAATAGCATAGGATGGCCATCACCAAGAAAAGTCTTCTAATTAGAGTTTCTTTCTTCATGTAGATTTTACGTATTACCATCGGATTAATTTGTTAAATTGTTCCACTTTTAATAATTAAGGAAAGAAAGGGTATTTTAAACTTTTTTTTTTCCTTGAAAAAAAAACCAAGTGGACTGAGAAAGTATGTGGTCGGGCATAAATCCTTATGGTACAAAATTTTGCACCGTGTAATGCTATGTGATTCGGATTCTTCCACACGTTTTATTTCCGACACGAATAGTTATGATGTAATTAGAAAATAGAAGAGTATTTATTACATATCATTACGAATGAGAGACGGCGGCATGATCAAACCGTACCTCAGCCTCAGGGAGGAATCTCGTTCCTGTTTGGTGGGCCGACTAAGTAGCCACGAGAAATGATAGGCCAGGGCCAGTGAAGGTGGGCTTTTATTTGATCCCACGGCAATGGCCGATGCTATTAATAATACCAAGAGGCTTGTGAGCTCAAGGCAGCGGGACGAGTCGCTCAGCTTCCATATTATTGTAAAGGGAAAAAAAATGATAGACTAAAATTGCAAGAACTTATTTAATTTTTTTTATCAAGTTTTTAATTTTTAAATAAAATATTAATTTATAATTTTTTTTCTATCATTAATATTTTTTATTATCATAAATGATGATTCGACCATCATATTTGATATAAGGTAAAAAGGAAAATGATAATTTGTTTTTAATATTTTCCCATTCTTTATCTTCAGCATTGTTGTCATTTTTGTAATTTTTTTTAACATCCATTGTATTAATTAATATGATCTATGAAGTTATATTTATTAATATTTACTAATAATTTTTAAAAACACATTTAGTTGAATAAATTTTGTAAAATAATAAATTTTATTAAAAATAAAGAAAGTACGAAGATTCAAGGTTTATGAACCGTTTCCGCGTAGAAACCATAGTTGTCAGACCCGGCCCAGACATTGACCCGGCCAAGGGCTCGTGTCACCGGGTCACTGGTTCAACCATCGGATCACCGATTGAACCATCATTCAATTATTTTAATATAAAAATATATTTATATTAATAAAAATTATTTTTAATAAAATAAACATATGAATACTAATTTTCATAATCTTCCTTTTTTTGAAAAAAAAAATCTTTTTGGTATCTTATTTAATCTCTAAAATTTGCTTACTTTCAATTTGCGTACCTATTTAGTCTAATTTAACTTTTTCTTAAAAAAATAAAGAAAATTAAAGAAATTTCTATATAAGTTTCCTTTATTTTCATCATTTTCTCTTTATGTCTCTGCTTTACCGTCTTGATTCCCATAAATTTTTCATATTTTTATTATTTTTTCTTTTTTTATTCTCCTCTCATCAATGCTCTTCTTTGCATGATCTCATTTTCTTTCTCCATAAGACTTGCGAATGAAAAAAAAAGTTGTCATAACTCTTAGGAATTTGAAACGCCAAAGGCCAGAAAATTTGGAACGACATTGATAAACCCAGGGCTCTGTTCAGGCCGGGTTGACCAATTCACGGGTGAACCGGACAGATTGACCGGGTTATTTTGGGTCTCTTACATATCCAGTTTTATGTTAGAATCGGACCAGCTTGGCCTTCCGGTCCCGGTTCAATCGGTTGGTCCGATCCGGTTTTAACAACTATGGTAGAAACCATAATCCTTCATTTAACTAACGCCGTACGTGATGTCGATTCAAAGGAAGGAATGAGAGCACATCGAATCGCACAAAGTGGTTTTTCTCTCATTTTTTTGATAAAGAAGGGTAATCACACTAATCTAGTGCGAGTCAACCCAGATAGATCGGAGTACAAGATTTATTTAAGTATAAAGGGATAGGGATCACTCTGACTTCAGATCCAAAAATTTAGTATGATGAGCCACAAAAGCTGTCATTTAATCAGCCGCAGAATTAACTTTATGGTAGATATGATGAATCCGAACTCTATCAACCTTTCGAAGGAAAAGTGGCTTTCTTTTGAGTGATCAGTCCCGGGCGCCATGGGCAGTCTCCCACTCCGGCGAAGACCAAAGAGCGGAGGGGTACGATGAGGATAAGAAAAGAAATATTTTTGTTCTTTTGCTTCTCCTATAAAAATAACAATGAAGTTTTTTATAATATCTCAATTGATACCATTAAATGATCAAGAAAACGTGATTCTAATCAGATATCCAGATCTCTAAATTAACCTGCATTAGTCCAGAAACTTTGTTAATATTAGAAATAACAGTTGATAGGATTGGTGTAACAATGCCGAATCTGATCAAAGAAAAGTCTATTTAAGGTATTATTTAAATTTAATCTATATAAGTAGCTAAAATTTATTCGGTTCATGGTCAATGTTGGACAAATCAATGTGGGCATCCACTTTCACTTTTTTTCTCGTTTTAAGCTCTAAAGTTCTCAATAGATTAAGGATCTAATCTATATAAAAGTTAAATTTAATTTAATTCATGAATATCATTAGTATGTTGATTATGAGTTGAATCTATTTTAATATCATTTATAATAATTCAAAATTTCATTCAAAAAGATTACTTAGAAAAATTATTTGAATATTTGTTTATGTATATAAGCACTCAAGTTATTTCACTACACGCTTGGTGTCAAACTGAATACACCTTAGTATGTATTTTCACAATCAATGTAACCAAAAAAATAATAGAAATTAAAATATTTAGGTTGAGCATTAAAATTGAATCCTCTTTATCTCTTGATTGTCTTAAAAAAATAATAAAATAAATCTTTTATCCCAATTAGAGAACACTCCTAGATAAATCCATGTATGGTGATATAGGGTCTAAATAACATCAAAAGATATTCCCCAACCAATCACCTCCCACATATACCAAAACTATTTAATCCATTCATTATAAATAATAATAAGATAAAAGAGAGTTTTTTTAAGCTTTAAGAATTTAGAAAAATAAAAATAAATAAATAAATATATAATGAGATTTCAATAGGTTACTCTCTATTACTGTCACGCACTGACACAGACATTAGGTAGACCCCATGATGGTGACCAATTCCTAAGTCCGTAAACTAATTAATTGAAGAGAAGACCGGAAGCAAGCATACCTCGCAGCCCACTTCAGAAGGGTTGGTTGGAAGTATTGGGAGTCATACAAATAGGTACAAAGAGAAGAGAGAAGAAGAAGCAATTAAGGGTCATGGAGATAGAACCATCAGCATCAAAGAGGAAAGGAATGATCTCAGCAAAGAAGGCTTGCAGCCCACCACCACCACCTCAGCCAAGGATGGCATGGTTGACGCCGAAGCCCAGAAAAGCCACCATTGTCAAGAGCGTGACAAGAGATGAGATCGATTTGTTCTGGAGAAGAAAGAAGATGGAAGAGGACGATCACCTTCTCGCTGCTCAGAAGGCAGCTGCCAGGATCCGGGCAAAGGCTCTCAAGGCAAGGACCTCATTCTCATACTTGTTACCAATTGAGATAGTAACAATACCATGAGGATTCAAACTAGAAACTTGGTTCTTGTACGAAGATTGGTGAAACGAAAAGCTCCAAACCATAAACCGTCTTCTACCAAGCCGCATCGAAGCAAACCAGTGAATGAGATATAATTCATCCTAAACCATCCAATTCTATGCTTTCTTTGGTGGAACCACTAGGCTCGGAAGTCTAATTTTCAAGCTATAAACGTCATTGAAAAAGAGATGACAATCTTTTGTTTTTCGTCTTTAGTTCTTATTATCAAAGATCAGTAAGTATTGATGGTTATAGTTATAATCATGAAGGGATTGTGAGTTGTGGCTTCTGGTGAACAAGAGGAAGGCTGCAAGCGATTTGTGGAATTTCTCGGAGAGATGATGGACAGCGATGACAGTGGAAGAGGAAAGGAGGCAGGCGGTGGCGATGATGATGAGGAGGAGCCACGAATAGGAATCAAGAATTGGTAGGCTTGCTACCACTTGCTGTCAGTCTTTAACTATATTATTTATTATTCAATGACTTCTCCACTTTATTTTTTTTGTTTTAAAATTGAAAACAACGTTAATCGGTGCAAAAGAAAGGAGGGCTCACAAAGACCGAAGTCTCTTTGAAGTAGTGGTAGTAGCGCTATTCAAAAGAAGAACCATGGTTCCACCCACGTGAAGAAAGGTGGCCCCAAGGAATCAGTGTTGGGGGCATCCAGACCTCAAAAGTAAACTAGAAGTTCTCTTTACTTCTCTAATAGAAAAAAATTATAAACCAAAGGGATCCTATGATCCATCTACCATCTCTGCTAAGAGAACTTAAATATTAGATAAATTAATAATATATATTCATATTCTTTTATTAAACATAAATATAATTAGGAGAAAGTATTTAAATAAAGTTTATAAAACTTGATCCTTATTGATGTTGTAAGTCGGCTAAGTATTTTGATGATAGCTTTCATCTAACTTCCATAACTAAGAAAAAAAACTATAAATATATTAAAAATGTTAAAAAAAACTTTAAATTAATGCATAAATAGTTGATTTTATCCTAAAATTGGTCCAAAATGAAATTGATTAAATAGGTTCAAAATACTCTATGATAAAGTTGGTTTGATTTTGGATCTAAAGTACTAAAGCCAATCCTTTAGCTCAATGTTGGCTTATCCTAGTCCAACCAATGTTCATTTTTATCCATTTCTACTCCGCAAACGTTTATTTGTATGTTTACTTAAATTTTATTTTAATATTTTTTTTAGTTTTCATAGTTTAGATTATGTAGAAACTAATATGTAGAAACTAAATGGTGAGAAAGAATTCATCTAGTTTGAAATTAAGATTCTATTATTGTTATAATAATAATAGATTATGTCTGAACTGATTTATTCAACTATATAATATAGACAAGCTACTGAGGTCCACCACTCAAGTTGTTCATCTTTCATTAATGTGCATTCCGTAATGTGCCAAATAATAGTACAAATGATGAAGCCTAAGCAAGATGTTGTACAATGCAGTAAAAGAGAACCAAATTTTCATTTAGGACTACAATAGACATCACTAACTTATACATTCAGTTTAGGTATCAATTGACGTGTAGTTTGATCCAACCTACCTAATTTTCCTCATTTGTAGATGTATAGTTCACTCAAAGTTGATTGAGCTTGTGTACGGTGAAAACCAATTTGAAATTAAAGATGCATTTGGTATAGAGTTAAAGAGAGGGTGAAAAGTTGCTTTTATAATCTTTCATCTTCTTTTAAAAATGTGGTATGATATTAGCTTTTTCAGGAGATAAATTTTCCTTTCTTTATCCTCTAAATTGTTAACTGAGGAAGGAATAGATTAATAGGGTTAAAAGACATATTATTCAAAGAATGGAAAAAAGCTGAAACATAGAATTAATGAAATACTAAGTAATTCTATCACCCTCTCCCATTTCATCTCTTTTACAATAATGACATTAATAAAATATTAATAGTATTTTCATCTCTTTTATATTAACCTCGTTATAAACATAGTTAACAATGTAGCATTTTACCTTTTATTAACAGACACAATCAAATGTATACTAGAAAATTTTATTTTTGTAACTTTTTGCTTTCATTTTTTTTTTTATATTATGCCAAACACACCCTGAATTTAAGTCTAAAATTCAACTCTAAGCCCAGCTAACATTCTATGTGATTCAAGTCAAATTGAGCACGGATCACAAGCGAAGTCGAATAGAAGCCGCTCTCAATCAGCTTAATAGCCTTATGTCCAGGCAAAACTAATCAAGTTTAGCTCAAATCGTATTTTATCTGCTGCAAAACTAAAAGTACAGTGTGAGGACTATGCTTGACTTGAGATCATTGCTTCATAATGGGAACCATTTGCATTACGTTTGCCAAGGACTAACTTACTTTGCTTTGATCTGGTTGAGTGCAGGTGGACCAAAAGTATGCATGCTTATCTGAATCAACCAGCCTTTAAATCCATGGGAGAGACTGAAGCAAGCCACCTCCACATGCATTCCACAAAAGAATTGCTTTTGCTACTATTCTCCTGCTACACACCGAGTCTTCTTCACCTCATTATTTCACGTTTTCTAGATGACCAAATGTAGGCATAGAATTGTTATGCCATATGATGTAACCTTATGAATCACTTTGAACATCAAATCAGCAGTGTGGTGATATCATTTCAGAATCCAAACAGAGTTCTAGGCGAACTGTGGTTCAATGTTATAATAAATTATTACATCATGAGATTGAATAGATTTACTTGTTGATAAAGGAAGATCTTGACTGCCATCAACCCAAGGAAAGCAGCAATAATTGAATGAATGGATGTAAACATCAACAGTCTGACAGCTAGTTCTTCTCATAGGAACAACCCCAACTCCTACCCAAAAAACAAAATAAGAAAAAAGATCTTATGGAGCCCAAGGCTATATAACTTCATCCAAGAAAAATATTAAATGATAAACAGTAGCATGGAGCAAGTCCCTGTATTCCTGTTTTAAATCCACAATTAAATCATCCTGAATGATGTTCTTTCTGGGAGGGGGTGCGGAAGAGATTCTTTTCTCTTTTTCTTTTTTTTTTTCAAATATTGAAAGTTAAATTTACAATCTAAACTTGTTAAAAATACAAAATCATCATTATATGATAACAAAAAATAGAAAGCAAGGCAATTTGAACCTCGTAGACTACTATGAGGATACAAAATTTGCTCAACACTGATGACATGTTCATAGCCGTAATGTGCTACTAATGTGTTAGTAATTTGACACCTCTTGGTTGTTATAATAAATGATCATCTCTTTATTTTCTTTAATGTGATAAAATAGCTGTGGAATACTAGCATACCTAATAAGTTACCTGAAACTCCAGAATGAACATTTTTATCACGGTCCAGATATGATTTACGGCTGCAAATTTACTTGTAAGTCATAAAGTATGTCTTAAAACATGGCTAAACAATGCAGTAAGTAGTTGAAATTGGTCTATTTGTAAAAGGGAAGCTATGTAAAGCAGCATATCATGACATCATAGTATAACATGAAATTTATAGGATTGCATGAATCTCTATGCTAGTGTGCAGCATGAAGCAGCATATCACATACATCGTGCTGCCCGCTACTCGAAGCCAGCATGTAATCAAATATCTGGTTCTAAAGCTAACAAAAATCTTAGGAGCTGTGAAACTAGCAAGCTTCCCCTCAACTGAACAGTCAAAAGATGTGTTTCCGAAATTGAATAGCCAAAACATCAAGCTGACACCACTAGATAAGGTATATTCACTGAATTTACTACCTTCAAAAAGTCTCAAATGGTTGATTAATTACTTTTCGGAGGCAAATACTTGTTCCACATGAGTTATTCATACTTGAAGCTCATCTCATGTCTCTGATAGATGGTACTTGATTGCATTTGCAAATCTTTCATCCCATCCAGGTTACAACGTGACCTATTTCTGCTAAATTGACTTGTTAATCTACATGCTTGGTACACACCAGTAGTTTCCTTGCCATTTCCACATACTTCAAATGTTAAATGCTAAGGGTCTTAAAACTTTTGAGTTGTTAACCTCACGGTTCCTCTAATTATGTTCTCAGGGCAAGTCTAGACCCAAAAGTGAGCCTTTGTAGGTTTCCTTTTGCTATTCATTACAACTTAGGTGCAAATTTCCATTATACATATATTTGCAACCATAACCTATAAGGAGGAGACTTCAATTTGGTATTTAAATCTGAAGGACCTTTCTCCATATTTTTTATACTTTGAGAAGAACCCCTTTTCATAATTCATTTATTCCCACAAATGGTAGTATTAGTAGAAGGAAATTTCGTCTCACATCCACATACACTCCCACACCCATTCCTGATTCTAGCAACAAAGAGCAGTATATACTGTAGCTTTAGGCAAAATGATGAACCAAGGCTTGAATCTCTTTAATACTCAGGATGATAGTCTCCTTAATATCAGAACTACAGCACAGTTCAATAGAATACACGCTAATCAGAAAAGATCTTTGAATGCTTGGGTCACCCAAGACTGGAGCTGGTAACTTTTTTCAGGCTTTCTACGGGTTAAGATTTATACATCATGAGCAGAGACAATGCATGGTACTCTCAGTCCAACTGTAAAATCCTGCACAGTTAAAGTTTTGACATTAATTCAACCATGTGAATTGCCCTTGAGTAGAAGGCATCTTGGCACTGCTAAATTAAAAATACCTATATTATGCATTCTGAGATCCAAGAAACAGACAGATGAACCCTACCATGAGAAAGTATGTAAAAAGATTGAGAAGAGCTGCATGTATGTGGTGGATGAAACTAACAGAAACAAGTAGGATTGCTTTTTATTACGTGGAATGAAATGAAAACCATATTAAAGTAAAAGTTTTGACTACATGTCAATTTGCTTCTAGAAGGTTGAGAAGAGCTGCATGTATGTGGTGGCTGCAGCAAATTAAGACAAGTAGGAATAACTTTTTATTACATGGAATGAAATGAAAACCATATAAAGCAATAGTTCCAATGATGGATTACGAACAATTATTTCATCCCAAGTGTAATTCATGTAGAAACAGGAGATATAGAGATGCATTAAGCTGAAAAGGATAGGGCTGTTCAAAGAATAGAGATGCACTTTAAGCAAATTATAAAGCTGCACTGGATTCTTCTACTTAAACTAATATGATATTGCTTAAATTAACGACTGATTATTCGATGTAATATGCAGTTTTGCAAATCAAGGAACTGAAATGGCATTCTGTTCTCTGTAGATATCCAATAGAAGAAATAAATGCTAGCCTGGATCAGCAAAAGGGTCAGGCAAGTAATAAATAGCTCACTTGTTTCAGATGCAAAATAAGTAGGTCTCTTGGCTACAGTTGACTGTCGATATATGAATTTGTAATTTTAGGAGAAGCACAAGCAGGAAGTCACACCAAATAAACCCCTAATATGTGCAACAAATTTTCAGCAGGAACTTACTGGACAGCATTAGCAAATTGCAAAGGAGATCAAAACATCATGACTTGTTTAAGATGGAGGAAAAGTGTTCATTTGTCTAGTTCTTGATTGTCAGATGCGATTGTAATGTAGATTTGCAAATTTAGGAGAAGCAATGAGAATAATAATCCCCTATAAATCCTTAATAGCAGTCAGAACCAACACGAATCTGTTCAACAATAAATAATATTACCACAAGAGTGGTCAAAAAACAAAATGACTACTTGTCTTGAATGCAAAGATGGGTCAGTAGGTTAACAGTGTCCCCCTTGCCCTCACAAAGGCTAACCAATACTACTGTTGAAGATGATGAAGATGACAGTGAAGAAAAGGAGATAAAAGCAGAGCATGCTACTTATTTTGTGACTTGAAGATGGTTTATAGAGAGAAAAATATCCGCCTCAGCAATAACTTTTATGGAAAGAAAATTTTGGTGCTGGGGAAATAGTGGCAGTCAGTTAAAGGATGTCTTCAGCAGATTCATCAGTTAGCTAAACTTCATAATGAAGCATAACCCATAGTCATACAACATGGAACAGCCATATAATGCTAGTAGGGAAATGTAGTCTGTATGAAGTTGGCTGATGAAATTCCTTAATGGAGATCAACTCAATAAAAAGTTTAGGGTGGCTTTCCTTCTGAAGGTGGTGGTAATAATTTGTGTTGAAAGGTTGCAGGTTGTAACTATGCCATTAGGATGTAACACAGGTAGCTACATTACTGATGCATTTCATAAAATTCAATGTGCATTTTCAATTTAAAAGTCACAAGAACAAAGGAAAATCAACTGAAAGGAAAAAAGATGACAGCTATTTGGCCAGTTCATTTGGCAACTTCATTTTATCCATCTTCATCTATTTTGGAGGTAGCTTCACAAAATAAGGGTTCCTCAAGATGATATTGATATCTACATTGAGCATCAAACATGTAGTTGAAGACTCTTATCACATATGTATAAAATTAATCGACTAGCAATTTTAAGAAAGTCATTTTTTTTATGAATCAAGCATATTTTTAAACATATCCTACTGAAAATAGGACATATGAACTCATAAAAACCAAATGTTTCACCAGAGTAACTTACAGTTCACATGGTAACTTATAATTCATCTAATAACTCAGCATAGACAATTCAACCAAAATATAAATCTAAATGGCAACTCAAAATGTACCAGGAAAAAAGATTAAGACAAGCTCAAAATTTCCACAAATGAGTGCTCCATAGCTGAATCGAATGATTTATTCATGGAAGAGAACTTTGTGATAAGATGGACTAGGTTCCTGTGGCAAGCTTCTAATAACATTCCATGCAATGTGACCCCACAAGCAAGAGCCAAGAGCTAGTCTTCCCATATTTTGCAGTATAATCATTATCTGATTGATCCAGTAAGGTCAATTAAAAGATGGAAACTAAGGCTGGGTCTTGTCTAATGCCTTTCCATTATTACCTATAATTTATATCAGTCTTAGCTTAAACTTTAACATTTTTAACCGTTTTAAAAATCCCAACAACCCTTTGGCCCATCTTAAATAATGCCTAATTTTAGAGCCCCAGAACTCTACACCCCCTAAAGCAATAACTCACTTCTCTCAGACCTTGCCAATCAAACCTATCCATTCATATGTTTGCGGTATCAAACCAACTAAAATTCCTTCCCTTTCCATTTTTGCATTAGATCCTCAATCCTAGGGCTCCAAAAATTTACATCTTCCCCTTCATCTCTACTTTATTTTATCTATTTTGATATTACCTTGAACAGATTTGAGTCAACAACTGCATTAACCTAAATTCCATTCTCCATTTGTGTAACTACAGTTTCATCATTAGTTGTATCAAAGGGGATGACCTTTCTCAAACTCCAAGACTTTTAGAGCAACCATAAGATAAGCCATTAACTAGTATTAAATAAAATCATGAAATAAAATTGCAATGCCTGAAGCAATATTTCCATCTCATACCAAAACAGAAACTATGAAGCATTTAGTTATGCAAACAAAATCATATTTCTAGGTTAAGTATCTTGCACCCTTTAAATATGAAGGTGATCTTGACACAACTGTTCAGGTTATGATTTTTGGACAAAGCACCACACCTCAGAAGATTATGTCTATACAAGGGGTGGCATGTGCCAAAAGATAATCGAACTAGAGTAACAGATACCACATGAAGAAGTGTCACCAAACAGGATGAAGAGGACTCACTACCTTTAATGGGCTTCCTGGTGTGATTCAAGGGAGCCACAAAAAGCAAGATGCAACCTAAGCAACATCAAGTAAACTGCTAAGAGAACTGGCCTAAATAGCTTTTGAACATAGTAAGTTGAATTCTGACACTAATACCATTGAGTTTCCAAGTTCCCTTTGCCCCATCTAAATATAATCAAATAGCAATCTTGATCCAAAACCCGTCTACTTTTTCCTTTGCTGAACACCCAAGTAGTTGACTGAAACATTGTTGTGTGATTTTTTTAATTATTTGTTATTACTCATCCGATAAATGCAATGCGCAGTTACATAAAAATTCTAAATGGACAACAGGATTTACCACCAAAAAAAAAAACAATTGGGGCGCAAAAGAAGAGGCATTGGAGAAGAGGGCGATCAGGAATCGGAAAGTTCACCAACCACCAATAAAAAATGCTTTTTTTTTTCCTTCACTTTCCTTATCTTCCACATCGTCTCTGGTCCTCGGCCTCGGTCATGGCCTTCTTGCTGGCCTCGACGAGCTTGTCGAGGGCCTTCTGGACGGCGTCGCAACCACCGATAAGGAGGCGGGTGACGACCTTGGGGTCGCTCGAAGCGGGCGTCCTCGAACTCGCGGCGGGCGTTCTCCCGGAGGACGTCCCGCCACGGCTCCCCGCGGGCGTCGGGCCACGAGAAGAACCGCGTCGCCCGGAGGATGTCGCGGTAGAGGCCCAGCGCCTCCCGCCGGGTGCTCGTCAGCTGCCGCCGGGCGGTGATCCGATCCAGCAGCTCCTCCACCGTGTCGGGCCCTTCGTGGAGGGATCGGAGGGCGATCCGGGAGAAGAAGGAGGAGGTGGTGGCGACGGTGGAGGTGGAGAGAAACAGGTTCCGGCGAATTGCTACCCGGAATAGGGAAGAGGCGGCCACAGGATCGAATGGAATTCTGTCGGATGGGGGCCGAGCTTAGAGTCGGGCGTCACTGGGCGCGATTGGGTTCGAGTCGAGACAAAAGGTCGAACAGATGGAGCCTAATATGAAGCACGTATGGCTCGCTCTTATCGCTATTTCTCTCAATCGCCCATATGATTTCATAGCAATAACCTTATTTGCCAAGATAGATTGGAAGTGGAATTGTATCATGCTAGACGTATCGTGGCCAATATCATGTTGACACGTCTCACTTTAATAACTAGTCGCTAAAATATTCGGATTTCATGCTATTGTTTGGCCATCATTGCCCAAATTATTAGACTAAATTCTTAGACTTGCTGGCCATTAAGACTAATGGGAATTTATTTGCATGGTTTTAAGCTTCCATCACCTACATTGCTACTCACCGACACAAAGGTCCCCTTCCTTTGAAACAACTACTATTTTAAAGTGTTTATTTCTCTAAACCTGTTGCTGCCAAATCACTTTTGATGAGCGCCAGACGAGTTAGGATCTCCGCAGACCTTCGAGGATGTAGAAGGGCCACCGTCTCGAGGATGTAGAAGGGTCACCGTCTCCTTTCGGAGGCCTGCAAGAAAAGTCCCGGACCGGTGATTCCGGTGGGAACCCTCCGACGCAAGTTAAAGACTTGTAGAACAGTAAAATTTTTTGATGAGAAAGTAGAGATTGAGTTTCTTACCCCTCCACGTTGGGGGATTGGGGTCTTTATATACCTGTTCGGGGGTAACAGCCGAGTAATAACGTATGTCATAAGTACGCCTCTTAATTTTTTGGAAACCGTCCATGACCTTAGTAATTGCCTGTTCATAATATTTGGTGACCATTCGTGATCTTGGTAAAGCCACGTGGAATTCTTTGCAGCAAGCGGATGCTTGTCGACCTCTGCCGCCAAGGCCGACGCCGAGACCGAGACCGACGCCATGTCGAAGCGGGCCACAGCCGACACCAGGATCGAGGTGGGCCATGGAGGAGATGAGCCCAAGGTACAGCCGTTGGGGAGAGAAGGATGATGTTGAGTTGAAGCCCACTGTCCCTCATAGAGTGTCGAGTATGGAGTGCTCGCGTGGCCCTGCTCATACCTTTGGATGAGCTTGCATGGCACTGTTCATGTACAAGGCTCTGTTCACTTGCATGGCACTGTTCACGTACAAGGCTCTGTCCACTTGCATGGCACTGTTAACGGCAAGGGAGCTTGGCAGCTTGGAAATGTCGGCCATGGAGGTGTCGGTCTTGAAGATGCCGGCCTTGGAGGTGCCGATCTTGGAGCTGTCGGCCTTCGGGGCCGACGGTCTTCGAGGTGCCAGCCTTGGGGGTGTCGGTCTTGGCGGTGCCGGCTTTGGAGGTGCCGGTCTTGAAGGTGCCGGCCTTGGAGGTGCCGGTATTGGAGCTGTCGGCCTTCGGGGCCGACGGTCTTCGAGGTGCCGACCTTGGGGGTGCCGGTCTTGGCGGTGCCGGCTTTAGGTACCGGTCTTGAAGGTGCCGGCCTTGGAGGTGCCGGTCTTGGAGCTGTCGGCCTTCGGGGCCGACGGTCTTCGAGGCGCCGACTTTGGGGGTGCCGGTCTTGGAGGTCGGCGCTGGAGGCTGGAGCCAAAGGCCAGCGCTAGAGGCCGACGCTGGAGGCTGGCGCTGGAGGCCGTAGCCAAAGGCCAGCGCTAGGGGCTGGCGCTGGAGGTCGTAGCCAAAGGCCGGAGCCAAAGGCCATCGCTGAAGGCCGACACTGGAGGCAGAGCCAAAGGCCAGCGCTGGAGGCCGGAGCCAAAGGCCAGCGCTGGGGCTGGCGCTGGAGGCCGTAGCCAAAGGCCAGCGCTGGAGGCCGGAGCCAAAGGCCGTCGCTGAAGGCCGATGCTGGAGCCCGGAGCCAAAGGCCAGCGCTGGGGGCCGCGCTGGAGGTCGTAGCTAAAGGCCGGAGCCAAAGGCTGTCGCTGAAGGCCGACACTGGAGGCCGGAGCCAAAGGCCGTCGCTGAAGACCGACATTGGAGGCCGGAGCCAAAGGCCAGCGCTGGGGGCTGGCGCTGGAGGCCGTAGCCAAAGGCCGGAGCCAAAGGCCGCACTGGAGGCTGGCACTGGAGGCCGTAGCCAAAGGCCAGCGCTGGAGGCCGGAGCCAAAGGCCAGCGCTGGAGGCTGGAGGCCTGGAGTTCAGCTGTCACATCATTTTTGGAAATCGCAAAAAATAATATCACCCAGAGAAATCGGCCAGCCGTATCAGATGCCCCCCCCGCCCCTGAGATGGGTGAGGGCATAATCACCCACGAAAAGGGTGTTAATATCCTCTGGGCGGCCGATTTTCGCGCCATCATTTTGCCTATTCAGACTGTTGAGATGAGGATTTCCCTCGAGCAATGAGCCACAAAAGGCGAGCGTCATCATTGTGGCAAGGCCAATGCTGTCTCTTTAGTTGCCGGTACGGAACCGGTCTTTCATGTCAACGCGGAGCCGGTCTTTAGTGCCGACGCTGGGCGCCGATCTTTAGTGCCAACGCGAAGCCGGTCTTTTATGCCGACGCGGAGCTGGTCTTTAGTGCCGACGCTGGGCGCCGGTCTTTAGTGCCGATGCTGGACGCCGGTCTTTATTGCCGACGCTGGGCGCCGGTCTTTAGTGCCGACGCTAGGCGGTCTTTAGTGCCGACGCGGAGCCGGTCTTTTATGCCGACGCGGGGCCGGTCTTTATTTGCCGGTGGAACCGGTCTTTGGTGCCGACGCGAGGTGCCGGTCTTTAGTGCCGACGCTGGGCGCCGGTCTTTTATGCCGACGCGGGGCCGGTCTTTAGTTGCCGGTGTGGAACCGGTCTTTGGTGCCGACGTGGGGCGCCGGTCTTTAGTGCCAACGTTGGGCGCCGGTCTTTAGTTGCTGAACATACTCATTCAAAAAGAATGTGAACATTTCGAACATCAAACTGTCAAATGGATTTAAATTAATGAAGATAGCACCTTACTGGTAATACCGGCGTAAATTGTCAGCGTTCCAGGTGCGAGGAAGTGGTTTCCCATCTAGCTCTTCAACTTTGTACGCCCCGTGGTGAAGTACCTCCTTGACCCAGTATGGTCCTTCACATTTTGGTGCCAGCTTGCCCCCCTCTGTTGGCTTTGATACTTCAGCTCTTTGCAGAACGAGATCTCCGGGACGGAATGTCTTGGGCTGTACTCGAGCGTTGTAGTATCTGGCCGCTCGTTGGCGGAAGGCCACCATGCGAAGTTGTGCTTGGTCCTGCAACTCTTCCACTAGATCTAGATCGGCCCGCAGATGATTTGGGTTGTTCTCTTCATGGTATAGCTTTGTCCGGGGACTGGGGACACCTATCTCCACTGGGATGACTGCCTCAGTCCCAAAGACCAAGCTGAAAGGAGTTTCCCCTGTGGGGGCTCATGGTGTCGTGTGGTATGCCTATAATACGCTGGGGAGCTCTTCTATCCAGCACCCCTTGCAGCCATCTAGGAGGGCTCTAAGTCCTTGGAGGATAGTGCGATTGGTCACCTCGGCTACGCCATTGGTCTGGGGGTGCCCCACAGAGGTGAACCGCTGATGAATGTCCAGGCCGCTGCAGAATTCCTGGAAGGCCGTGTTGTCAAATTGTCGGCCATTATCTGTGACCAGGGTGTGCGGCAGTCCAAATTGGCACACGACCGACTTCCAGAAGAAGGATCTTACTTTTCTTTCCGTGATTTTGGCGAGGGCCTTAGCCTCAATCCATTTGGTAAAATGATCCACTGCTACCACCAGGAACTTACGTTGTCCGGAGGCCGGGGGGAATGGTCCCAAGATGTCCATACCCCACTGGGCGAAGGGCCAGGGTGCGGCCAGGGGGGTTAACTGGGACGCCAGCTGATGTTGAATATTAGCATGGCGCTGGCAGCTGTCACACCTTTTGACAAGCTCAAATGCATCCTCCTTCATTGTCAGCCAGTAATAACCTTGCCATAGGGCTTTGTATGCGAGCGCCCTGCCCCCTAGATGGCTTCCGCATATACCTTCATGTATCTCCCGCAATATGTAATCTGCTTCGGTGGGGCCAACACACTTGAGAACTGGGTATGAGAATGACCTGCGATAGAGTTTTCCATCCATTATAAAAACTTCGGGGTCCGTCTCTTGATTTTCTTGGCTTCGGCAGGGTCTTCTGGAAGGGTACCGTTGGTGAGGTATCGGATGTAGGGATCCATCCATGAAGGCCCCTACTCAATCGGCAGAGTTTCTCTTGTTGCATCAATACTTGGGGCTTCTAGATTCTCCACATAAGCTCTTCCCAACGTTCCGTCAGCTGAGGTGGCGAGATGGGACAAGGCGTCGGCTCTAGCATTTTCCCCTCGGGGGATATAGCTAACGCTGAATATGCCAAGGGAGAAGCCTGCGACTGTACCATACTTAGATAGCGGGACATGATGGGATATTTTACTTCATACTCTCCCGTGATTTGGCCAGTGACCAGCTGGGAGTCAGTGAATGCCCTAAGGCGCTTCACCCCGAGCTCTCGGGCTAACTTTATCCCAGACAACAGAGCTTCATATTCTGCCTGGTTGTTGGTGGCTGGAAAGAGGAAACGGAGTGCACACTCGGCTACAACTCCATCCGGGTTGGCCAAGATGAGGCCTACTCCGCTCCCTTGAGAATTTGACGCCCCGTCCACATGCAGAACCCATTCATCGTCTCTGGTGTCGAAAGGTGAGGGGTCCGCCGAGGCCTTTCGGGCCGCTCCTCGCCCCAAGTGCACTCGACCAAAAAATCTGCCAGGACCTGGGATTTCATGGCCGACCGAGGGCGAAAAAATAGATCAAACTCTCCCAACTTGAGCGCCCACTTTGCTAACCGACCCGACGTATCTGGGCGAGCGAGAATTGTCCTCAGAGGTTGGTCTGTGATCACTGCAATCGGGTGGGCTTGGAAATATGGCCGTAGGCGCTGGGCAGACACGATCAAGGCAAATATGATCTTCTCAATCTTCGAGTATCTGGTCTCCGCATCGTGGAGCACCTTGCTTGTATAATACACCGATTTTTGCATGCCATTGGTGTCCATGTGGACCAATACAGAACTAACGGCCTCGGGAGAAGCTGCGAGGTACAGAAGGAGCTCTTCTCCACTTGTTGGCTTGGATAATAGTGGCGGGGTAGAGAGGAATTCCTTTAGTCCCTCAAACGCCTTCTGACATTCTTTCGTCCATTCGAATCCGTTGACCTTGCGAAGGGCCCTGAAGAAAGGCAGGCATCTCTCGGCGGACCTGGATAGGAAACGGCTCAAGGCCGCCACCCTCCCCATCAGGCGCTGTACTTCTTTCTTGTTGGTAGGTGGCCTCATGTCCAGGATGGCTTGAACTTTGTCTGGATTTGCCTCGATCCCACGGCGGGTCACCATGAAACCCAAGAACTTTCCAGCTGTCACTCCAAATGCACACTTGCGCGAATTCAATTTCATTTGGCATCGACGAAGGTTGTCAAAAGTCTCTGTTAGGTCGGTGATATGGTTGGTGGCGTGGACACTTTTGGTCAACATGTCATCTACGTATACCTCCATATTGCGTCCTATCTGGTTCTCGAAGACTTTATTCATTAGCCTTTGGTAGGTGGCTCCCGCGTTCTTTAATCCAAATGGCATCACCTTGTAGCAATACAGCCCCTTCTCGGTTATGAAGGAGGTGGCTTCCTCATCCACCAGGTCCATCCTGATCTGATTGTATCCAGAGAAAGCATCCATGAAACTAAGGACCTCATGGCCGGATGTAGCGTCCACTAGCTGGTCGATCCGAGGCAAGGGAAAGCTGTCTTTGGGGCATGCTTTGTTGAGATCAGTGAAGTCTACACACATCCTTCAGCTCCCACTAGCCTTGCGAACCATCACCACGTTGGCCAACCACTCGGGGTAGTGAACCTCCCGGACATGCCCTGCAGCCACCAGCTTGCGAACCTCCTCGTCGATAGCCCTCTGTTTGTCCGGAGCGAAGCTCCTCTTCTTCTGTCGGACCAGCCGACACTCTGGCTTAAGGTTGAGCCGATGAGTGATTATCTCCTCAGGGATGCCTGGCATGTCGATGGAGACCATGCGAAGACGTCGACGTTGGCTTGCAGGAATGCGAGGAGTCGATCGCACGCCTCTTCGGGCAGTAGCGCCCCGACCTGGATGGTCCTTGTCGGTTCATCTCCTAAGGGAAAGGTCAGAAGGTGCTCGGCTGGCTCTCCCCTCCCTCCCGGGCCTCGGGGGTCAAGCGGCCCAGAGGTCATTGCCGACGCGGCCTCCAATGGACTGGGAGACAAGTGGTAGCACAGCGGCGGTGGGCTTTGCTCTCCTTTCATTTCTCCGACTCCTTCGTTGGTAGGGAATCTTACCAACAGTCTCTTGGTGGAGATGACAGCATCTAGCATATTCAACCCTGGTCTCCCCAAGATGACGTTGTAAGCCAGTGGGACCCAAACTACCAGGAAGTTTATGACCACCGTGCTTTGACGCGGCGATGTCCCAGCCGTGACAGGGAGGGCAATTTCTCCTTTGGCGCTTATAGAGTCTCCCGTGAAGCCCATTAAAGGCGTAGTGACAGGCTGAAGGGAAGATTCAGAGAGGTTCATTCGAACAAAAGCCTCATAGCTCAGGACGTCCACAGAACTACCACTATCAACCAAGATTCATTTCACAGGATGCCTGGCTATGGTCATGGATACCACCACGCCGCCATCGTTTTTGTTGACTACTCCATCTAAGTCCTTTCCAAAGAAAGGAATCACGGGGTCTACTCCTTCTCGCTGTCTCTTTGAACTACCACCTGCCCCCCAAGCAATCATGGCTATGGTCTTCTCCGTAGGGGCGTTGTCTGCACCGGCTTGGAGTGTAGGAGGCACCGCTGGGCCTGGAATAGGAGGGTTTCCCCTTCGGACAAACTTGCCCAAGTGACCATGCTGGACAAGCTCTTCAATGGCCCTCTTCAGGTGGCGGCAGTCCTCAGTATCGTGACCATAATCTCGGTGATACCGACAGTAGAGCTCTTTATTGCGGGGGTCCCCGACCTCAGGGGGAGCGGACGCTTGAAGTAAGGTTCTTCCTTAATTTCTAGCAGGATGTGGGATATCGGAGCCATGAGGGGAGTGAACTGCTCCTTAGGAACAAGCGTCTGCGGCTGGCGGTCTGGACGGTGAGGGGGCTCAGTCTTCCGAGGTCGCGCTCCGGCCTGCTCAGTGGGCATTGATTTCTTGCTAGGATTCTTATCAGCCTCCCTCCTGGAGGAATCTGCCTCGTCCGCACGGATGTACTTTTGTCCATGGCTTAGAAGTTCGGCATAAGAGCCCGGGGCTTCTTGTCTAGAGAATAGGCGAACCTGGAAGGACGAAGTCCCCGCTTCAACGCCAAGGTGGCTATGGAATCATCTAGATTATATACCTCCAGCGCTGCGTCCTTGAACCGGGCGACAAAGTCTTTTAGGGTCTCGCCGCTCCTCTGCTAGACAGCAAATAGACTATCCGCCACTCGTGGGATCTTCCGGCTTGCATTAATGTGGGCCAGGAAAGCTCGCTCGAGATGACAGAATGAATCGATGCTGCGTGGTGGCAGACGGGAATACCACGCACGTGCCGCCTTTCGGAGGGTGGCCGGAAAGGCGACACATAGAAGGGAGTCCGTCGCTCCCTGGACCCGCATAAAGACCTTGTAGCCTCTAGGTGGTCCAATGGGTCCATCGTGCCGTCGTATGGATCCAGTTGCGGGAGACGGAAAAGGGGTGGCACCGGTTCCTCCATGATCCGCTGGGAAAGCGGGGGGCGATGGTCGTAGTCCGCTCCATGAGGATTGGTGATCCGGCGGTTAAGCTCCTTCAACCGTCGGTGATACTCGTCGAGCCGTCGGGCAGTCTTCTGCTGGGCGTCGTCTGTAGAAGAACCAGAAGATGAAGCTGGGGCAGGCCGCCGAGGTAAGGAACGCGCCCGTCTGGATCCGTCTTGGCACCGATAGGAGCGACCAGCATGACGGGAAGGGGACCGCCGTCGCCCTGAGGCCTCTCGGGGATAGGGCTCAGGAGGCGAGCGATGGGAAAGGGACCGTCGCCGTTTTGAGGCTCCTCGGCGATGAGGTCCCGAAGGCAAGCGGGAGAGAGACCGTCGTCGCTTTGAGGCATCTAGACGACGGTCTCCGAAAGCGAGTGATGGGAGACCTTGGGCGGGGTCTCGCCCTGATGGGATAGAACTGTTCCCCGCACCCGTTCGTCGGGCGGAGGGAGCTGAGGTGCGGCTGCAAAGTAGCGTTCCTGCAATCCCCGTACCACCGCGCTAGATTCTGAACTTGGTGAGGTAGAACCTCCAGCTGGTCAGGCTGGCTCATCTGGGCAGGGGGCAAAACACGGAGGTTGGCCTTCGTTTGATCAGCCTGAGGAATGCGCTCCGTGGCTTGGCTGGTGGAAGCCTCCTGTGCTCGTGTGGTCACCATCGTCTCTTTCGTAGAATTAGAGTCTGTCACAGGGAGAACTAGCGCCCCCTTCCTGGCGCGCCAATCTGTTGCTGCCAAATCACTTTTGATGAGCGCCGGGCGAGTTGGGATCTCCGCAGACCTTTGAGGATGTAGAAGGGCCACCGTCTGAGGATGTAGAAGGGTCACCGTCTCCTTTCAGGGGCCTGCAAGAAAAGTCCCGTACCGGTGATTCCGGTGGGGACCCTCCGACGCCCAAGTTAAAGACTTGTAGAACAGTAAATTTTTTTAATGAAAAAGTAGAGATTGAGTTTCTTCCCCCCTCCACGTTGGAGGATTGGGGTCTTTATATACCTGTTCGGGGGTCCCTCTTACCCTTCACTGGTAACAGCCGAGTAATAACGTATGTCATAAGTACACCTCTTAATTTTTTGGAAACCGTCCGTGACCTTAGTAATTGCCGGTTCATAATATTTGGTGACCGTTTGTGATCTTGGTAAAGCCACGTGGAATTCCTTGCAGCAAGCGGATGCTTGTCGACCTCTGCCGCCGAGGCCGACGCCGAGACCGATGCCGAGACCGAGACCGACGCCATGTCGAAGCGGGCCACGGCCGACACCAGGATCGAGGTGGGCCGTGGAGGAGATGGGCCCAAGGTACAGCCGTTGGGGAGAGAAGGATGATGTTGAGTTGAAGCCCACTGTCCCTCGTAGAGTGTCGAGTATGGAGTGCTTGCGTGGCCCTGCTTATACCCTTGGATGAGCTTGCATGGCACTGTTCATGTACAAGGCTCTGTTCACTTGCATGGCACTGTTCACGTACAAGGCTCTGTCCACTTGCATGGCACTGTTAACGGCAAGGGAGCTTGGCAGCTTGGAGATGTCGGCCATAGAGGTGTCGGTCTTGAAGGTGCCGGCCTTGGAGGTGCCGGTCTTGGAGCTGTCGGCCTTCGGGGCCGACGGTCTTCGAGGTGCCGGCCTTGGGGGTGCCGGTCTTGAACGTGCTGGCCTTGGAGGTGCCGGTCTTGGAGCTGTCGGCCTTCCGGGCCGACGGTCTTCGAGGTGCCGGCCTTGGGGGTGCCGGTCTTGGCGGTGCCGGCTTTGGAGGTGCCGGTCTTGAAGGTGCTGGCCTTGGAGGTGCCGGTCTTAGAGCTGTCGGCCTTCGGGGCCGATGGTCTTCGAGGCACCGGCTTTGGGGGTGCCGGTCTTGGAGGCCAGCGCTGGAGGCTGGAGCTAAAGGCCAGCGCTGGAGGCCGACGCTGGAGGCTGGCGCTGGAGGCCGGAGCCAAGGCCAGCACTGGAGGCCGGAGCCAAAGGCCAGCGCTGGGGGCTGGCGCTGGAGGCCGTAGCCAAAGGCCGGAGCCAAAGGCCGTCGCTGAAGGCCGACGCTGGAGGCCGGAGCCAAAGGCCAGCGCTGGAGGCCGGAGCCAAAGGCCAGCGCTGGGGGCTGGCGCTGGAGGCCGTAGCCAAAGGCCGGAGCCAAAGGCCGTCGCTGAAGGCCGACGCTGGAGGCCGGAGCCAATGGCCAGCGCTGAAGGCTGAAGCCAAAGGCCATCGCTGAAGGCCGACGCTGGAGGCCGGAGCCAAAGGCCAGCGCTGAAGGCCGGAGCCAAAGGCCAGCGCTGGGGGCCGGCGCTGGAGGCCATAGCCAAAGGCCGGAGCCAAAGGCCGTCGCTGAAGGCCAGCGCTGGAGGCCGGAGCCAAAGGCCAGCACTGGGGGCTTGCGCTGGAGGCCGGAGCCAAAGGCCGTCGCTGAAGGCCGACGCTGGAGGCTGACGCTAGAGGCCGTAGCCAAAGGCTAGTGCTGGGGGCCGACGCTAGAGGCTGGCGCTGGGGGTCGACGCCAGAGGCCGGCGCTGGAGGACGGCGCTGGAGGCTGGCTCTGGGTTCAGCTGTCACATCATTTTTAGAAATTGCACAAAAAATAATATCACCCAGAGAAATCGGTCAGCCGTATCAGAACCAATTGGAGGTTGTTTATGTATCCTTTTTGATGTTCTCCAAAATATCTTGATTCTAATTCACACTATTTTTTCCTATAACTATTCTTTTTGGTGCAGATGATAATTAGGTTAGATCATGTCATAAATAAGTCAGATCTAATGCGAGTTGATAATAAAAGTTACCAATTTGAATCCAGATTAGGATTTCAAACTTAAACTTACTCTATTTAATAAACAAATAGCCTAATCCAATTTGCTTTAACTTATTTAACCTATTAATTAATTAAAAAAAAATTGAATGTCAACCTTTCGAATTCAGTAAGTAATATAAAATGCATTGGATATATAAAACACTCGAACCAACCTGAACCGACTAATTATTTNTCTTTTGGTTATAGTTGCATAAGAACAATCAATAATAACATTAAATTAGAAGAGAGGATTGAATACTTTCACAAACCAAACAAATTTAGGAAGGGCAACGCGAACATCTAGTCATGATTGTGACTTGGAATAGACATTGGAGTATTTTTGTCTAGAATTTTTGGATAGAAACTGAATGCTTTGCTTGCCACAAATACTTTTCTAAACTAGGACTTCATCCACTTGTAATTGCAACTACCATTGGATGACAAAGACCGAGCTAAAGCATGGCACTACTTTACAAGTCCTAGGTCTAGGTGTGTGGAAAGTATATACCAGTGACCCAAAGACCACGGTGAAATCACCATCATTGAAAAAGAACTTTCAAATAATCAAAAACAATAATAATTGAGTGGGGTTCGCTTCTCTCTCTGCTTGAAAATGAGGCACATGAAACATCGAGGAAGGAATGCCCTTGACTCCAGAAGAAAAATACAAAGCAGACGTGGAATTTTGGGTCCAATTATGACACTTGGATGAAAGACTCGAATCCTCCTTGGATAATTATTAGAAATAAAACATACTCTAAATAATTTTTATCGTCCGATGTCCTGAGTGAACAACATAGCAAAAGCCTAGATTTTTTTGTTTTTTTAATTCTATGCTTCAATTCATACCAAAGAAACTATGGAATAGCAATGACAACTCTTGGCTAGAGTTGCAACTACTATCCTATGAATTACAATCGTTGCATCTGAATTGAAGAGATAATCCGAATGAAGGCCTATCTAGTGGGCCGTATAGTCCATTGGAATAGTCTTTATGGAATTGAGATCAATCATTGATTCTGATTCTAAATATTTGTTTGGAAGGAATTAGAATTCGATTTCAATTCTATCTAAAATTTAAATCTCAAACCATATTTGAATTGCAATTCATTCAAGTCAAGCCAATTAAACACACATCTTACATATTATAATATATAATGATATATTATAATATATAATATATATATATATATATATATTAATTTTATTATTAATAGAATTAAGAAATCATATTTAATCAAATGGTTGAAAAAGAATGATTTTGATTTTAGTGAAATTTATTTTGATTCTAATTCCAACTATAATGCCAAATTATACGGTTCTAAATTCTTCCAAGCCTTGCCCCACGACATCAATCATTAGTCCAAGGTTGCTTAGTAGCTTGCATGTTACCATGAATGATAGACTGAAGGCAGTCTAATGTCGTTTTAACTAAGCCATCTAAATTTTTTCATGACTGCAAGTAGAGTAGAGTAGAGATTGGAAGTCCCGAATTTATTTTAATGACTTGCGAAGTGGGGTGGGGATTGGAAGTCCCATCTAAATTTACTTTAATGACTTAGTGGAGTGGGTGGAGATTTGGAAGTCTCAAGCACGTAACCCAAAGACCACGGTAACCCAAAGACCATGGTGAGGTCACCATCATTTCATTGAAAGAAGCTATGAAATAATAATAAAAATATATTAATAATTGAATGGAGTTCTTGTAGTATTCCATAGGTGATGGTTCTATTTTTATTTTATCTGATAACCACTTGCAGATAATTCACAACCTCTTGAAGATAATTCTCAAAATATCCATCCACTAATTAAAAGAAGTGATAACTATATATCTGGTCTATTTTGATGGAAATAGGTAAGATAAGAGTTGGGGTTTTTCTATAAATTGAGATCTTCCTGAAGATTTTTCATACGAAAGCTAGAAAGAGATTGCTCATTGTGCAATTGCTCATGGCTAAAGGTAATTTATTGATCTTAGCATTTAATATATTTGATATATATAGCATGCCTCTATGTATGCATAGATTTATTTTTCACAGTTTTCTCTTTTTATATATATAAAATAACTAAATAAGGTCCAAAAAGCGATGAGATAAGAACGCCTTGACCTAAGAAAAAAAACAGACGTGAAATTTATTTGGGTTAAGCAAATCTACCCCCAATGACTCCAGATTAAAACTTTCATTAATACTGATGGTCTTGAATTTTAAAAGTTAAGAAGTGATATTGATTGGATGAATTCTGGATTAGTCTCTAACTTGAGGCAACCCGAACCTAGCACTCTCTTACCAGTCAAGTAATGCATTCATTTAGATCTCAGATGACCTTTGGAAGCTAGGAATAAAAAAATAACAATTCAAAATTAGAATATAAATAATAAAAATTTATGTTGTTAAATTATATCTAAATACTTTGATAATAAAGAACGAACTGCTTTGGAACTTCAATGCGCCATTGAATATTTCAACTACAATTTCTCCTCATGTGGTGCCGGCAATTCCATATCATTTCTATACCATATCTGATTCCTATTTTGAATCTTTTCAGTTTATAAAATCTTAATGCAGCGTCAAGGATGAGCCGGATAACCATCACTGGCTGAAGCTGCAACCATACTCTCATGAATCACCATCATGCATCTAAAATTATCGAAAAAAAAAGAGGACTGTCATGTTGAATGGTAAATAGCTTCATTCAATTAAATGTGGAGTCAGTATTTAGAAAGTCAAGAGAAATTCAATTTTCTTCCTGGTCGTAATTTTGAGGCAGTTTTAATAAATTTATTAGCTTGTGCACCATCTTTTGTGATTCATATTTGTCAATAAAATTCTTCAATAGTTTTTTTTTAATAATTTGACAAGGTTAGTTTGTCCAAGATCTTTATGGTATTTAACTGTCAAAATAATTGATATAACAAATTCTTGAGATATAACTCGGTTCTCAACAAGTATCCATCATTTGCTCCTTGGTATAGGAGATCTCATGTCTTCTACCAATAATTCCATTCCTCTTGTTTACATCATTTGGATCGGGTTCCTCCTTTTATTTGGATTTGTGCAACTATGAATTGAAGTTAGAGAGATTTACTAATTAGATCAAGTTGGATTAGTTGGATTAAGTTTATCTATGTTAATTAGACTAAATTAGATTAAATAAAATGTGAAAGAAATGTTTAAAATAATTTTATTCAATTAATATTTGCTGAATTGAGTTGTTAATTATTCACAAGTTCAATTATATACTTGTATAAAACTTAAAAAGATTAAAAAAGTAAATAAATACATAAATAACATTTATATGGAATATAAATATAAATAATTTATGTTCTTATATATGAGATTGGATTTAGATTTGGTCTAGTTTAAGTTAAGTTAGGACTATATTTGGCTTGAGTTGAGAACTAATTCTAGTCAAATCTTACTTAAAATTAGGTTGAAATTTTAGAAGTCAAACCAACTTGTGACTTATAAATCTAATCCTAGCCCATCCAATTAACAAGTCAGGCAAAGAAGTTTAGATTGAGCCAAACCCAAATTAAATCCTTTTGGCTAGATTTACAATGTGTTGTAGCGATGGTGTATAACGATTTGAGACAAGCTTATTATTAGTATATTATATTTTTGTTAGTTTTTGATATATTTTTAGGGTAAATTATCAGCTATTTTTTCTATATTCCCATTGTGCCGTATCTCGTGGTAGTTATAAATTTGAATACATTTATTAGCTGTGCACCATGTTTTATTATTCTTTCTCAAGAAATTTTTCAAAAATTATTTCTTATAATTTGACAAAGTCAATTTTTTCCAAATTTTTTTTTGCTGTATTCAACCGTAAAGGATGACGATTTCTGAAAGGAGGCAATAGTTTTAAAGAATCAAAGGTCGATGGTGGTTGTTCCTGTGTGCCTCTGACGTGGCATGATCAACATAATAAATTTCCAGGTGTTGAGATATAATTTAATTTTATTTTGTTAGATGACTCTCAAACTCATGGTTATAGCTGCGGAAGAACAATCAGCACTACAGCATTAAATTAGAAGGCAGGTTTGAATCCTTACACAAACCAAATTCAAAGAGGCGAGGCCAACATGATCATCGAGTCCTGCCGACGACTTCGAATAGACATAGGAGGAGTGAGTATTCTTGTCCATGTACAATTTCTGGGACGTAAACTTCGGTTCTCCTCAGCTATAATTAATTTTTTTGGTCTGATTCTGAATATAGTCTTGCCTCATCTGCCAGAAATACTCCTCATCTGCTTGTAGTAGTTGCAGCGATTTTTCCTTTTTTATTAAAACAATTGTTCCATTCTTTTGGCAGAGCTACATGGGAAACAACTCGAGGATCAATCCGAAAAGAAATCCCATCCATCTCGCTTCCGACTTGGTTCTCAACAAGCTATCCTATCTTTCGTCCTTGGTATAGCTAGGGAGATCTTATATATGGCTTCAACCAATAATTCCATTGCCCTTGTTTATTATGTCATTTGGATTGGGTTCCTCTTCTTCTTTGGATCCGTGCAACTCTGTCTCTGTTTCAATGGAAATAGTTCCAAATCAGGAAGGTGCATAGAGGTAGAAAGGAAGGCTCTTCTTAGCATACGAGAGGGCATCTATGACGCCCACAAATGGCTTTCTTGGAATGGCACAGACTGCTGCACATGGAGAGGAGTTCAGTGCCACACCATGACCGGTCATGTCGTAAAGCTTGACCTCCGCAACCCTTATTATACGCCTAGATGTCGTCGATTTTATCACTGTCGAGGATCTCTTCTTGATGAAAGTGAATAAAAGTGAGGTGAGTCCTTCACTTCTTCACCTGAGACATTTGAATTATTTAGATTTGAGCATGAACTACTTTGGCTATGTCCCAATCCCCCACTTCATTGGATCTCTTGCCAAATTGGAATATCTAAACCTCTCTAAAGCTCTATTTGGTGGAATTATCCCTCACCAACTCGGGAACCTCTCAAGCTTGCTCCATCTTGATCTCAATTCAATGATTTGGATGTTGATGACCTTGGCTGGTTAGCTCAGATCCATTTCTTGCAGCATCTTGATATGAATAATGTCAACCTTTCAAAAGCATCCAATTGGCTTCTTGTGACCAATATGCTCCCTTCTCTTTCTGTCATGCATCTGTCTGGGCTTCTCTCCCTAGCCTTCCCTCTACACTATCCCATATTAATTTCACTTTCTTACTGCACTTGATCTCTCTTGGAACTACTTTGCATCAAGAATACCCGGTTGGCTGTTTAACCTTAGCAGCCTTGAACATCTCGATCTTGGGGGGAACCAATTCCATGGCAATATACCGCTTTCCATTGGGAATCTCAAGAAGCTTCAAGTCTTAGATCTCTCAGGAACAGTTTCAATGAAGACATCCTTGAATCAGTGTGCAGTCTGAAGAGCTTGCGGTCCATAGATATCAAACAACAACATCAGGGAGTACATGGGAAACTGTGGGAAATCTCAAAAGCTTGGAGTTCTTAGATTTCAGCGAAAATAATATCAGTGGTGAAATACCAAAGATCATTTGGAGTCTTCCAAAGTTAAGGTACTTGGGCTTGGATGCAACAATATTGACGGTGTGCTTCCAAAATTCTGAGAACCTCGCAAACTTGCAACTTATGTAGCCTCCAACAATATCACTGGAAGGATACCGGAAAGCATTGGAAACTTGCATAATTTGCAAAACTATTTGTCTCGCAATCAAATTAGTGGAGAATACCCGGAAGTATTGGGAACTTGTACAATTTGCAGGAACTAGATTGTCTTACAATCAAATTAGTGGAGAATACCCAAAAGCATTGGAAACTTATACAATTTGCAGACAATATATCTGTCTGAAAATCAAATTAGTGGAGAGATACCAGAGACAGTGGGAAATCTTTATAACTTGGAGGAGTTATTTTTGGATAGCAATAGTATTGCTGGAGTGATACCAAGAACAATGGGTAATCTTTGCAACTTGAGCGAACTTAATGCTTCCAACAACAATATAGGTGGAGAGATTATAGGATTCATGGAAGGTTTCTCGAAATGCAGCATTAACAAAATAAGTTGTTTATTTCTATCACAACAATCTTAGTGGCCCTTTGCCCAATCAGATGGGAGACCTCCAAAGTTTGGAAATCTTTTCTTGGTGTTAATTCATTGAGCGGTTCAATTCCTGCATCACTGGGGAAGTTATCTGCTCTATTTGATTGGATCTCCAATCAAATTCCTTGGCAGGTGCATTGACCGAAGCCCACTTTGCCAACCTCACAAATTATCATATTTGGATTTGTCTCATAACTCCTTAACATTTGATGTGAGTCAAGGTTGGCTTCCTCCTTTTGAAGCAAGTCAAATCATAATGAGCTCCTGTTTACTGGGCCCAAATTCCCTCCATGGCTTCGGAACCAAACTAGTTTATTTGAATTGGACCTATCCAATACAGAAATATCAGAAAATTTCCAGATTGGTTTTGTGAGGCAAATTATCTGTCTGTTCTCAATCTTGCTGGCAATGATTTAATAGGAATTCTCCCTAACTGTTGGGACAATTCATCAAATTTGGAGGTCATTGATTTCTCAGGAAATAAATTGTCAGGAGGCATTTCTGACTCAATTGGATCTCTCAATGGACTTAAATCATTGCATTTGGAAAACAACAACCTTTTGGTAAGATTCCTTTGTTCCTTAAAAAGTGCAAACAGTTGGTTACTATTGACCTTGGCAATAATAAGCTATCAGGCAATATACCTCAATGGATTGGAGAGAGCCTAACATCATTGAGAGTTCTCCGTCTCCGATCAAATATGTTGGATGGTGATATTCCTATGCAACTATCACTTCTTGCATCCCTTCAAGTGTTGGATCTTGCGGACAATAATCTTTCAGGAACTTTGCCACCATCATTTGGTAATTTCAAAGCCATGATTGTGATACAAAATAAGAGCAATTCTATTCTTTCTGAATATCTGGCCTTCTATTACACTGAGAATCTCCTGATAACTATGAAAGTATGGAATATATATGCACTACTGTTGTGCTGTCACTTGTGACAAGCATAGACCTCTCTGACAACAATATTACTGGAGAGATTCCCAAAGAGTTTGCAAACCTTCATGGACTTCGTTTCTTGAACTTATCAAGAAATCATTTGACCGGAAGAATTCCAAATAATATTGGTGCTTTGGGGCAGTTGGAGTCATTGGATCTATCAATGAATAACCTATCAGGCACAATTCCTACAAGCTTCGCTGCTTTGAATTTTTTGAACCACTTGAACTTGTCCCACAACAATTTATCCGGAAGAATTCCATCCGGCAACCAACTTCAAACCTTGACCGATCCATCCATCTACAATGGCAATCAGTATCTTTGTGGACAACCAATAGGAAAGTGCCCTGGTGATGAACCTACTGAAGGTCCAACAATTCATAGAATAGAAGAAGAAAAAGAAAATCCAAATGATTTGGAATGATATGGGCTTATCTTAGCTTTGCTCCAGGATTTGTGGTCGGCTTCTGGGGCTTTCTAGGAGCAATGATGATCAAAAGGAGCACAAGATTTGCTTATATCCGATTCATCGACAAGATATGTAATTGGATTTATATGGTTGTGGCATTAATCTCTGCTAGGCCGAAGTCCAAGGAAAACCAAAGACGCATGTAAGCATTTGTAAAGTTGTAATGCTCTCTTTTATCTATGAAATATTAGAATAAAATAAAATAACTGGAAACCACTTCCATGGTTTAAGTATTAAGGACTTTAAAATATTGATCCATTCTAATTGAGTGAATTACTTGAGCAAAGTTCTCATAGAATTCTATCTCAAGTTATGTTTGTCATATGCTTTTATCAGTGTATAAGTGATGGGTGGCATTCTCATTGTTTTTCTTTGATAGAAAAAATAAAGAATTATTTAATGCTTTATTTTATCATCATGTCCAAATAATTTATGTGCAATTTTCTTCATATTATGGATATTATGATATGTTCATTTAAAAATATAAATGTAAATATTTTTGTAAGCATAAAGAAAAGAAATGCTACCAAAATTAAATAGGCTAATATGTAATTTAGTACATATCCTTGTTGTATTTTGAAAAACAATACTTAGATAAAAGGAGTCTAATCCCTGCCTCCCTCTCCCTCTCCTCTCCCCTCCAATTTAGTTCATTGGAATGATCTTTCAATTCCATCTAGAAATTACAAATCCATTCAGATCAACTATATCCCCAGCACATCTTACAAATTTATAATATATAATTTATTAAATATTAATTATATTTATATTATAATATTATATATATATAATATATATATAACTTTTTTTAATTTACATTATTAGTAGAATTTAGAAATCATATTTAATCAAATGTATGAAAAAAATGATTTTATTTATAACGAAGTTTGATTTTGATTCTTATTTCAACTATGATACCAAATTATATGCGATAAGGATATACAATCAAGTTGAGAAAGTCAAGAAAGAAATTAAGGGATTTTTACGTTTGAATTATTTGGCAGTTACTTTGATAAGGATATACAATCAAGTTAAGAAAGTCAAAGGAGGAAATCAAGGGATTTTCATGCCAGTTACTCAGTTTAATTTCTTTCTTCTTTTCTTAGTAGTTTCCTTCTTTTGTGCTCGTATAATCTGTATATATACTGCCCATATCAAGAAGAATAATGAGATACATATTTCTTCATCCTATTATCTCCTTCATGGTATCAGAGCAGCACAGCGGAAGCATGGTGGGTCCATAACCCATAGGTCCCAGGTTTGCTCTTTGATCTCCAGCAAGCCTCTCATATTCCTATGGCTAATGAGAATACGGAAGTCATCATCCCCAATGCCCAAGAACCTACAAAACCGCTAACCAATGCTTGTCCATTCCTTGGTCGTTGCCAATGGTGCAGTACTCAAGGTCATGTAGTCTCCCGCTGTCCTCTCTTCCGACAACAGTTTCCGCATGCGCAACCACCTCCTCATCCTAGCACCTCATCACAATATCGACCATCGTCTCCGAGGCAAGCTCAAGCGAATGTTACAATGACCATTCCCTCCAACACTACATGGCTACTTCACAATAGTGCCTCACATCATGTCACAACTAACCTCAGCAATCTTAACCCTTACAGTCCTTATGATGGCACATATGAAATTATGATGGGCGATGGCTCTGGACTCCCTATATCCCACATTGGTTCCACCTCTCTTACCACTCCCTCTCACTCCTTTACCCTATCTAATATTTTATGTGTTCCCATCATGAAATGCATTCTTATTTCTATTTCTCAATTTTGCAAGTCCAACAATACTTCCATTGAGTTCTTACCATCTTCTTTTCATGTGAAGGATCTTCGCACGAGGGCAATCCTTGTGCAAGGTCAGACTATGGATGGTGTGTATGAATGGCCGCTCTCCACCACTCAGTCACCTTTAATCGTCTTTTCCAGTGTCAAGACCACTTTGTCCGAGTGGCATCATAGGCTAGGTCATCCTTCTTTGTCAATCTTCAAAAATATTATATCTTCGTTTAATTTAGATGTCTCTCGTCCTTCCAATTTCAATTTTAATTGTAATTCATGTCAATGCAATAAAAGTCATAAATTACCATTCTCTCCTTCTACTCTCTCCACTTTTTCATCACTCGAAGTTATATTTACTGATATATGGACATCACCAGTCTACTCTGTTGATAACTTCAAATACTATGTTATCTTTGTCGACCATTTTACCAAATATATCTAGCTTTATCCCCTCAAACGCAAATCTGACATGCATGATGTCTTTGTGCGCTTCAAGGCCCTCGTCGAAAAATTCTTTAACCGTCCAATCATAACTCTCTATTCTGACAATGGAGGGGAATGTCAAGTTCTCTCTTCATTCTTAACTATCAATGGAGTCTCTCATCTTACTTCTCCACCTCACACTCCTAAACATAATGGGTACTCTGAATGTCGTCATCATCACATTATCGAAACGGGTCTTTCTCTTCTTACCCATGCATCTATGCCTCTATCATATTGGCCTTTTGCCTTTTCTACTGCTGTCTACCTCATCAATCGCCTTCCTACACCAACTTTAAACAATCTTTCACCATATTTTAAACTCTTTGGAACATCTCCCAACTACTCCAAACTTTGAAGTTTTGGATGTCTCTGCTATCCTTGGCTTCGCCCATACACTTTCCACAAACTTGAGTCTCGCTCTAAACCTTGCATCTTTGTCGGGTATTCCCCACTCAAAGTGCCTATCTCTATCTTAACACATCCACTGTTCGTCTATACACTTCTCGACATGTTCGCTTTGTTGAGTCCATTTTTTCTTTTGCCACTTCTCAAACTTTTCTTCCTTGTGCCACTCCATCCTCTATTTCTGAGTGGTGCTCTATGACTTTACTAGTCATGGCTACACCATCCTTGAATGCCAGCTCTGCTCCCCCACAGAATCTACCTACACCAGCGCCCGCCAATCATTTTAGTGAAACCGAGCATGACCTTGCTAGTGACCCACCATCATTGCCTCCTCACAATGCACCTAATCAATCTCCTGACCCCTCAGCCTCACCTCGTGTTATAGTCACTCGCCCCAAACACAACATCCACAAACCAATTCAAAAGCTTAACCTTACTGCCCAACTCCAACCATCTACCCTTGAACCCACTACTGTTACCCAAGCCCTCAAGGACCCTAAGTGGCGCCAAGCTATGTCTGAAGAGTTTGATGCTTTAATTCATAATCAAGGACCCTAAGTGGCGCCAAGCTATGTCTGAGAGTTTGATGCTTTAATTCATAATGGAACATGGGAACTAGTGCCATTTCATCCCACACAAAATTTGATTGGTTGTAAGTGGATATTTTGCACCAATATCTACCTAATGGCTCTATTGATATGTACAAAGCTCGATTGGTTGCTAAAGGCTTCCACCAATGCCCTGGAGTTGACTACTCTGAAACCTTCAGTGTAGTCATCAAACCTACCACACTTCGTCTTGTTCTCAGCCTTGCGGTTAGTCAGGGTTGGTCACTCAGACAACTTGATTCAACAATGCCTTCCTTCAAGGAACTCTCACTGAGGATGTGTTTATGTCTCAACCTCTGGGCTTCATTGATCGTGATCTTCCTCATCACGTCTGCAAGCTACACAAGGATATTTATGGTCTCAAGCAATCTTCTCGTGCTTGGTACCATGAGTTGCGTCAATTTCTTCTCCAATCTGGCTTCACCAATTTAGTTGTTGATACCTCCTTATTCATCTTCAACAACTGTTGCATCATTCTTTATCTTCTAGTCTATGTCGACGATATCATCATCACTGGGAATAATGCCGAAGCTACATAGGCCTTCATTCAACAACTCTCTCAATGCTTCTCTCTCAAGATCTTGGCCCCCTGACATACTTCCTTGGAGTGAAAGTCACCTCCCACAACAATGGTCTTTTCCTCAGTCAATACAAATACATTGCTGATCTCTTACTAGAACTCACATGACTGAAGCCAAGCCTGCTCTTACACCACTAGCAACCAGCCCGACTCTCACTTTACAATCTGGGACCCCACTATATGATCCGACCGCATATCGAACAATTATTGGGAGTCTCCAATATCTCTCACTGTACAGGCAACTTCGACGTTGCCTGTACAGTGAACAAACTCTCTCAGTTTATGCATCAACCAACCAGTGACCACTGGAATGCGGTCAAGCATCTACTGCAGTATCTCTGTGTGGCACCTTAGAGCATGGCATCACACTCCGTCGGACCTTCCTAGCACTTCATGCCTTTTTAGACGTTGATTGGGCACATAACAAAGACGATTTCACCTCCACTAGTGCTTACATAGTCTATTGGGGTCACAATCCTATTTCTTGGAGCTCCAAGAAATAGCGTACTGTGGCTCGCTCTTCCACTAAGGCTGAGTACCGATCGGTGGCCTCTACAGTTACTGAAATTCGATGGATTTTCTCTCTCCTTACAGAACTGGGTGTCACTCTCCCTCAACAACTAGTTATTTATTGTGATAATGTTGGTGCTACAAATCTTTGTTCCAATCCGATCTTTCACTTGTGCATGAAACATGTCACTCTCAACTATCACTTTATCCGAGAACAAGTTCAAATGGTTTGCTTCGAGTGTCACACATCTCTGCAGCTGATCAACTTACCAACACTCTTACCAAACCTCTGCTCGTTCTCAGTTTGACTCTCTCAAGGTCAAGATTGGACTTGCTCCATGGTCGTCCATCTTGCGGGGCATGATAAGGATATACAATCAAGTTGAGAAAGTCAAGGAAGGAAATCAAGGGATTTTATGTTTGAATTTTTGGCAGTTACTTTGATAAGGATATGTTGAGAAAGTCAAGGGAAATCAAGGGATTTTCATGCCAGTTACTCATTTTAATTTGTTTCTTCTTTTCTTAGTAGTTTCCTTCTTTTGTGCTCATATAATCTGTATATATACTGCTCATATCAAGAAGAATAATGAGATACATATTTTTTCATCCTATTATCTCCTTTAATATGATCCTAAATTTTTAGAAACCTCACCCCATGACATCAATCATCGATCTAAGGTTATTTACCAACTTGCACATTATCATGGATGACATTGCTTTAATTAAACCATCTAAATTTATTTTAATGACTCCTTGGGTTGGGATTGGAAGTCTCAAGCATACGCGTGTATATGAAAGATGTGAGGTCTCCATCGTCTCATTGCAAGAAGCTACGAAATGATTAAAAAAAGCAATAGTAACAATTGAGTGGGGTTCTCTTCTCTCTTTGCATGAAAATAAATAAATAAGGTACAAAAATGCCGTGACCGAGATGAAAAAGAAAAGAAAAACAAACGTGATATTTTTTTGGGTGAAGGCCCGGCCGTAGCTCAAAGACAGACGACTGGCAGTCAAAAGAGGGAAGGGCAACTTCTCAAATGACTTCAGAGAAATGCCCAAGCAGAATAGAAATTAAAAAGCCCAAAAAACATGCTTTTATTTGCTTTTTTTTTCTTCTAAATCTAAATACAAGTAAACTATAGAATTTTAACAATGGCATCAAAGATAAGGCACATAACCCAGTTGCGATTTGGAAATGGGAGTTATATATATATATATATATATAACACTCTTCCGTCGCGTTTAAGGAGCTCTAAAAAACGATCAGCAATCCAAAGGTGGTGAACACCTGTCTTTTGGATGCTTTTCTTCTCACGCTATTTTGACTTTGAGTCATTCAGTATTAACTGGCCCAAGATGTTAAATCAAATATAAATATTTCAAATTATAAATTTTTACATTTTGTATGTATATATATAAAGTTACTTAAAATAAATTAATTATATAATTTGCAACATTTTATATTCCAAACTATAAATATTTTAAGTTTTATTATTGCAAGATACCAATGAAATAAATTCAGGAAAGAAATAATTGGGCCAGTAGTATTTGAAGCTATTTAGAGTTTTCAATTGAGCTTTTTTTGTCAATTCAATATACTAACTTATAAATTTTATTTAATTAAATATATTTTTGATAGTTGTTAATGATAACCAAATAGATTATCCTAGTTGGTTTGACAAACATGAAAAAAAAAAATTTAAGATGGTGCTATGGTTGCGAAGGGTTACAAATAAAATATATATATTCTTAATTTTTCACCTTCCACCCTAAATGTCTACGTGGTTTCTTCATCCGTTGTTATATTTTATTTTCATTATTGCCACTTTATCACCATGTAATGTCTATTTTTTTTATCCATCATGTCAATTAAGATAGTCCTTGTAAGTGATCATTAACGGTCATCAAAAATATACTTGAAAATAAACAAATTTTATATGTTGATATCCAATTAAAAATAATAATGATCTGGTTTAAAATTTCAAATATAATCATGTATTTTTGATGTAATTTTTCTTCTAAGAAACCATGCGAACCATCTTCAATATTGATGGACTCGGTTCCAATTTTAAAAGTTAAGAACCCATGTAGATTGGATGAGTTCAACACAAGGCAATCCGATCTAAGTGCACCCTACCGGTATCTTAAAAAAAAAGGGACGAATTGCTAGGGAACTTCAAGTTGCTGCTGATAATTTCATCTACAATATATAGCTCGTGTTGTGTGCCAGCGGCAATGAAGTGCAAGAGGTCCATTTGTAGGCTGCCAGAAGAAGTCTAGAAGTCTTCCCACCTCTATAGCCTCTTTGTTGAATAGAGAACATATATTCTACTCCAGACATTGAACAGTGGTATTAGGAAGCAAATACCCGCTTCTTTCTTCTCTGATCCTGTTAGGCCTTTCTGACAACAATCTTAATTATTATAGGTAAGAAATTGCCACCAATCATTTGATAGTTCTAGTGCTACGGTTATGACACAACATATGCCTCTTAATTTGAAGGGGAATTCGTCCTCTTTCAATCCTTAGAGAATGGCTCAAATTTGATCACCCCCAGTCGTGTGGAGATGCGGAAGCAAGATTATACTCCTACTGAAATTCTGCAGCAGGATTTTGAATCTTGATCTTGATAATTTTTCCCAATAAATGGCAACTAGGGTTTTTTTGATTTCTTGTGCCCCAAGATTATAAGAGAGGGTCATGATCTCTCTTCCTTCACATGTGAATCTTCAGATTATATCTACAATCAAGAAAGGGATGGCTTCTTCGATGAAGGGTGGCTAGGGTTTCTTTTTCTTCAAGAGCATGCAGCTTCTTCACCCTTGGAAAACCGGTTGCAAGAAAGATGTCCAAGGTTTAGATGGTAGCAGCAAAAAGCCCTAGAGATCTAGGGCATCAATATGTGAGAGAAATGAAACACAAGAGAGAGGGAATCATGCAAATTAGAGAAGTGGAGAGAGACGGATTGATTAACAGAAAGAAAAGGATTCTGCATGCTTATTCTTCTCTCTTCTTGGATGATTACATGAACCCACGACCCATGATTGCTGCCAAGACCAAAAAAAGGATGCCTAATTACATGCATAATAAACCCTAAAAAACTTTCTTGGATCAATCCACACCTTGGGCCCAAACATGGTCTAATGACAGACTAGCCCTTTCAAGACCCAACAACCTAGGCCTTGAACCCGTGAGCCCATAAACCTCCACCCTAGAACTAAAACTAGCCCTGGACCCATGAGACCACATGAACCACACGCCATCACCTCATGGATGAAGTGCATGGGCATCGTCTTTCCTAATCCAGGCTTTGGAGTACCACACCAGGCTCTACAATCTCCATCTTGGTGCTTCAAAGCCTCTGCAAAATCTGCATACTTCCTTAGACCCATCAGTGTCATACATGAGAGAAAGTTATCCCATAGAAAAGTCTTCGTAAGTGCATCCGCTTGGTTCTTCTTTGTATGGATTTTGACCAACTCCACTTCACCTTCTTCACCAATTCTCTGATCCTATGATACCTCACATCTATATGCTTTGTGCATGCATGATAGACTGGGTTTTGAGTCAACTGCAGGGCACTCTAACTATCACTGTACAGCAATACTGTATCTTATTTTACCCCCATTTCCACGATGAGTCTCTTCAACCAAAGAGCCTCCTTGGCAGCCTCTGTAATCCATATACTCAGCTTCTGTTGTAGACAAAGCTATAATAGGTTGAAGGGTTGATCTCCAAGAAATTGGTCCACCATACATGCTGAACACATACCCTATGGTGACCTTCTTATATCCAGATCATCCTGCAAAATTTGTATCCACAAATCCTTCCAATGGACCTAATGACTTACTTGGGATATTAGATTTCTCCTTAGGTCCTTGCTGCCCAAAAATAACCAAGTTCACGAGTTCCCTGAAGGTACCTCAAAATCCATTTGAGTGCCTTTCAGTGCTCCTTCCCTGGGTTCGCCATGAATCTGCTCACCTGCTCACTGCATGTGCTATGTCAGCCTGCAACACACTAGCATACATAATGCTGCCCACGGCACTGGCATATGAAACTTTCTTCATGTACTCTTTCTTTTCATTTGTTTGGGGGTTCTGTAACTTAGAAAGAGACATATGACTAGCCAAAGGTGTTCCAACTGGTTTGGCCTTATCCATCCCAAACTTCTTCAACATCTTCTGAATATATCCACCCAATGACAAGTGTAGAATTCCCTGGTCCTATCTCTATAAATTTTCATCCCAAGTATCTTCCTAACTGACCCCAAATCCTTCATCTCAAATTTTGTTGATAATGCAGATTTTAGTCTATTCACTACTTCAACACTCCTGCTGGCAATGAGCATATCATCCACATATAGAAGAAGATACAGTACATCATTCTCATCCACATCTTTCACATAGACACAAATATCATGTTCACATCTAGAAAATCCAAGGTTCAAAATAAAAGTGTCAAACCTTTTGTACCACTGACGGGATGACTGCTTCAAACTATAGAGCGATTTCTTTAGTAGATACACTTTTCTTTCAATCCAGATTCCTTAAAACCCTCTGGTTGCTTTATGTATATCCTCTCCTCTAAACTCCCATGTAAGAAAGCCGTCTTCACGTCCATTTGCTGCAACTCCATACCATGTTGTGCTATAAGAGACAACAATACATGAATTGAAGAATGACGTACCACTAGAGAGAATACCTCTATGTAGTCCACTCCCTCTCTCTGTGAGAACCCCTTAGCAACAAGCCTTGCTTTGTATCTGACTCCACCTTTCTCTGAAGATGCCTCCTTCTTTGTGAACACCCATTTTGATCCAATGGTCCGAGCATTTCTAGGTAGATCCACTAGCTGCCATATCTTGTTCCTTTCTAAGGACTCCATCTCCTCCATCATGGTCTGCATCCATGACTCTCTTTCTGAACTTTTTAGGGCTTCTTGAAAGGTCTTTAGATCTTCATTTGCAGTAATGAGAGCATAGAAAATTATCTCATTAATGCGATACCAAGCATGTTTGATGATGGTACGCTTTGCCTTGTGCAGTGCCACACCCCTTTGATCATCTCTCAAAGCTGAAGTACGTGACTCCATCTGCACCTCCTTCTAGATTGATGGCTCTCCTGGCTGATCCTTTACATGTATTGGAACATGCATACCAAACTCCATCTCAAAAGAAGGATGTTTTGAAGTAGAAGTAGAAGATACATCATCTGTCAACCAATGTTGTCCACTGCTATCCTGTCCATCCTTTTCAGCTTCATTTGTAATCTTTGACCTCTTCAAATGCTCTTCTCATCGAAAATGATGTCTCTACTGATGATACACTTTTATGAATTTGAACTCCATAGCAAATAGCCTTTAACTCCCTGTGGATACCCGATGAAGATCAGCCTTTGTGATTTTGGGTCGAGCTTGCTTCTTTCAATTGCCCCCACCTATGCATAGGCTGGGCAACCAAAAATTCTCAGGTGTCCAAGCTCCACCTTCTTCCCACTCTAAATCTCCTCTGGAATGCCTCCATCAAGTTTTCAATTCGAGGACCTGTTAACTAGAAAATCAGCATACATAATCGCATCACCCCAAAATACCTTGGGCAATGATGCCTGTAGCCTCAAACTCTTAGCCTTCTCTGTCAATGTACGATTCATCCTCTCTGCCACACCATTCTCCTAGAGAGTCATCCTCACTGTATAATGGCATTGGATCCCATTTTTCTCACAGTAGCTTCTGAATTCATTGCTTGTGTACTCCCCTCCATTGTCAGATCTCAAACACTTCACTGGTTTTCTTGTCTCCTTTTCAACACCAACTCTCCAAGCCTTAAATCGGGTAAATACCTCTAATTTTTTTCTTATCATATATACCCATACCTTCCTGAAGTAGTCATCAGTGAAGGTCAAAAAATACTTAGCCCCACCTCTAGCTGACACAGGGGCCAGTCCCTATACATCTAAGTGAACTAGTTCTAGAATACCTTTACTCTGCTTGAAATTGCAGGCAAACCTCACCCTATGTTGTTTGCCATACATGCAGGGCTCACAGATGTCATTGTCCTCGTTCTTAAGTGTTGAAATTAGACCTCTTTTACCAAGTTATGTAAGCCCTTTATCACTCATGTGTCCAATCCAATAGTGCCATAGTCTGTAGACCAACTATTTCTTCTGTACTACTGCTAGTACCTTTGCACCATCCGTGACTACTGAACCTTCCATCTGATAGAGATTATTTTTCAACCTTCTCCCTTTCATCACCACTAATGCACCCTTAGTTATCCTCAAACATCCACTCCTCAGTTGGCTTCCAAAAGTATACCCATGCTTCTCCAGGTAGCCCAAAGAAATCAGATTCTTCTTCAACTCCGGGACATGTTTGACATTGGTCAAAGTCCTTATAACCCCATCATGCATCCTCATCCTTATGTTTTCAACTCCAGCAACCTTACAAGAATGATTATCATCAAGGCATACACTCCCTCCATCAGATTCTTCATAAGTTGCAAACTACTCCCTATACGAAGTATAGTGGTGAGAACAGGCTGAGTCAAGTATCCAACAACTATCACACTTCTTGTTCTTATCTAAAACTATCAGTACATCATCTTCACTATCTTCAGATGAATTTGCACCACCATTTCTGGCTGAACCACTCTTGAAAATACCCTTCCCTTTCTCATTCTTCAGAAGTGGGCAATTTCTCTTCAGGTGACTAATCTGATGACACTTGTAACACTTCTATGCTTTTCTCTTACCTCAAGACTTAGATCTGCCTTTGGACTTGCCTCTAACCTTTTTCCAAGTTCTCTGTTGCCTCTCATTCACAGCAAGCACCTGTGTTAGAGTTCCCCATGCGGATTTTTTCTCTTTGCTTGTTTGATCTCAGCACCCCCACAACCTTTTCATAATTCAGGGTCTTCTTTCCATACAACAAGGTTGTAATCAGACCATCATAGGAACTGGATAGCGAGCACAACAAGATGAAGGTCTTATCTTCTTCATCAATCTTCACATCAAGGCTCATTATCTCTAAGCATACTTGATTGAATTTCTGAATATGGGCCACAAGATCACCTCTCTCAGGCATTCTCAAGCTGTACAACTATTTCTTCAACCACAGCTTGTTTGTCATGCTCTTTCCCATGTAAATGTTCTCTAAAGTTTTCCAGAGCCCCCTTGCCATGGTCTGTATGCAAATCTCCAGCAAGACTTGATCAGCCAAGCATATCCTGATTATGCTAAATGCAATCTCCTCTAACTCCTCCTAATCCTTATAGCTTACATTATCCGATCTTTGTTTTACCAAGACCTTATAAATCCTTTGCTGTACCAATAAATCCTTCATCCTTTGCTGCTATAGGATGAAGTTTCCCTTTCCATCAAACTTCTCAAAATCCAATTTGAGACTACTAGATGACATACCAACCAAGAAAATAAAACAAACACAGCAAAACAGAAATTTAACTTGCTGCAGAATTTTTTTGGTTTGATACCTTACCAAGAAACGTCCAAGATCCAATCTTTTCTCCACCAAATCAACGAGGCTCTGATACCAGATGAAGGGGAATTCGTCCTCTTTCAACCCTTGGAGAATGGCACAAATTTGACCACCCCCAAGTCATGTGGAGATGCGAAAGCAAGATTATACCCCTGCTGAAATTCTGTAGTAGGATTTTGAATCTTGATCTTGATAATTTTCCCCAATAGATGGCAACTAGGGTTTTTCTTAATTTCTTGTCCCCAAGATTACAAGAGAGGGTCGTGATCTCTCTTCCTTCACATGTGAACCTTCAGATCATATCCACAATCAAGAAAGGGATGGCTTCTTGGATGAAGGGGCTAGGGTTTCTTTCTTCTCCAAGAGTGTGTAGCTTTCTTCACCCTTGGGAAACCGGTTGCAAGAAAGATGTCCAAGGTTTAGATGGTAGCAGCAAAATCCCTAGAGATCTAGGGCATCAATATGTGAGAGGAATGAAATACAAAAGAGAGATAATCATGCAAATTAGAGAAGAGGAGAGAGATAGATTGATTAACAGGAAGAAAAGGATTCTGCATGCTTATTCTTCTCTCTTCTTGGACGATTACATGAACCCACGACCCATGATTACTGCCAAGACCAAGAAAAAGATGCCTAATTACATGCATAATAAATCCAAAAAAACTTCCTTCGACCAATCCATATTTTGGGCCCAAACCTGGCCCAATGACAGACTAGCCCCCTCAAGACCCAACAACCTAGGCCTTGAACCCGTGAAGCCCATAAACCTCCACCCTAGGACTAAAACCATCCCTAGATCTATGAGACCACATGAACCACACGTCGTCACCTCATGGATGAAGTATCGTGAGCATCCTCTTGCCCAATCCAGGCTTTGGAGTACCGCATCAGGCTCTACATAATTTTACCTTAAGAATATATCTTGTATGAAAAAACCAATAAACTGAATTTAGCCAGTAATGTTCTGGTACTTGCGATGGGTATATATAATAATCCTCTCAAATAACAATCTTTCTTTCTAGAGAGATGCTCAACAGGCTCATCAACCTTCTTGGGCTTCTTTTCTTGAATTTTCCAAAGAATCGCAAGCTCCAACATCCCATAGAGGAGGAGAACAACATGTGATTCAAAAGTGATATCATTTCATGTCAGCTTAGCAACAGGATTTGTGGTCGACTTTAGGTTTTTTTTTTTTGGCAAAATGATGATCAAAAGTAAAAAAAAAAATTGCTTATAATCGATTCATCAACAACATATGCAGCTGGATTTGTTCTTTCTATTATTTGCATAAAGTTTTGAATTTATGTTTTGTAGGTGAACTTGGAATACCTTGCCCGTGTTGTGTTTAGCAATGGGGGTTTGCTGTACCCTAACAGTGTGGTAAGCACTGACTCGCACACAACTATGGTTGTTGGATTAGGTGTTTCTGGCTGGGGAGTTGGTGGAATAGAAGAAGCTGCAATGCTTGGCTAGGTAAATAGAGATACTTTTAGCTATTGAACAAAATTAAGTTGCTTTTTAGCCATCGAACACTTCTCAGCTTGTTCTATCGTCGCAATCACTTCTCTCTTCTTTTTTTTATATTCTTGAAAAGCCATCATCTTTTCTTCTTTCCTTGTTGGTCTGTTTGCATTTTCATGCATGCCTAAAGATTTAACTTCCTTCTGGAACATTTATGTTTTAAATGCCTGATCATTCTTTAATTTTAACATCCCATTTGAATTTTTAAAATGTAGGATTAGTTTAAGTGAAATGCTCAAATAATTGAGGGAGATCCAAGAGAGTTAAAGCAATAGGAAGATTAAAAAACTCCTAAATCAACAAATAAGCGCATGCTTGATTAGCTCATATTGAAAATTCCTCTGTTTGCAAAATATTCACCTTCAAGTTCCAACATGAATGCATGATCATGAATAATAATATGTGAATGGGTTAGCAAACAGCCTGATTAAGTGTGGTCAAAAGTGCAGCTTTAATAAATAAGGTTACTAAACTTCCCCATGTATGTCAATGGGTAGTTAGTTCCATGCATCTACAAGGAGAATCACGATGGAGCCACATCCGTACCTCTATGATTTCTTGAAGTGGTATTTGTTCGCACATCTTTTGTTGCCACATTTATTTGCAATTTCATGTCTATAAAAGGTGGAGTCTTACCTCACTCATAAAACCTTGAACTTTTAAATTTAAGCAATGTCTGGATATGCTTGTTAATTGTCTTTTGTTTATGTGTGTATCCTTTTCTTCCCCACCTCTAGTGATGATCACCAAACATCTTGCAAGGTCGATTGTGTAGCTTATTATAATTTGTATGGGAAGGCATGAGTGAACTATCTCTGGCAGATTGTGCCACTAATGCAAATATGTCTCCTGAATTCGGAGCAACGATGGGTTTCTTCCTAGTCGATCGAATTACACTGCAATACTTGCAATTGAGTGGCACAAGTGATGATACTGTAAGTCACTTTTATTATTTGTCATTGCTATCTTGACGATCTATTTTTTTTCAAGGAATAATAATTATCTTGGCAACTTTTAGGTGGCGATGAATGAATCCTATTTGCAGGCTAATAAGATGTTTTTTTTTTTGTTGGTACAAGCGGATAATCATACTAGTCTAGTACGAATTATCCCAGATAGGTCAGAATACAAAATTTGCTGTAAGATAGAGGAGCAGGGGTCACCCAGCCGCCAAATCCAACCACCAGCGTGCTGAGCCACAGAAGCTGCTATCCACTCGGCCGCCGAGTTGGCTTCACGGTAGATATGTCGAATCCGAACAGAACCAACTCTCTGTAAGATAGACTATGTGTCTCTGAGAATAGGAATACTGGGGCCATCGAAAATAGTCTCCTTTCTCAGCCATCGAATAACCGTCATCGAATCACCCTCGATAATGAGATGATGAGCATGGAAGTGCTGAGAGGCATAAGAAATACCTGCCCATGCTGCATAAAGTTCTGTCATAGGGACAGAAGAATCAAGGGTGCCAAAGCCACCCGCAGCCAGCATATCACCCTGAGGCCCACGGATGATAAACGCAGAACCAGCAGCTCTGCCACGGACACTCCTATTGAAGTTGATTTTGATAAACCCTGGTGGGGGAGGCTCCCAGGAAATGAAAACCATATGCCGGTTCGCTGCCAAAGCAGCAGGGGAACCCCAGAGGCCAGAGGAGTCAAGACCAATAGCATGAAAATCTTGGGCATAATCCGCAGACAAAGATCTGATCCTGCTAACAAGCCGATGTGGAGAGGTAACATCATCGGAGAAGATGAGTTGGTTCCTCGATATCCAAATCTGATAAGCCGTGATCGTCCAGAGACCACGTTTATGCTGGGAGGCCCTTCGGAGATCAAGAAAGAAGAGGGAGCATAGGGATCCCGAAACACTCACATTATAGGAATAACCCATCATCTGCCATATCTGCCTGGCTCGAGGACATATGAAGATCGCATGGTCCGTAGTCTCATCCTCCAATCCACACAGAGAGCAAGTCGGCTGGATAGGCAAACCCTACGGGAGAGCATGGCACTCGTCGGAAGACAGTCCCAAAGAAGTTTCCAGATGAATAACTGGACCTGGGGAAGAGTAGGAAGCGACCAGATCCAAGCAGCATCCTTCGTGACCAGGGGCTGGGGCCTGAAAACCTTCATAAGATCCCTAAGAGGGGCTTTGGAAAGACAAGATCTCTGCCATGTTTGTTGATTGCAGCTAGGTACATCTACCCTTCTAATATTAAATTGATGGGTTATTTAACTTACTTTTTTTATTTAGTTTATATGTCTTCTATTTTTTATGCATACTTTCTGAATGAGGTTTATATCCTGAACTCAGCCCCAGACAGAGAGAGTGCACTCAACTTATCTAGAGTTGAATCTAGAAGATGTAGAACCATGTGTATCAGGACCTAAAAGGTCAGTCTAGTTTTTATACAAGCATTGTTTCTTCCTTCTGTTTTCTCCTGAAGCTTTGTTCTATGGCGTTTCGTGGGATTCTGTTTGTTTTCTTCACATATTTGGTTGTGTATTTATAGCCGATCATCTTTTTCGTTGGTTCCATTATAGTGTATTAAAATGACTAAGGAAAATTTTGTAGGTCATCTAGGCTATGTTTCATAAAGCAAAGTGCCAAACAGGGGAAAATTTTCTGGCATTTACAAATTTCATATATCTATTGACAGATCCCACATGATTTGTTCCCTGGATGTACTAATGGTTTTGTCATCCTGGATCAGGTAAGGCCATGGATTAAGACGAGTCTCGCTCTAGGTTCTGGAGTTGTGAATAAATACTTGGAAAACAAGTATCTTTTGAAGATTTTAAAGCAAATAATTATTGTAGCTCTAAATTTCTCAGTCATGTCTCACCCTTCATGGTGGTGTCAATTGTTGCAGTGGGTTGCAGAAGTATTTAAATCAGCTTGGTCTCAATATTGTTGGGTATGGGTGCACAACCTGCATTGGCAATTCTGGTGACCTTGATGAAACTGTATCAGCTGCAATCTCTGAGAATGGTAATATTTCCGTTAATTGAGAGATAAAGTTCATTGTCCTCTCTTTGTTTGGTAGAACATGTTCATGTATCTGTAATTCTGAAATTGGTTGTGTTTTTTCTGACATCAAATTTTGAGGGACGTGTCCATGCTTTAACCAGAGCAAATTATCTTGCTTTCCCTCCTTTGGTGGTAGCTTATGCTCTTGCTAGCACGGCAAACAATCATAGAAGTAGTTCTGCTATTTTGTGCTAATATACTGATTGCCTGAATGCTTGCTTATTTATAGCTGTGATTAAGAAAGTTTGGCTTGCTTGTTGCTCCATATATGACATTCTGGTTATCCTTCGTATTGATTGATTCTCTTGCTTTCTGATTTGTTATTTAATTATATGAATAATTTGCTTGGCAACTTATATCATTTCTGGATATTTTATCAACTGAAGGCCTGTTGAACATTCTTAGTGTTTTGATGTCATATTTTATGCCCCCCACTGATATGGTATTGTTATATGTGTTGCTGGTGATTAGAATTGCTAAACATTCCTCTATATAAGCACTACAGGAATCATAAATTCTGACTGTGATTAAAGTGTCTATGCTTTTATTTTGGTTGATGCGGTTGACTTTTCTGAGCTGCAGTAGCCCGTTCTATTGTGATTCTAATCAAAGTTATTCTTAGTAGTAAGACTAGAGATGTTAGGTTTTCTGGATCCTCAAATTCAGACTTATGTGCCTCAACTAAGCTAGAGTTACTTTGCAGGTCAATATTGATTTTGAAACAGAACCGATTGATATCTCAATAGATGGAAAGAAGGTTTACTTCAAGGATATTTGGCTGTCCAATGAAGAGATAACAAGTGTAAGCTATTCAACCATTGCTTTCTATTTATGCTCGGATGACTCGTCAGAAACTAACAATTGTACAATCCAGTGTGCTTCCAGACATGTTTAAGGGTACATATCAAGCAATTAGCAAAGGAAATCCTATGTGGAATCAATTATCAGTGCCATCGAGCACACTTGCACTTTTAAGTTGGCAAATCTTCATTTGCCTTTTTAAACAAATTATTCTAATATACAGTTTCTTTTACCAACATAGGATTCTAACTCAAACTATATAAGGCTAGGATTGGATGGATTTGAAGTCAAGGATAAAATTAACACTAATTATCTTGCTATTCCATAATATTGGTATTTTGAAATCTTAAGAACACTTTTATATCCTAGAACTTCACATAACTGCCTGTTTGATTCAGAATCTATGAACCTCTTCCAACTCTCCAGTTTGTGAATACTCATTTAGACCATGTCTAAGCTAAGCAGTGAAACTGGAAAGTTTTTTAGGTGTTCGAGTTGTAAACCATGATACTTCCACCATAGAACTAAAGTCCGCAGTATGTTTTACAGCTTGAGTTCATATACTTAAATGTTTGGGTTTGTATGACAGTTGCTTTTGGATGCAGTTGCATGGTCACTGGCCATCACGACTATTCAACCTTGTCTAGTTTGGTGCATCTGAAGCCTTTGATTAGTTAATTTTGTCAATTAATTCACAGGGCCTGAAATTTTGTTTGTACAAAATTGCAGAATTAAAAGAAGTTTTTACTTTATGAACTATTCTGACATACTCTGTTAGTTATTTGTATCAACAGAACTGTCTTAAAAATGGGGGAACGAAATAATGATGAGTTTGCTTGCACCCGTTTCATTTGACTAGTGATTTGTGTGAACAAGAGGTTCAAACAAGAGCAGCATGAAAATGAAGGTGTAGTTTGGCAGCATTTATGCATTTATTGATATGATTTACTTTTCTCATCTCATTTGTCCTTACTGATACATTCTAAGACTTGAAAAATTTTGCATGCAGGTTCCAGTAGATCTTGTTATCGATCACTCAGTGCAGGTTGATGTGGCAAGATCAGAAAATGCAGTTAAAGCAAATATGGAATTTAAATTTCATCGCAATAAGGAAAGATTGATTTGGGTTTTTGAAGAGGGAATCCAATCCATTCCAAGACATGCTTGTTGTTCCACCAGGATCTGGTATTGTTCACCATATAATTAGATAGTGTTGATCATGAAGAGTGTCAAGCAGCCAATCTGATTTTGATGCTAGGTTGGAAGTTTGGGGATCAACTTATGAAATGTAATCTTCACATTATAATATGTTCATTCTATTACTTTCCTGTGTTTCGTTTAGCAATGAGGGGTTGCTGTACCCCGACTGTGTGGTAGGCACTGACTTCCTCACAACCATGGTTGATGAATTAGGTGCTGCTGGCTGGGGAGTTAGTGAAATAGAATCAGAAGCTGAATTGCTTAGCCAGCTAGAGATACTTTTAGCTATTGAACAAAAAATTAAGTTGCTTTTGAGTCATCGAACACTTCTCGGATTGTTCTATTGATCGTTGGAATCACTTCTCTCTTTTCTTTTTTATATTCTTGAAAAGCCATCATCCTTTCTTCTTTCTTTGTTGGTGTTGACCCCAGATTGATTTTGATGATTACAAAACAATTAAGCAACTTTAAGCTTGATATAGGGAAGTTCGGTCGCCTTGCAAGTAAGTATCTTCATGCAAAAATTGATTGGTAAGAGATACTTCTTTCTATTTTGCCTTAGATAATTTTATTGGCTTGGGAGTTAACTGGTTAGCTAACTTGTTATTCCATTTAGCTAGCTGCCACTACATTCAGCTAACTGATAAGCTATCTCAGTGGCTTGGCCGAGAGCCTTCCTTTTTGAGTTAGATAGTTAGCTAGCTTGTTAGCTAGTTGGAGCTCTTTCAGGTAGCTAAAGTGCTCGTTACTGTTGCTGGCCGAACGTCCTCCTTCTTTAGCTAGCTGGTTAGCTAGCTTGGGATGCCTTGGAGCTAACTAAAATCCATTTTAGCTAGCTACCATTGCCTGTTAACTTTCCTGGCCGATTACTATTTATTTTTAGCTAACTGTTTAGCTAGCTGCTGGATCTTCTAGCTAGCTGGCGTATCTTGTTAGCTAACTGCTTTACATTGGAGTTAACTGCTTAGCTAACTAATTTTCACAGGAAAGCTTGGAGCCGTGAGCTATCAAAATTTAGTTAACTGGAGAGCTAACTCCCTCTCTCTAGCCGTTTGAATTGCTTCTGTGGTTAACTGGAGAGTTAGCTACCTTTTGGTTAGTTAGCTGGAGAATTAGCTGCTCTATCCTACCGTATGGTTGCCTTTTTTCTCAGTTAGCTAGTGAGATAACTAGCTTGGGCGTGCTCTCTGTTGATTTTTCATTAGTTAGCTGGAGAGCTAACTATGGTGGACAGTTTCTCTGTTATTTTTGAACTTAGTTAGCTAGTGAGCTAACTGACTCTTCTTTAGTTAGCTGATGAGCTAACTCCCATCCTTGTGTCTCCTGCAAGCCGTGAGCCTTCCTTTTTTAGTTAGCTGGGGAGCTAACTACCATAGCATTGCTTCTTTCTTCTGCGTTGGATTTGCTCGTTAGTTAGCTGAAGAGCTAACTATCTTTGCTTAGTTAGCTGCTGAGCTAACTAAGTGCCTTGCATTTTTTCTCCAAACCGTTTACTTTTGCTATTAGTTAGCTGGGAAGCTAACTAGCAATCATTTTAGTTGCCTAAGGAGCTGCCTCTGGATGCCTTTTTTTTCTGCCGCGGCCTCTCTTGTGAGCTAGCTGACTAGCTAGCTGGGGTTTCCTGCTTATCTCTTGGCCGAATGCATTCAAGTCTTCAGCTACCTGGAGTTATTTCCAGCCAACTGCCGCTGAGTTCTTGAGTTTGCTCTTTCTCTCTTACTCTCTCTCTATTTCTATTTTAGCTACATTTAACTTTTGGATTTTTGAATCATTACAGAGTTCTTCCTTCCTCAAATGGAGATCTACATTCAATGCTTAAGGGAAACATTTACAACGGTTATATTTTCTTCCCATTTTTATTTCCATTTGTTCCTAATGTGTCTAACAGATATCTTTTTGTTGGATTATTATAAATAGCTGTGATTAGAAGCACACCATGATGATTTTTGAAAAAGAGATTACAAGAGGAAGAAATCCAAGAAAAGAGCTTTTACTGCATATTATTGAGTGGTTGATAAGAGAGTTGCTGTGCATTCAAGTTCATTCATTGCTCCAAAAAGTCGTCCGGATCATTGAAGTTTTTCAAGCAATCAAGGCTTCAGCTACTTCGACCTCGTTCATTTATTGCTGAAATTATTGCTTCAAAAGTTGTAAAGTATACTCTGAATATTTGCTCATTGTAGGAGCTTCTCTTTATTATTCTCTGATTATTTTGTAAAGGGTTAGTGTTAACCCTTGATTATTGTTGGCTTCCTTGTGCGTGAAACAAGAGGACTAGCCTGGTTTGGCTAGGGGCTTTGGCTTCCTTGTGCTGTGAAACAAGAGGACTAGCCTGGTTTGGCTAGGGGCTTTGGCTTCCTTGTGCCGTGCTAGCCTGGTGTGGCTAGGGGTTTTTGGCTGCCTTGTGCCATATAAATAAGAGGGCTAGCTGGGGAAGGCTAGAGGTTGTAATCGTTGTGATACGATTAGTGAATTCCAAAGGTTTTGGGGAGTGGATGTAGGTGCTGAGTTTGGCACCGAACCACTATAAACTTCTGTGTGTTTGTGGTTGTTTGATTCTCTATTGTTATTATTCTGTGCACCCACTTCACCGCTGCAAATAAAAATTAGGGTTTAAGCACATATCTGCATAGTAATCAATTTTTTAATACCCAATTCATCCCCTCTTGGGTTGCTACATCTGGGCAACAAGTGGTATCAGAGCAGAGTGCTCTTGATTCCTATAGCTTTGATTAGCTTGGAGCCAAAGATCAGTAGTAATCCCAATGAGTTCTATGTTGACTGAAGGACAATCAACTAATAGACCACCTTTGTTCAATGGAACAAATTACACATATTGGAAAGCACGAATGAAAATCTTCATTCAAGCACTAGATTATGATTTATGGGGAATCATAATTAATGGACCACACACCCACTATTATGATTGAAAATATTAATATTACAAAACCTGAATCTGAATGGGATGAGCAAGATAAGAAATTAGCTCAATTAAATGCTAAGGCTATGAATGTTCTTTATTGCTCTCTTGATGCAAATGAGTTTAATCGCATATCAACTTGCATGTCTGCTAAGGAAATCTGGGATAGACTTGAAGTCACCCATGAGGTACAAATCAAGTCAAGGAATCCAAAATAAATATGCTTGTTCATAAGTATGAATTATTTAAGATGGATCCTGCTGAAAATATTACTGATATGTTTACAAGATTTACTGACATTATTAATGGACTGAAAAGTCTTGGAAAATCTTATGCTAACAGTGATCTTGTTAGAAAAATCTTAAGATCTTTACCTAGGACATGGGAAGCAAAAGTCACTGCAATTCAAGAAGCAAAAGATCTCAACACTTTATCACTTGAAGAGTTGGTCGGTTCTTTGATGACTCATGAGCTTCAGCAACGACAACATATCGATGAAGATGAATCAAAGAAGAAAAGGACCATGGCTTTGAAGAGTGCAACTCAAGAAGATGAAAGTGAAGAAACCACAAGTGACAGTGAGAAAGATGATGAAATGACACTTATTTCAAGGAAATTTAAAAAGTTCATGAAGAGAAAGAAATTTGGAAAAAGAAAATAATTTGTCAAAGGAGACCATAGCAAAGATAAGAAAGAGTGAACCTCCTACATGCTATGAGTGCAAGAAGCCTGGACACATCAGACCAGATTGTCCACTATTAAAGAAAGGATCTAAAAGAATAAAGAAGAAGGCAATGATGGCTACTTGGAGCGACAGTGAAGCAACAAGTTCAGAAGATGAAGAGAAAACTGAAGTTGCAAATGTTTGCTTCATGGCTGATAATGATGAGGTAAGCCCTAACTTTTTAGATGACTTTACCTTTGATGAATTACAATGTGCATTTTATGAACTTATTGATGATTTTGCAAATTTAAGTTCAAAGAGCAAAGAATTAAAAAATGAAATCAAAAATCTTACTCTTGAAAAGGAAAGAATTTCAAAGGATAATGAATCATTGTTAAAGGAAAACCAAGATTTGAAAAATGAAGTGAATAAATTAAAACCAATTGTTGATAGATTTACTCTAAGCTCAGAAAAATTAGAAATAATTTAAATAGTCAAAGAGCTGTTTACAATAGAGCTGGTCTTGGATACAATACTTTTGAAAGACAGAATTTTTGAAAAATATTTATGAGCATGCTGATGATTCTACTAAAATTACATGTTTTAAATGTGAAAAAATTGGACACAAAGCTGTATTTGTCAAACACAAAAGATAAGAAAAATATGGGTTCCAAAAGGAACCATCTTGACTAACCCTAAAGGACCCAAGAAAGCTTGGGTACCTAAAAACAAAAATTGAAATTGTGTATGCAGGTGTGTCTTGCAACCCGAGCAATTAAAAGACAATGGTACTTGGATAGCGGGTGCTCAAGACACATGACCGGTGATGAATCATAATTCATCACTTTGGAAGCAAAAGATGGAGGTGTTGTTACTTTCGATGATAATGGCCAAGGAAAAATAATTGGCATTGGAAAAATAGGTATCACACCTCATGCTTATATTGATAATGTTTTGCTTGTGAAAGGACTGAAACACAATTTACTTAGCATTAGTCAATTATGTGACAAAGGATTTAATGTTACATTTGAATCATCCTTATGCATTGTTAAAAATCTGCTAATGAAAATATGAATTTGTTGGTCAAAGGCATGGTAATGTATACATTGTTAATTTAAATGATTTGCATGATCAAAATATTGATTGCCTAGTTGCTACAAACAATAAAACTGATAATAGTTGGTTATGGCATCGTAGGCTAGCTCATGCAAGCATGGATTTACTATCTAAATTAATTAAGAAGGATTTAGTACATGGTTTGCCAAAACTTGTTTTTGAAAAAGATAAGATTTGTAATGCTTGTCAATTTGGAAAACAAACCCGAGTATCTTTTAAATCAAAGAATTTAGTTTCAACCACTAGACCTTTGGAGCTCTTGCATATGGATTTATTCGGTCCTACAAGAACAACTAGTCTAGGAGGAAAAAGATACGGTTTTGTTGTTATTGATGATTTCTCTCGCTTTACATGGGTTTTATTTCTATCTAGTAAAGACGAAGCATTTTCAGCATTTCAAAAATTATTTAAAAGAATTACAAACGAAAAGAATTCTTCTGTTTTGTCGATACGAAGTGATCATGGAAAAGAATTTGAAAACAAATCTTTTGAAGAATTTTGTAATGAAAATGGAATTGAACATAATTTTTCTGCACCAAGAACACCACAACAAAATGGAGTAGTTGAAAGAAAGAATAGAACATTAGAGGAAATGGCGTGTACCATGTTGTGTGAAAGCAATCTTCCAAAATATTTTTGGGCAGAAGCTATCAACACTGCATGTTATATTTTAAATCATGCATTAATCAGACCTATTTTGAAAAAGACTCCATATGAACTTTAAAAGGAAGAAAACCTAATAAAGTTACTTTCATGTTTTTGGATGCCGATGTTTTGTATTAAATAATGAAAAATCAAACCTTGATAAATTTGATGCTAAGTCTGATGAAGGAATTTTTCTCGGATATTCTTTACATAGTAGAGCTTTTAGAATATTCAACAAAAAGACTTTAGTAGTTGAAGAATCAATTCATGTTATCTTTGATGAATCTAATGATCTTCCATCAAGGAAGGAAAAAGGTATAAATGATGCAGATGACATTGAAGATCAATTCAAGGACATCACACTGAAGGATAAGAACGACTCAGATACACAAGAGGTAAATGAAGAAGGGAACGCTGACCTACCTGAAGCCTCACAAGGTAATGATGAATTAGAAAGAGGTTGGAGGTATGTTCTTAGTCACCCTAAAGATCAAATTATTGGTGATCCTTCTCAAGGAGTTAGAACTAGATCATCATTTAGAGATGCTTGTAATAACTTAGCATTTGTATCTAAAATTGAACCTAAATGTTATGATGATGCTAAAAATGATGTTGATTGGATTAATGCCATGCATGAAGAACTTAACCAATTTGAAAGAAATAATGTTTGGACTCTTATTGAAAGACCTCATGATCATCAAATTATTGGAACTAAATGGGTTTATAGAAACAAATTAGATGAACATGGTAATATAATTAGAAATAAGGCAAGATTAGTAGCTAAGGGTTATAATCAAGAAGAGGAATTGATTTTGATGAAACTTATGCCCTGTTGCTAGATTAGAAGCTATTAGATTACTTCTTGCTTATGCTTGTTATATGAATTTTAAATTGTATCAAATGGATGTTAAAAGTGCTTTCTTAAATGGATACATTGCTGAACAAGTTTTTGTGGAACAGCCACCCGGCTTTGAAAATCACTTGTTTCCAAACCATGTTTTCAAATTGAACAAAGCTTTGTATGGTTTGAAACAAGCGCCCCGGCGTGGTATGAAAGATTAAGCAAATTCTTGATTAGTAATGATTTCATTCGAGGAACTGTGGATACAACTTTATTTATTAAAAGATAAATAAAGATATATTAATTATTCAAATCTATGTTGATGATATCATATTTGGTGCCACTAATGATTCTTTGTGCAAGACTTTGCTAAGCTTATGCAGGGAGAGTTCGAGATGAGTATGATGGGTGAGCTGAACTACTTCCTCGGACTACAAATTAAACAAAGCAAAGATGGATCTTCATAAGCCAATCCAAATATACCAAAGAAATGATCAAGAAGTTTGGCATGGAGACATCCAAGAGTATCGGTACCCCTATGAGCTCATCATGTAGACTTGAATCCTATAATTCTGAAAAGTCTGTTGATTTAAAATTATATAGAGGCATGATTGGATCATTATTATATTTAACTGCTAGTAGGCCAGATATTTAATTCAGTGTTTGCATGTGTGCTAGATATCAAGCCAATCCTAAAGAATCACACTTGCTTGCTGTTAAAAGAATATTTAAATATTTAAATGGAACAGTAAATTTAGGTATATGGTATGACAAACAATCTAGCATTGACTTAATAGGATACACTGATTCAGAACTTTGCTGGATGTAAATTAGATAGGAAATCAACCACTGGAACTTGCCAGTTTCTAGGTGTTAACTTAATTTCATGGTTTAGCAAAAAGCAAACTTCAGTAGCACTGTCTACGGCCGAGGCCGAATACGTTGCAGCTGAAGTTGCTGTGCTCAAATCTTATGGATTAAGCAACAGCTAGAAGATTATGGCATTAAACAAAAAGCCATTCCTATAAAATATGATAATACAAGTGCAATCAGTTTAACTAAGAATCCTATTCAACATTCCAGAACAAAACATATTAAAATTAGACATCATTTCATTAGAGATCACGTAAATAATGGAAATGTTGTTATTGAATTTTTAAATACTAAAAATCAAATTGCTGATATTTTCACTAAGCCTCTTGATGAAACAAAATTTTATGAAATCAGAAGAGAATTAGGAATGTTTGATCCAACCATTTAATGAATCAATTAATGAATTAATATAATACCTAATTGATAAGACATCTTTAATCAAATAAATTAAAATGAACATCATATCAAATTAAATGCTGTGAGCTTTAAGTCTTTTCATCTTTATGAAAGCATACTTCCATAAATTTATCCACCAACTGGCCATTTGAAACCTTTTTCATTTTATTGATGGCAGTTAACCACCAGGCAACCAAACAGTCACCTGGCCAGCTAACCATCAAGCTCTCACCCTATATAACTTTTCATCAAACCTTTTGTTTCATTCAAGCCGTCTCCCTCATTCTTCCTCATTTCAACCGATCGTCCTCTCCTTCTCTCATTCTCATCTCTTCATTCCATCAATCATTCTATCAATCTTCTTCTATTCACTCCACTTATCAATCCTCTTGAAGATAGTTGATGGCTCCCAAAAAGAAGGCAATCGCAGAGATGATGATTGTGCCGATCTTCGCCGGAAGTCTTCTACTTCTTCATCTCATATCAACTCCCTTCTTGCTCTAAATCCTTTGCTCATGGAAGGTTAGTTGATTTTAACTTCTTAGAACAGGAAGGCTTTAAAATTGGAAAACTTTTAGTTAATCAAGGTTGGGATAAGCTTTTATCTACTAAGAGACCCATTTATCCTGAGCTTATTAAGGAATTTTATGAAAACATATCTTTTGGTAGTGGAACTATCTCTTCCTTCGTGAAAAAGACCAAAATCGACCTAGATTGCAAAACGTTAGGTTGTGCTCTAAATATTCCATCTAATGGTATCTTAGAGGTCCTTCCTAGTGAACGTGGATATAAAATAGGATTAATCCTTAATATTGACGACAATGAAGCTAGTAATATTGAAACTCTAGATGCAAACATGTTATCTGTAGAAAATATGTTATTCCACAGTATCATCGCCAAAATCCTTGCCCCACGAGCTGGTTCGTTTAATGTAGTAAATGAGACATTTTTAATAGAAGTCCCTGTTGATCTACCTAACTAATGATGACTGTAATGAAAGAATCCCTGTCTAGATCTAAGGCTGCATTGCCCTACGGAATGTTTCTCACTTACATATTTGAGTTTTTCAATATTAAGCTTAAGGGAGAAACTGCAGTGGCATTACGTCACTCTGATGTTTTAATGCGCATTCACTGCACCGTATGGACTTTGCCAAACGGGATGGTATTTGGTTAAAGGTTAGATCAAGAACTGGTCAGTCGAGTATGCCCGCCAAATGTGACTCAATCCGCTTGTTCTCCTCAGAACTTCTTCAATTTTGACTTCAACCAACCGAATCCGTACCTTGCTGCTATGTCTGCTGACCAAAATCCATTTCTATCTGATCCACCCAATATGAATGCTTCTGGACCTTCTTATCGAAATGACAACCCTGCTCCTGCTCCTCTTCCTTTGGTTCGCTTATGTGATGATCAAATTCACCATATTATCAGTGAATTGACCCTTGCCACTTCTAGTCGAAGCTCTGGAGACAGTGCTTCTTCTGTCAATGATCAGACTCTTGTACCACATATTTCTTCTATTTTGAGACCATATCTCAGTTTAAAATTACTCTTAATCAACTTGTCCATGATGTGAACATTCTCAATGGAAGAGTTTTTCATCACAATGAATCTGTCATGGACCGGATCCTAAAAGAGATAAATTTCCTAAAAGGTAAGCTTGAGAATTTTGAAACTAAGGCAGAGTGGGTAGAATACCAAATGAGATCCAACGAGACCAGACCCGAGATGCAACAAATGCTGTCGACCATTGGACCGCATCTCTCTCTAGGCTGAGTCATCTCGTGGAGACTTACATCACTCTTTCTGCCGCCTCTGCGCCTGATGCTTCTTATTCTCATCCGCACCTCTGGACGCCGCCGACACAGCCTTCCTCCACAAGCCTGGATCTTCAAACAAGCCAAATGTTTCTTCAGTGCATATTTCTTCTGATGATGACAAGTGATTGTGCTTGACTTATGTAGTGAATCGTACTTAGTATCAATGCATGTTTATGACTATGTTTTATGACTTGAAACCATGACATGTAATATTTGTATTACTTTACTCTATTTGTAATGATCTGAATGACTGCTCTAATTATGTATGAATGAACATCTCCTTGATATATTATGCTTAAATTTATTCAAGACTCTTCAAACTTCTTTTTGATTAATGACAAAAAGGGGGAGAAGAATATTGCATACATTAAGGAATGGAGTAAAATAATAACTCCATATATTCAGGGGAGAAAAGAGTTCACTTATTCAGTTTGACAGGGGGAGTAAGTAATGTTTTTCTGATTACACTCCTGTCTATTTATTAAACTTCCTATAATGCTTCTTTCATGCTTAAGGGTTTTGTCATCATCAAAAAGGGGAGATTGTTGACCCCAGATTGATTTTGATGATTACAAAATAATTAAGCAATTCTAAGCTTGATACAGGGAAGTTCGGTCGCCTTGCAAGTAAGTATCTTCGTGCAAAAATTGATTGGTAAGAGAATACTTCATTCTATTTTGCCTTAGATAATTTTATTGGCTTGGAGTTAACTGGTTAGCTAACTTGTTATTCCATTTAGCTAGCTGGCACACCTTCAGCTAACTGATAAGCTATCTCAGTGCTTGGCCGAACGTCATCCTTTTTGAGCTAGCTGGTTAGCTAGCTTGTTAGCTAGCTAGTCTTTCAGTTAGCTAAGTGCTCGTCACTGTGCTGGCCGAACGTCCTCCTTTTTAGCTAGCTGGTTAGCTAGCTTGGGATGCCTTGGAGCTAACTGGATTTCATTTTAGCTAACTACCGTTGCCTGTTAACTTTCCTGGCTGAATATCTTTATTTTTAGCTAACTGTTGAGCTAGCTGCCGGATCTTTTAGCTAGCTGGCGTATTCTGCTTTACTTGGAGCTAACTGCTTAGCTAACTATTTTCATAGGAAAGCTTGGAGCCGTGAGCTATCAAAATTTAGTTAACTGAGAGCTAACTCCCTCTCTCTCTGGCCGTTTGAATTGCTTTTGTAGTTAACTGGAGAGCTAGCTACCTTTTTAGTTAGCTGGAGAGTTAGCTGCTTTATTCTGACGTATGGCTGCCTTTTGCTCAGTTAGCTAGTTAGCTAACTAGCTTGGACTGTTGATTTTTCTCTGCTAACTTTGGATGGTTTCTCTGTTGTTTTTGAACTTAGTTAGCTAGTGAGCTAACTGACTTTCTTTAGTTAGCTATTGAGCTAACTCCCATCACCTGTGTCTCCTGCAAGCCATGAGCCTTCATTTTAGTTAGCTGGGGAGCTAACTACCATAGCATGCTTCTTTCCTCTGCGTTTATTTGCTGTTAGTTAGCTGAAGAGCTAACTATCTTTGCTTAGTTAGCTTGAGCTAACTAAGTGCCTTGCACTTTTTCTCTGGCCGTTTACTTTTGCTGTTAGTTAGCTGGGAAGCTAACTAGCAACCATTTTAGTTGCCTAAGGAGCTGCCTCTGGATGCCTTTTTTCTGCCGTGGCCTCTCTTGTGAGCTAGCTGACTAGCTAGCTGGGGTTTCCTGCTTATCTCTTGGCCGAATGCATTCAAGTCTTCAGCTACCTGGAGTTATTTCCAGCCAACTGCCGCCTGAGTTCTTGAGTTTGCTCTTTCTCTCTTACTCTCTCTCTATTGCTATTTTGCTACATTTAACTTTTGATTTTTGAATCATTTCAGGTTCTTCCTTCCTCAAATGGAGATCTGCATTCAATGCTTAAGGGAAACATTTACAACGGTTATATTTTCTTTCCATTTTTATTTCATTTGTTCCTAATGTGTCTAACGGATATCTTTTTGTTGGATTATTATAAATAGCTGTGATTAGAAGCACACTATGATGATTTTTGAAAAAGAAATTACAAGAGGAAGAAATCCAAGAAAAGAGCTTTTACTGCATATTATTGAGTGGTTGATAAGAGAGTTGCGGTGCATTCAAGTTCATTCATTGCTCCAAAAAGTCATCCAGATCATTGAAGTTTTTCAAGCAATCAAGACTTCAGCTACTTCTACCTCGTTCATTTATTGCTGAAATTATTGCTTCAAAAGTTGTAAAGTATACTCTGAATATTTGCTCATTGTAGGAGCTTCTCTTTATCATTCTTTGATTATTTTGTAAAAGGGTTAGTGTTAACCCTTGATTATTGTTGGCTTCCTTGTGCCGGTAAAAAATAAGAGGACTAGCCTGGTTTGGCTAGGGGTTTTGGCTTCCTTGTGCCGTGAAACAAGAGGACTAGCCTGGTTTGGCTAGGGGTTTTTGGCTGCCTTGTGCCATATAAACAGAGGGCTAGCCGGGGAAGGCTAGAGGTTGTAATCGTTGTGATACGATTAGTGGAATTCCAAAGGTTTTGGGGAGTGGATGTAGGTGCTGAGTTTGGCACCGAACCACTATAAACTTCTGTGTGTTTGTGGTTGTTTGATTCTCTATTGTTATTATTCTGTGCACCCACTTCACCGCTGCAAATCAAAATTAGGGTTTAAGCACATATCTGCATAGTAATTAATTTTTAATAACCCAATTCATCCCCCCTCTTGGGTTGCTACATCTGGGCAACAAATGGTGTCAGAGTAGGTGCTCTTGATTCCTATAGCTTTGATTAGCTTGGAGTCAAAGATCAGTAGTAATCCTAATGAGTTCTATGTTGATTGAAGGACAATCAACTAATAGACCACCTTTGTTCAATGGAACAAATTACACATATTGGAAAGCACGAATGAAAATCTTCATTCAAGCACTAGATTATGATTTATGGGGAATCATAATTAATGGACCACACACACCCACTATTATGATTGAAAATATTAATATTACAAAATCTGAATCTGAATGAGATGAGCAAGATAAGAAATTATATCAATTAAATGCTAAGGCTATGAATGTTCTTTATTGCTCTCTTGATGCAAATGAGTTTAATCGCATATCAACTTGCATATCTACTAAGAAAATATGGGATAAACTTGAAGTCACCCATGAGGGTACAAATCAAGTTAAGGAATCCAAAATAAATATGCTTGTTCATAAGTATGATTATTTAAGATGGATCCTGCTAAAAAAATTACTGATATGTTTACAAGATTTACTGACATTATTAATGGACTGAAAAGTCTTAGAAAATCTTATGCTAACAGTGATCTTGTTAGAAAAATCTTAAGATCTTTACCTAGGACATGGGAAGCAAAAGTTACTACAATTCAAGAAGCAAAAAATCTCAACACTTTATCACTTGAAGAGTTGGTCGGTTCTTTGATGACTCATGAGCTTCAGCAACGATAACATATCGATGAAGATGAATCAAAGAAGAAAAGGACCATGCTTTGATGAGTGCAACTCAAGAAGATGAAAGTGAAGAAACCATAAGTGACATTGAGAAAGATGATGAAATGACACTTATTTCAAGGAAATTTAAAAAGTTCATGAAGAGAAAGAAATTTGAAAAAAGAAAACAATTTGTCAAAGGAGACCATAGCAAAGATAAAAAAAAAGAGTGAACCTCCAACATGCTATGAGTGCAAGAAGCCTGGACACATCAGACCAGATTGTCCACTATTAAAGAAAGGATCTAAAAGAATAAAGAAGAAGCCAATGATGGCTACTTGGAGTAACAGTGAAGCAACAAGTTCAGAAGATGAAAGAAAACTAAAGTTGCAAATGTTTGCTTCATGGCTGATAATGATGAGGTAAGCCCTAATTTTTTAGATGACTTTACCTTTGATGAATTACAATATGCATTTTATGAACTTATTAATGATTTTGCAAATTTAAGTTCAAAGAGAAAAGAATTAAAAAATGAAATCAAAAATCTTACTTTTGAAAGGAAAGAATTTCAAAGGATAATGAATCATTGTTAAAGGAAAATCAAGATTTGAAAAATAAAGTGAATAAATTAAAACAATTGTTGATAGATTTACTCTAAGCTCAAAAAAATTAGAAATAATCTTAAATATCAAAGAGCTATTTACAATAGAGCTGGTATTGGATACAATACTTTTAAAAGACAGAAATTTTTGAAAAATATTTATGAGCATGATGATTCTACTAAAATTACATGTTTTAAATGTGGAAAAATAGGACACAAAGCTATATTTGTCAAACACAAAAGATAAGAAAAATATGGGTTCCAAAAGGAACCATCTTGACTAACCCTAAAGGACCCAAGAAAGCTTGGGTACCTAAAAACAAAAATGAAATTGTGTATGCAGGTGTGTCTTGCAACCCGAGTAATTAAAAGACAATGGTACTTGGATAGTGGGTGCTCAAGACACATGACAGATGATGAATCAATTCATCACTTTGGAAGCAAAAGATGAAGGTGTTGTACTTTCGGTGATAATGGCCAAGGAAAAATAATTGGCATTGGAAAAATAGGTATCACACCTATGCTTATATTGATAATGTTTTACTTGTAAAAGGATTGAAACACAATTTACTTAGCATTAGTCAATTATGTGACAAAGGATTTAATGTTACATTGAATCATCCTTATGCATTGTTAAAAATCCTATAATGAATATGAGATTTGTTGGTCAAAGGCATGGTAATGTATATATAGTTAGTTTAAATGATTTGCATGATCAAAATATTGATTGCCTAGTTGCTACAAACAATAAAACTGATAACGGTTGGTTATGGCATCGTAGGCTAGCTCATGCAAGCATGGATTTACTATCTAAATTAATTAAGAAGATTTAGTACATGGTTTGCCAAAACTTGTTTTGAAAAAGATAAGATTTGTAATGCTTATCAATTTGGAAAACAAACTCGAGTATCTTTTAAATCAAAGAATTTAGTTTCAACCACTAGACCTTGGAACTCTTGCATATGGATTTATTCGGTCCTACAAGAACAAGTAGTCTAGGAGGAAAAAGATATGGTTTTGTTGTTATTGATGATTTCTCTCGCTTTACATGGGTTTTATTTCTATCTAGTAAAGATGAAGCATTTCCAGCATTTCAAAAATTATTTAAAAGAATTACAAACGAAAAGAATTCTTTGTTTTGTTGATACGAAGTGATCATGGAAAAAAATTTGAAAACAATCTTTTGAAGATTTTGTAATGAAAATGGAATTAAACATAATTTTTCTGCACCAAGAACACCACAACAAAATGGAGTAGTTGAAAGAAAGAATAGAACATTAGAGAAAATGGTGCGTACCATGTTGTGTGAAAGCAATCTTCCAAAATATTTTTGGGCAGAAGCTATCAACACTGCATGTTATGTTTTAAATCATGCATTAATTAGACATGTTTTGAAAAAGACTCCATATGAACTTTGAAAGGAAGAAAACCTAATATAAGTTACTTTCATTTTTTGGATGATGATGTTTTGTATTAAATAATGAAAATTAAACCTTGATAAATTTGATGCTAAGTTTGATGAAGGAATTTTTTTCGGATATTCTTTACATAGTAGAGCTTTTAGAATATTCAACAAAAAGAATTTAGTAGTTGAAGAATCAATTCATGTTATCTTTGATGAATCTAATGATCTTCCATCAAGGAAGGAAAAAGGTATAAATGATGCAGATGACATTGAATATCAATTCAAGGATATCATACTGAAGGATAAGAATGACTCAAATACACAAGAGGTAAATGAAGAAGGGAATATTGACCTACCTGAAGCCTCACATGGTAATGATGAATTAGAAAGAGGTTGGAGGTACGTTCTTAGTAACCCTAAAGATCAAATTATTGGTGATCCTTCTCAAGGAGTTAGAACTAGATCATCATTTAGAGATGTTTGTAATAACTTAGCATTTGTCTCTAAAATTGAACCTAAATGTTATGATGATGCTAAAAATGATGTTGATTGGATTAATGCCATGCATGAAGAACTTAACCAATTTGAAAGAAATAATGTTTGGACTCTTATTGAAAGACCTCATGATCATCAAATTATTGGAACTAAATGGGTTTATAGAAACAAATTAGATGAACATGGTAATATAATTAGAAATAAGGCAAGATTAGTAGCTAAGGGTTATAATCAAGAAAGGGAATTGATTTTGATGAAACTTATGCCCCTGTTGCTAGATTAGAAGCTATTAGATTACTTCTTGCTTATGCTTGTTATATGAATTTTAAATTGTATCAAATGGATGTTAAAAGCACTTTCTTAAATGGATACATTGCTGAACAATTTTTGTGGAACAGCCACCCGGCTTTGAAAATCACTTGTTTCCAAACACGTTTTCAAATTGAACAAAGCTTTGTATGGTTTGAAACAAGCACCCCGGCGTGGTATGAAAGATTAAGCAAATTCTTGATTAGTAATGATTTTATTCGAGGAACTGTGGATACAACTTTATTTATTAAAAGATAAAATAAAGATATATTAATTATTCAAATCTATGTTGATGATATCATATTTGGTGCCACTAATGATTCTTTATGCAAGGACTTTGCTAAGCTTATGCAGGGAGAGTTCGAGATGAGTATGATGGGTGAGCTGAACTACTTCCTTAGACTACAAATTAAACAAAGCAAAGATGTGATCTTCATAAGCCAATCCAAATATACCAAAGAAATGATCAAGAAGTTTGGCATGCAGACATCCAAGAGTATCGGTACCCCTATGAGCTCATCATTTAGACTTGAATCTTATAATTCTAAAAAGTCTGTTGATTAAAATTATATAAAGGCATGATTGGATTATTATTATTTAACTGCTAGTAGGCCAGATATTTGTTCAGTGTTTGCATGTGTGCTAGATATTAGGCCAATCCTAAAGAATCACACTTGCTTGCTGTTAAAAGAATATTTAAATATTTAAATGGAACAGTAAATTTAGGTATATGGTATGATAAACAATCTAGCATTGACTTAATAGGATACACTGATTCAGATTTTACTGGTTGTAAACTTGATAGAAAATCAACTAGTGGAACTTGCCAGTTTCTAGGTGTTAACTTAATCTCATGGTTTAGCAAGAAGCAAACTTTAGTAGCATTCTTTACAGCTGAGGCTGAATACATTGCAGCTGAAAGTTGCTGTGCTCAAATCTTATGGATTAAGCAACAGCTAGAAGATTATGGCATTAAACAAAAAGACATTCCTGTAAAATGTGATAATACAAGTGCAATCAGTTTAACTAAGAATCCTATTCAACATTCAGATCAAAACTTATTGAAATTAGACATCATTTCATTAGAGATCACGTAAATAATGAAAATGTTGTTATTGGATTTTTAAACACTGAAAATCAAATTGCTGATATTTTCACTAAGCCTCTTAATGAAACAAAATTTTATGAAATCAGAAGAGAATTAGGAATGTTTGATCCAACCATTTAATGAATCAATTAATGAATTAATATAATACCTAATTGATAAGACATCTTATAATCAAATCAATTAAAATGAACATCATATCAAATTAAATGTTGTGAGCTTTAAGTCTTTTCATCTTTATGAAAGCATACTTCCATAAATTTATCCACCAATCGGCCATTCGAAGCCTTTTTCATTTTATTGATGGCAGTTAACCGACCAGGCAACCAAACAGTCACCTGGCCAACTAACTATCAAGCTCTCACCCTATATAAGCTTTTCACCAAACCTTCTGTTTCATTCAAGTCGTCTCCCTCATTCTTCCTCATTTCAACCGATCGTCCTCTCCTTCTCTCATTCTCATCCTCTCTTCATTCCATCAATCATTCTATCAATCTTCTTCTATTCACTCCACTTATCAATCTCTCTTGAAGATAGTTGATGGCTCCCAAGAAGAAGGCAATCGCCAGAGATGATGATTGTGCCGATCTTCGCCGAAAGTCTTCTACTTCTTCATCTCATATCAACTCCCTTCTTGCATCTAAATCCTTTGCTCATGGAAGGTTAGTTGATTTTAACTTCTTAGAACATGAAGGCTTTAAAATTTGAAAACTTTTTGTTAATCAAGGTTGGGATAAGCTTTTATCTACTAAGAGACTCATTTATCCTGAGCTTATTAAGGAATTTTATGAAAACATATCTTTTGGTAGTGGAACTATCTCTTCCTTCATGAAAAAGACCAAAATCGATCTAGATTGCAAAATGTTAGGTTGTGCTCTAAATATTCTATCTAAAGGTATCTTAGAGGTCCTTCCTAGTGAACATGGATATAAAATAGGATTAATCCTTAATATTGATGACAATAAAGCCAGTAATATTGAAACTCTAGATGCAAACATGTTATCTGTAGAAAATATGTTATTCCACAGTATCATCGCCAAAATCCTTGCCCCATGAGCTGGTTCGTTTAATGTAGTAAATGATAGAGACATATGTTTAACGTATGACATTTTAATAGAAGTCCCTGTTGATTTACCTAACCTAATGATGACTGTAATGAAAGAATCCCTGTCTAGATCTAAGGCTGCATTGCCCTACAGAATGTTTCTCACTTACACATTTAAATTTTTTAATATTAAGCTTAAGGGGAAAACTGCAGTGGCATTACGTCACCCTAATGTATTTAATACGCATTCACTACACCGTATGAACTTTGCCAAACGGGATGGTATTTGGTTAAAGGTTAGATCAAGAACTGGTCAGTCTAGTATGCGGCCGTCAAATGTGACTCAATTCGCTTGTTCTTCTCAGAACTTCTTCAATTTTGACTTCAACCAACCGAATTCATACCTTGCTGCTATGTCTGCTGACCAAAATCCATTTCTATCTTATCCAGCCAATATGAATGCTTCTGGACCATCTTATCGAAATGACAACCCTGCTCCTGCTCCTTTTCCTTTGGTTCGCTTATGTGATGATCAAATTCACCATATTATCAGTGAATTGACCCTTGCCACTTCTAGTCGANGAAAAAGAGGGAAGAAAAATAGAAGAAAAAGAAAGAGAAAAAGAGAGAAAAATTATGTGAAAAATCTTGTTGAAAAATCTTGTGAAAAGAATCATTTGAAGGAGAGTTTTATTGTTTGTAAGAGAGGTTTATTGGAGAGTTACATTCATTGTTTCAAAGCCACTCGTGCTCATTTATTTTTGATTTTTGGCGTGGTGATTCAAGCTCCAACAATCAAAGAACATTCAAGCTTCAATCAAAGGATTCATTGGTGCTCCGGTGTGCTCAAAGGAAGAAGCCATTTTGTGAAGTGTTCTTCAATATTTTGATAAGTATTTCTTGTTGAATATCTGCTCATTTATTAGGAGCTTATTGTATTAAGATTGATATACTTGTGCTTAACATTGTAAGGCTTGCTTGTGCCCGTAAACAAGTGTGCTAGCCTGGAGGGCTAGTGTGTAAGGTCCCCTTATACCCGTAAATAAGAAGACTAGCTTGGAGGGCTAGTGTGTAAAGTCCCCTTGTACCCGTAAACAAGAAGACTAACTTGGAGGGCTAGTGTGTAAAGTCCCCTTGTACCCTTAAACAAGAAGACTAGCTTGGAGGGCTAGTGTGTAAGGCTTGATTGCTTGTGCCCGTAAACAAGTTTGCTAGCTAGGTAGGCTAGTGGTGATAATAAAATTCCCAAGGTGTTCTTGGGGAGTGGATGTAGGTGCAGGTTGGCACCAAACCACTATAAATCCCTTGTGTTTGATTATGCTCTTAATTGTGTTGCGTGCATATTATCTTCACTGCACTACACTTAGCTTATTTGTGAAAGAAATTTAATTGCACATACTTGGTAGACAGCTTAGTTAATTTTTGAGAAACCCAATTCACCCCCCCTCTTGGGTTGCTATATCTGGGCAACACTGACAAAAATGAACCATGTGGAATAGCTTTAAGTAAACCCGTAAGGATACGAAAATCAACTATTTCAGATGATTATTTGGTTTATTTGCAAGAGTCAGATTTTGATTATGGCATTAATGAAAATCCTATTATATTTTCACAAGCCATTAACAGCGATAAGTCTAATAAATGGATTAATGCTATCAAAGATGAGTTAAAATCAATGGATGAAAATAATGTCTCAGATCTTACCGAATTGCTAGAAGGTTCTAAACGAGTTATGTAAGTGGGTTTTTAAGACCAAACATGACATGAATGGCAATATCGAACGTTTTAAAGCTAGACTTGTTGCCAAGGGTTATACTCAGAAGGATGGCATTGATTATAAAGAGACATTTTCATCTGTTTCAAAGAAAGATTTATTAAGAATCATTATGGATTTTATAGCTCAATATGATTTAGAGTTACATCAAATAGATGTGAAAACTGCCTTTCTTAATGGGGATATAAAGGAAGAAATTTATATGGATCAACCTAAACATTTTTTCGTGGAAGGAAAGGATCATATGGTGTGTAAACTCAAGAAATCGATACATGGACTTAAACAAGCTTTTAGACAATGGTATATTAAGTTCAATGATACTATTACATCTTTTGGTTTTTATGAAAATATCGTTGATCGGTGCATTTACCGAAAGATTTATGAAAATAAGTTTATATTTTTGGTTCTATATGTTGATGATATTTTGCTTGCTGCTAATGATTTAGGAATCTTGTATAAGACTAAAATTTTCTCTCTAAGAATTTTGAGATGAAAGATATGGGAGAGGCATCTTATGTGATTATAATTTTAATATTCAGAAAGAGATCACATGGATTGTTAGGGTTGTCTCAGAAAGCTTACATCGAGAAAATTCTTGGAAGATTTAATATGAACAACTGTTCAGCAGGTATTATCTCAATACAAAAAGGGGATAAATTTAGTCTTATGCAATGTCCAAAGAATGATGTGGAACATAAGCAAATGAAATCTACTTCATATGCTTCTACTGTGAGTAGCTTGATGTATTTGCAAACTTGCATAAGACCAGATATTAGCTTCGCGGTTGGGATGTTGGACCGATATTAGAGTAACCCTGGTATTGATCATTGGAAAGATACAAAGAAAGTGATGAGATACCTTCAAGGAACTAAGGATTATATGCTCACATTTAAAAGGTCTGATCACTTGGAAGTGATTGGATATTTAGATTCAGATTTTGCTGGTTGTATTGATAGTAGAAAGTCAACCTTTGGCTATGTGTTCTTGTTGGGAGAAGGGGCAATTTTATGAAAAAGTGCTAAACAATCTGCCATTGCCTCATCCACTATGGAAGCAAAGTTCGTAGCATGTTATGAAGCTACAATTAATGCATTATGACTATGGAACTTTATTCCAGAATTTGGGGTTGTCGACACCATTACCAAGCCGCTGAAAAATTATTGTGATAATTCCGCAATAGTTTTCTTCTTCAAAAATGACAAATATTTCAGAGGTGCTAAACATATGTAATTAAAGTACTTTACTATCAAGAAGAGGTTTAGAGTGTGCATTGAACATGTTAGAACAGATCTTTTGATTGCGGATCCTTTAACTAAAGGTTTACAACCAAAGACATTTAAACATTTAAAGAACATGTACATAGAATGGGTCTTGGTTTTATTAAAGATTAATTATGATGATATTATGACACTCTTAAGCTCATTAATATGATACGTTTCTGGTTTTATTAAATTATTTCTTGTTCCTTATGCTTGTATACTCTTAATGTTTTGAATAAGAAAATTAATGTGCCTTTAAGATAATTAAGTGGACATTAAGTTATTTATGTATAAATTATGTGACTTAACTTGATAAGTTGCTAATATAGTAGTATATGGAAGGGAGTATGTAATTTATATATGTATGACTGCAATAACTCTTATTTTGTAATTTATTATGTTAAAGTCAATCATGATAAAAGAATGGCATTATGAAATTTAATTTTGCGCGCATGATGTTTACACTATTAAATATTAATGTCATGAACTATTGACTCAAGTAGAAGAATGTTAGATTAATCTTTACTTCACGTGCCGAAGGCGAAGAGTTGCCCCTTTCTCTAACTTGCGCATATGCGAAAGGCTAAGGGCCACCGTTAAGTATAGACAAAGAGCCACCGCTCTTTGTTCTAATAGGATGTTAATGGTCTGAAAGTTTAAGCTATTAATATTAAGTCATTAATTCTGATATTTGATGAAATTACCAATTGAAAGTTATCTATATAAATAATTGGTCCTTTCTCAACCAAATCAAATTAGCAGTTAAAAATCTATCAAGTTAAATGCTACGAAAGAAAGAAATAAGGTTAAGAGAGAGCAATTAGTTATTTCATAAGAGGATGTCAAAACCCAACTATCTACTATTATGATGAATTTTTTATCAAGTAAGTATTTTATATTTAATTTTATATAATAAATTATTTATTGAAGATTTTATATGCTAACAAATTTTTTTAGATTGAGGAATCCTCCACATTTTCAGCTTCCTCCAAATGGAGCTTGGTATTCCAAGATATGATGATCTTTTTTTATATTGAGTCAGGCAGGATCCTCCACATTCTCAGCTTCCTCCAAATGGAGCTTGGTATTCCAAGATATGATGATCTTTTTTTATATTGAGTCAGGCAGGATCCTCCACATTTCGGCTTCCTCCAATGGAGCTTGACCAAGACTTCCATGTGAAACGGACAAGTTGGCCCCTCTGCTGTCTACTTCCATGCATGTTAAATAAAACATAACGACTTGATTAACCGAGGAACAGCTGGGTTGTATGAATATTCAAAAAAAAAAAAAAAATCGCTTCTCCGCCTTCCCGTCAAAGAAAAATCGCGTGGACTCGCTCGGACGTCATCGAAGGCCTTGTCGACGCCGAAGACTTATTTGATAATCCAATTAGAGATGAGAACACGTGTTATGGACTGTTGAGAGATGCGGACTGCCGAAGAATAACGAAAATGCTACGTCAGCCTGCTGGCTTCCATCCTCCCGTTGTATTCATTTGGTTTATTGACCGGAAGATGGATTTGAACTTGGATAAGGGAAGAGGGTAACTGGTCTTATTTATTTATTTTAAATGTGATAATAATCTTCTGGAGCAGAGTTGGTTAGACTGATGATTTGTTGACATTTCTTATGATTGGATTTTTTTAAAAATAAATATTTTATTCTATTCTTGTTCATAGTTTTTTTTTTTTTTCAAGATCAATTTAATTATTGGGTGACTTGAATTATTCATGAACTTCACCAAGTATGCATCTCTCCAGATTGAGGAACTGTTGTTTCGTGATTGTTTTTATTGTTTCCTATTGTTGATGCCGCTTTTGTGCTTCCTATTCATATCATCAAATTGCCTGGAGAGTTCTTGGCTCTTGGTGGGTCTATGACTTTTGTGTCATATTGCTTTCAAATTCGGCATCAATGAAAACTGAACTCAATCAATATTACGTTATGTAGTTAGATGTAATGAGATGGTAGGTGCTATTTTAAACTCAGATGAGCAGTGTGTACAGGTTAAATTGCCTAGGAGTTGTTGCTGACTATTTCTTAGTTCTTTTTCTTTGAAAGTTCATGCATGGGGTTTCCTTTCATTCCAAGACTGCACAAGGGCTGGAACTCACCTTATTATTTATTCGCATCTTGGGATTGACTTGACTTAGACCTGCATTTTGGTGTTGGATGCACCGACTGTTAGACTAAAATTAAATATATTGATTCCTATCATATATGCAAAAATATGGGATCAATATATTTATCATAAAAAATAAAGTAAATTATGATCAAAACATAAATACCTTCAGTCATTGCTCCACGGTTGACTTTTCTTCCAGATGAGGGTAAGGTTCTTCCATACCTTATAGTCTTTCTCAGCGATAGTGTAAACTTCCGTAGAGACCAGGCAGGGACCTTCCCGTTTTATATTTCTTTATGCCTTATCTGTCCATTACAGAGGGCACTTCAAACAGATGTGATTGAGGGATGTTTATCTTAATCGTGGATTCAAATTTTGAATTCATGTAATCCCTTGATATCGGAATATAGGACCATCTTAATCGTATCTAACCGATACGCTTAATGGGAAAAAAAAACAACATTCTTTCACTTAGTCCGTATATTCTATTACTATAGTAAGAAATAGAATACATGAATCATGACAATAGGTCCTCTTAAAATCGAGTATTATTTACCATGTATCACAATATATTATATTTCCCAAACATAAACTCATATAACTTAATGAATAAACCCCATGTTTATTCTAGGTCCAACTTAATGATGCTCATTACAAAATAAATGTACACTAAATAACTGAATGTGAGAAAACATCACAACCATAAAAGAGTTTCATTGTACAAGTAGTTGTCATGCAACTAAATTATATCATGAGACCAACTTCCATTCGTACCACATGATCCTTAAAATTCTTAATTGGCATGCCTTTAGTCAAGGATCAGCTATCATCAATTCAGTGCTAACATGTTCTATGACCACTTTATTTTCTTTAACACATTCTCTTATGGCTAAATACTTAATGTCGATGCGTTTACTTTGACTACCACTCTTATGGTTTTTAGCCAAAAATACAGTAGTTGAATTGTCATAGTACAATTTAATTGGCATAGCAATAGAATCAACAATTCTAAGCCTTGAGATGAAACTCTTCAATTATACATCGTGGAATATAGCCTTAAAACAAGCAATGAACTCTGCTTGCATATATATAGTAGAGGTAGCAGTCAGATATGTACCTCATGACCTTTTAGTAGCTCGATCTCCAATGGTCTAAACCTGGATTACTCTGATATCTTCCCAACATTCTAACTGCAAATGCTATGTCAGGCCTTGTATAGACCTGAGTATACATCAAGCTACCAACAACTAAGATATATGGAGTGTTTTTCATTTCCTCCCTCTCAAAGTCATTCCTTAGGCACTGACTCAAATTGAATCTGCCACCCTTGACTATGGGAGCTATACATGATGAACATCTTTCATCCAAAATCTCTCTAAGATTTTGTTGATACAGGTTTCTTGAGATAGACCTAAAACACTTTGAAATCTGTCTCTCTGAATTTTAATACCAATGACATAAATTGCAACTGCCTCTGGTGGCTGTTGTAAGCAGCACTAGTTGCTTCCCATGGCAGCAGCTATTCTTGTTCCTGCTACTTTTGACTCTGCTACTGGCCTGCTGCTGCTGAATCTTGTTATTCCCATTAGCTGTTTGCTGCCGTGGGATACCTCCATGCCAGTGTCCCTTATCCTCCCCTGACCTGCCTGCCCAGCCCAAACACCCAATCCTATTAAATCCCCTAAGCTGGGGGCTCAGTGAAGTGTCTTTAGGTGGTATTTATGAACCATGCATACATATTTTGTCATTAAACAGCTCATAATTTGGTAATATTTTCAACTTGTGTAATCTGTCCAAACTTGTGTATTCTCTCTATTGTAATGTATAACTAGAATAGATGAGCAACAACCTAATAATTTGCATCAGCTATAAAATGATAGCTTATAATAGGTGCAGCTTGTGTACCTTAAAACATGTTTTGTACCTATTTTACAGCAGTTGAATGACTGCATAATTACATCATTCTTCCAATTATAAAATGAATCTTGAGTTACTCTTGATTTTTAATTGGCATAATAATTCTCCAAATTATTCTTGAACATCAAATTATGCATGGCTTATCCAACAAGTCTTGACTAATTTGAAGTATTTGCAAATTTTATGACTTGTTGATGAAGTACTCTTGGATTGCATATTAATGGTGTTTTTCTTTTTTAAAAAAATTCTTCTTCTGTTTCTGGTGATGGTTTAGCTGTTTGTTCTGTTGTCTGCTTAGATAACCATGGGAAATCATGGCCTGTATCTGCAACCGAATGACATCCATAATATTGCTATCTGGGTTGTGTGTAGAATGTTGCTTACCCATTGAAAGCGGGGAAGATGATAAAGAACAATTAGAGCTCTTATTATCATTATTATTTTGGGGGCAAAACTTGCTGACTCTTCTGGTTTTTTACTTTTTTTTTTTTTTTTTTTTCATTCATGCAGTTTGTGATCCCAAGAGTCTTCTCTTCATATTCGGTATGCAGTTGGACTTCAGTGATGCACTTATTGGTGGAGGTTTCTCATTTAAGAACCCAAACGCAATGCAAACCTGCGGTTGTGGTAAATCCTTTTCCGCTGAACACGGTACAAGTCCAAGATCTGGACAATGTTTGTGAGTTGGGTAAGACTCTGTATTTGTGGGGAATTCATTCCTCAAAGCTTGCAAGACTTAGAAAACTTGTGGATACGTTAAAGGTTATGCTGGAGACTCTTAGATTATTAAGAAGAAACTTATGTTAATAGTGCTCTAGATGCTTAGGTAGTTATTTCCTTCTCTTCTTTTTCTTCTCCCCACTTTTTTTTCCCATATTATATATGTATATATATATTGGGCATGCTGAACCATCCGCCCGAACTTGAACATTGCCCTTTCTTTATCTCCCATGCTTACTTTCTCCTTTATCCTGACCACTAATCGTGTTTCAACCCGTCTTAAACAATAAGGTAGTGTTTGATAGAAAAAATATTATCCATGGATAAGTGTACGGGATAGAGTTTGTCCCCTAGCTATCCCTAGGGATATCTCTTGACTATCCCATTGATTATATCAAATGCAAAAAGGTAAATCCATAGGATAACTTTTTTTTACTTTTATTTGGAGGGATAACCAGCTATTCCTGCATTCTCTAGGGAATAAATTGAGGGGATATCCCATGGTTAACCATGGTTAACCATGGATTATCCCTTTGGTTAACTTTATTCCCAGCTATCCCTTATAGTTATGGCTTTTGGGAATAAGAGGGGATATCCCCAATCCATGGTTAACTTTATTCCCAGCTATTCCTTATAGTTATGGCCCCCTCTTATTTCTTATTTTAAACACTACCTAAAAGAAATATCAATTACCCAATTTGAACAGGTTGACTATCAAATGTGGATGCAGACCTGCGAGTCCTTTCCGGTCAGAAATCCTGCATTTGATTTGGCTTCATTGTGTACGTCACAGCATTCAAGTCGCTTGCCTAAATGTATAGTCTTGTTCTGAGTAGGCTTGTTTGCCATGGATCATGAGTGAAGAAATGTCCAGCTGGATATCAATGAAGCTTAACAACAGACCTAACTAAAAACTACAGGGAAGCAAGGGGAGAGCCATGTCTACCTTGGGTTCAATAATAAACCGAGGAGCGAGACTTGGGACAAGCTTATTCAGGTCAAAAGTACTGAATCTTGGAATGAGATTCTTCATACTTGGTGATGACGCCTGATCACTGGTCTTGAACGTCGGGAGAAGAGAGCTGCTTAATCCACGGTCCCATGCCTGATCGGATGGCCTGCAAAAAGTCCCAAGACCGGAGGGGTGCTTCGGTGGGGACCCTCCGACGCTCAAGTCAGTAACCGGGGTCACAGCTGAGGGAGAGCTCAGACGAGCTCCGAGGAAAAAAATGAGTCCACAGAAAGAAGGGAGTCCCTTTCTGAGTATCAGGGTAGCGAGCATATGAGTTTGCGTACCTTGTTCCTAAGTGGACTTACCCTTTTATAGAGGGTTGACACCTGCACAACCACATGGAGTTTCGTAAGAAAGGAATATCCGCGGGATTTGTGGGGTTGCGTAAATTTGGGCTGGTTGGTGGGTCTTGTCTCATCGAAGAGGGGAAAAGTTGTTGGTGAGCTACGTCCCATCAGTCTGTGGGGCTGACAGGTAGTTAGGTCCAATCCCATCAGCGGCATGACCTGTGGATAGTTGGGCCTGGGGATGCCAGGCGGCGCGGGTCAGAAGGACGGCGGCGTGAACAGCCAGGACCATTCTGGGGCTGACTTGAGATAGTCTTGACCCTCCAAAGGGCACCGAGGCCGAGCAGGGCCGACTCGGAAGACCTGAAGATGCCAGGGCGGGGCCGACTAGGGAAGGTCGGAGCTGACTCGGCCGACTTGGAGATGCCGGGGCCGAGCGGGGCCGACCAGGGAAGGTCAGGGCCTACTTGGCCGACTTGGAGATGCCGGGGCCAAGCGGGCCGACCAGGGAAGGTCGGGGCCGACTTGGCCGACTTGAAGATGCCGGGGCCGAGCGGGGCCGACCAGGGAAGGTCGGGCCGACTTGGCCGATTGGAGATGCTGGGCCGAGCGGAGCCGACCAGGGAAGGTCGGGGCCGACTTGGCCGACTCGGAGATGCCGGGCCGAGCGGGGCCGACCAGGGAAGGTCGGGGCCGACTTGGCCACTTGAGATGCCGGGGCCGAGCGGGGCCGACCAGGGAAGGTCGGGCCGACTTGGCCGACTCGGAGATGCCGGGGCCGAGCGGGTCTGACCAAGGAAGGTCGGGGCCGACTTGGCCGACTCGGAGATGTCGGGCCGAGCGGGGCCGACCAGGGAAGGTTGGGGCCGACTTGGCCGACTTGGAGATGCCGGAGCCAAGCGGGGCCAACCAGGGAAGGTCGGAGCCGACTTAGCCGACTTGGAGATGCTGGGGCGGGCCGCCTTAAGATTTTGATTTTGCCATAATTGCCCTCGTGGCTACGTCAGCCACATCAGATGCCCCCCGCCCCTGAGCGCGAAGGGCCACGCGCCCGCTGCCCTTTGGGCGAGAGGGACGCGAAAATTCAAAAAACGATTGCTCTTTAGTGCGCTTTTAATAGCTTGGTGAGCTGGCGCATCGTCCTGAGGCATTGTCGCTTCGAAAATCTTTCACAATCATGCGGTAGGTGGGAGCTGACGTTAGTGCCGGACGCCTTGAAGAGGAAGCCTATTGGGGGAATGGAAAAAGGTAAAGGTTATCATTACTTCTCCGTTTTCTATGCCCCGCGATTGGTCGGGGATCACGCTCCTTGGGGCGAATCGAGGCGGCACGTCTCGGGCGCAGGCAAGATTTCCAGTGGACAGCTCGTGGTGCAATAGGAGAGCGCCACGTGGTAGGGCCTCGATTATCGTCCTTCGGAGATGGGGGTATAAAAGCGCCCCAAGGGCCTGAGGAAAGCTTTTACATTGCCATTGTTTTCTTCCATCTTTCCTTCTCCTGAGTTCTTCTGCGACTTGAACCCTTTTGTCTTCAAATTCCCTTTGATTTTCAGGTTAGTTTCATCTTTCATTTTCACTCATGGACCATCGTGCCATTAGGGAGGATAAGAGGCCTATAGCGGAGTTTTCCCATTCTGATAACGAAGATCAAACCTCCTTAGCCCGTCAGGTTCCTCGTTCGGTGGTCGAAATCGTCATCTCCGTCGACCAACGGTGACTGGGCCTCCATCCACCCTAGCCTCCCCTATTAGGGCAGTTCCTGTGTCCTCCCGTCGTCCGGGACAACCTCCGGCGTGAGTTCTGATCCAACAGGTCCGTTGGAGTGGCCTCAACCGTGACCCCCGAAGACGTAGAGGCCATTAGGGCTAAGTACATGGTCCCAGCTTCATCCGCCTGTCCATGCCGAGGCCGAAGATAAGTGACCTCCGCCTACCCTGGTCAGGTCGCTCTATACGAGGAGTTCTTCCAGTGTGGACTACACCTTCCTTTTTACCCTTTTTTCCTGAACCTTTTAGATAGGTATAGATTAGCGCCGGCAGTTGACTCTGAATTTGATTCGGATCATCTGCGCCTTTGTCATTCTTTGCTACTTTCAGGAGGCTCGGCCAGGGTTGTCACTTCCGGGCTTTCTACAAGCTCCGCCGCCAAGGTGAGGGGGCCTGGTGGGCTTTCACCGAAGCCGGGTAGGGCCTTCCCCTTAGGTCTTCCGTCCAAAATTAGGGGATGGAAACCCCGCTTCCTTTTTGCCCATATCGAGGGGGTGAGGACCGATTGGATGGAGCCAGACACCAGCTCCAATGATAATGCCACCATGGGGGAGAGAGATAGGGAACTTTCACCCAATTATCCAACTGCCAAATCCCTGGCTACAAGGAACTCCTGTCCGAGGAGAATTTGGTAGAAGCCGAGTTGGCCCCAGTGGTTGGTGAGCATGACGTCCGATTCCTTCTATCTCGACCGAAAACTGCTATACGCTGTTGCTAACACTTCTCATTTTTGGATGCAGCAATGAAGTTTTTTGCCGGTGCGTTTGAAGCTGCCTTGAAACAAAAGAGGCCGATGACTGGGGAAGCATCAAGGCCGGCGAAGAAGGCTCGAAGAGGAGAGCGGGCCGGGCCGACCCAAGCCGCTGGAGTCCCCAAGGCTCCAACGCCTGCGGAGAAGTCGGCCGAGGAAATGCCGGTTGGAGGAGTGGTCCAGGGGCCGGCCGGGACCGGAGTAGAAGAAGGAGAGATTCCAGTCACTACTGAAGCAGCCGTGGTGATCGTGGATCTTGAAAAGGAAGCCCCTGCCACCGCTAATGTGCCCGAGGCGGGGCAGGTTATAGCTTGTCAGCGCTCCGGCTGCCACTGAGCCAAAGATGAGAGGGCTCCCCCAACTATCGGAGAGAGGGAGCCAGTTGCCAAGAAATCCAATGCTGGGACGAGGCGACCAGGGAGCAGAGGGATGGGCCGGAGAGCTCATCCCAACGGTTGGTGCGCTACTCGACTCGTCCTCGGGTTGAGGGTCCGTAGGAGGGGCTAGCATGGCTGGCACCTAGGCTCAACTCAATGATGGACGTCGGGCAAGCCGCCCATCTTTGTCGAGAGTTCGGACTGCCGAGTTCGAGGAGAGATGCGGGGATTGAGCCACTCCTTGCTTCTAGATATGGTGATGGTTTCCGTTGTTCAGGTAATCTTCTGAGTTCTCTCTATTTTCGGACGTGCTTTTGATGCTCCAATCTTTTATGGTTAACATGTTCCCCTTGCTGCAGATGGCCAACGGCGCAATCGGCCTTCGTGAGGTGATGGCCCACTCTTCAAACGCACTCACAAAGGCTATGGCGCGGGCTGATAGGTACAAGAAGGAGAGCATGGCGTAGTCCCAGAGCCTTGCTCGACTTCATCAGGAGGCCAAGGCCCGGGAGGAGAACCTGGGCGGCCAAATAAGGGAGGCAGAATGCCAGGGCCGAATCTGAGAGTGGCCGGCATCCACAGCCGAGGCCAAATTGGAGCTGGTCTTGGATCGGCTGAAGGCCGCCGCGGCATAGAATGAAGAGCTGGTCCGCCAACTTCAATGCGCTGAGGAGGAGGCCAGGGTGGTGCGAAATGAGGCTCAGGCTGCTGTGGAGAGCGCATCCACCATGGAGAAGGCGGAAGTTGAGGCAGGCCACGAGAAGGCTGGGGCTGTGGCCTACACAGACAAGGCCAACGCACAAGCCAAAGAAGCCGATGGCCGAGCCAGGGAGGCCGGGGCAAGCCCAGGAGGCCAAGGCCAGGGCACAGCGAGCTGAGGCCGAGGTGGGGCAGGACGTCTGCAACTATAAGGCCTCACGGAGTTCACAAAGGAAGTCCTTGAGGCCAGCCTCGATGATTACGTTAAGGGATTCAGATGTGTAAGGTCAAAGTGTCCGCGACCCTCAAGATCGACAGCTCTGAGCTTGAGGAAATCCAGCCCGGGGAGTCCGATAGGGGCTAGCGGAGGATGAGGAGAAGCCTAGTCCGGGCGAACCCTGAGGGCCTGTTGTCTGTTTTTCTTTTTCCTTCATTCTTGTATTCGGCCTCAGGCCGAATTTTGTACTTCATTTCCATTGTTAATGAAGAAGAGCTTTTTGCAAAAATGCCTTTGTGTTTTGCATCGTCTGTTCGTTCTTTCCTTTGGGAAGAATACTTTATTGTGCGACTAGCGATAAGACAGAACCCGTACCTATTGGTGAGAGGGGACCTTTCTTTTGGGATGTTCCCTAACTCTAGTGTTGCGTATGTTGATAATGCCGTGGCCGAACCGTGTGTTAGGTTGGCCAATGTTGAGATGCATCTTCGAGGTGTAAGCCGGCCACGTAGGAGGTTACTTAAGATGCCCTGAGCTGTCACAGGCCGTTTGAAGGGAGATTCGTTACGTTCGAATATTTAAGGACTTAGAATGACCCGAGGGCAACTTAGCACCAAGATCGGCTTGAAAATGCTGGGGGCCGAGTGGGGCTTGACCGGGAAGGTCTGGGCCGATTCGGCCTGACCTTGGAGATGTCGAGGCTGAGTGGGGCCGACCAGGGATGGTCGGGGCCGACTCGGCAGACTTGGAGACCATGAGGGTTGGCGAGCTCTTTTAGAACCACCTTGGGGTTTGTGTGCCGCCCGAGGGGCGACTCGATGGGTACGGAGCCTTTAGGGTCTTAACCGCCTCGGGGGCACCTTCGTGCTAGGGCCGAGTGGTGTCCCGTAGGCTGTGATGCCGACGAGCTCATTTAGAACCACCTCAGGGTTTGTGTGCTACCCGAGGGGCGACTTGATCGGGTATGGAGCTGTTAGGGACTTGAACTGACTCAAGGGCATCTCCTAGCCGGAACGAGTGTGTTCCGTTAGCTGCAATGCTGGTGAGCTCCTTTTGAACCACCTGGGGTTTGTGTGTCGCCCGAGGGGTGACTCGATCGGGTACGGAGCTGTTAGGGACTTGAACCGATTCGGGAGCGTCTCCTAGCCGGACCGAGTGGTGTCCCATTAGCTGTGATGCCAGTGAGCTCCTTTTGAACCGCCTCAGGGGTTTGTGTGTCGCTCAAGGGATGACTCAACCGGGTACGAGCTGTTAGGGACTTGAACCGACTCGGGGCATCTCCTAGCCGGACCGAGTGGTGTCCCATTAGCCACGATGCCGGTGAGCTCCTTTTGAACCACCTCGGGAGTTTGTGTGCCGTCGAGGGCGACTCGACTGGGTATGGAGCTGTTAGGGACTTGAACCAACTCGGGGGCGTCTCCTAGCTGGACCGAGTGGTGTCCCGTTAGCCGTGATGCCGGTGAGCTCCTTTAGAACACCTCGGGAGTTTGTGTGCCATCCGAGGGGCGACTCGATCGGGTATGAAGCTGTTAAGGACTTGAACCGACTCGGGGGCATCTCCTAGCCGGACCGAGTGGTGTCCCGTTAGCCGCGATGCCGGTGAGCTCCTTTTGAACTACCTCGGGGATTTGTGTACCGCCCGAGGGGTGACTCGATCGGGTACGGAGCTGTTAGGGACTTGAACCGACTCGGGCGTCTCCTAGCCGACCGAGTGGTGTCCCGTTAGCCGCGATGCTAGTGAGCTCCTTTTGAACCGCCTCGGGGTTTGTGTACCGCCGAGGGATGACTCAATCGGGTACGAGCTGTTAAGGACTTGAACCGACTCAGGGGCATCTCCTAGCCGGACGAGTGGTGTCCCGTTAGCTGCGATGCCGGTGAGCTCCTTTAGAACCGCCTCGGGGGTTTGTGTGCCACCCGAGGGGCAACTCGACAGGGTATGGAGCTGTTAGGGACTTGAACCAACTTGGGGGCATCTCCTAGCTGGACCGAGTGGTGTCCCATTAGCCGCGATGCCGGTGAGCTCCTTTTGAACCCTCGAGGTTTGTGTGCCGCCCGAGGGGCGACTCGATTGGGTACGAAGCTGTTAGGGTCTTGAACCGACTCGAGGGCATCTCCTAGCCGGACCGAGTGGTGTCGTTAGCCGCGATGCCGGTGAGCTCCTTTAGAACCACCTCGGGGTTTGTGTGCCGCCGAGGGGCGACTCGACGGTACGAAGCTATTAGGGATTTGAACGACTTGGGGGCATTTCCTAGCGGATCGAGTGGTGTCCGTTAGCCGCGATGCTGGTGAGCTCCTTTTAAACCGCCTCGGGGTTTGTGTGCCGTCCGAGGGGTGACTCGATTGGGTACAGCTGTTAGGGACTTGAACCGACTCGGGGGCATCTTCTAGCCGGACCGAGTGGTGTCTCATTAGCCGCGATGCGGTGAGCTCCTTTAGAACCACCTCGGGGGTTTGTGTGCCACCCGAGGGGCGACTCGACGGGTACAAAGCTGTTAGGGACTTAAACCGACTCGGGGGTGCCTCCATGCCGGGGCCGAGTGGTGTTTCGTAGGCCGCGATGCCGGTGAGCTCCTTTTGTGAGATCTGGTCCTTGAATGCAAGGGAGAGCAGGCTGTGGCATTGGAAGGGACCCTTTTATTGCTCGTATTCTGGGGGATACATCATTGATAATATTGGCGGAGATTATCCGCGTTCCAGGTATGCAGAATGGTTGTCCGTTGAGCTCTTCTAGTCTGTATGCCCCCCGGTGGAGTGTCTCGGTGATATGGTAAGGACCCTCCCAGTTGGGGGACAGTTTGCCCCCCTCCGTAGGCTTAGATACCTCAGCCTTTCTTAAAACCAGATCTCCGTTGCGAAAGACTTGGGACGAACTCGGGCGTTGTAGTACTTGGCTGCCCGCTGACGGAAAGTCGCCATACGCAGCCTTGCCCGGTCATGTGCTTCATCGATAAAGTCCAGGTTGGCTCGTATCAATGTGAAATTATCTTCCTCGTTGAAGGACTCCATACGCGGACTGGGCAGTCCGATCTCAACAGGGATGACGGCTTCGGATCCAAAGACGAGACTGAAGGAAGTCTCGCCCGTCGGGGCTCTGGGGGTCGTGTGGTAAGCCCATATCACACTGGGGAGCTCCTCCACCCATCAACCTCTGATCCATCTAGCTGAGTTCTGAGCCCTCTGAGAATGGTGCGGTTCATGACCTCGGCCTCCCCGTTGGTCTGCGGGTGGCCGACAGAGGTGAATCGATGGTAAATGCCTAGCTTGCCACAGAAAGTCTTGAATGCTTCATTGTTGAACTGGCGACCGTTGTCCATGACGAGGGTGTGTGGTAGGCCAAAGCGGCATATAATCGACTTCCAAAAGAAGGCTTTGACTTTACTCTCGGTGATCTTAGCCAGCGCCTCGACCTCGACCCACTTGGTGAAACAGTCGATGGCTACTAGCAAGAATCTCCGCTGTCCCGAGGCTGAGGGGAATGGCCCAAGGATGTCCATTCCCTACTAGGCGAAGGGCCAGGGGGCTGAGAGTGGGTTGAGCAGGGTAGACGGTTGATGTTGGATGTGTGCGTGGCGCTGCAACCATCGCACTTCTAACTAGTTTGGCAGCATCCTCCCTCATGGTAAGCCAGAAGTATCCCTGCCGAAGGGCCTTCTGGGCCAGGGACCTGCCCCTCAGGTGATTTCCATAGATGCCTTCATTGATTTCTCTAAGGATGTAGTCGGCGTCGGCAGGTCCTACACATCTGAGCAGGGGGTAGGAGAATGACCTTATGTATAGATGTCTATCTAGGAGGACGAATTTGGAAGCCCTCCACTTGAGCAGCTTGGCTTCATTGCGGTCATTGGGAGGGTGCCATCAGTGAGATAGCGGATGTAGGCATCCATCCATGTAGGCTCTTGGGTGAGCGGAGGACTTCCTCGCCATCTTCTATGCTGGGCCTTTCTAAGTACTCAATGTAGGCGTCTCTTGCGATGCTGTCGGCGGTGGTAGCCAGGCGGGAAAGAATGTCGGCCTTGGCATTCTCAATCCGGGGAATGTAACTGATGCTAAAATAAGCTAACGAGAGACCAAGAGCCGAACCTTGCCTAGGTATTGAGTCATAGTAGGGTCACGTGCCTCGTACTCTCCGTTGATTTGTTCGGAGATGAGTTGAGTCGGTAAAAGCTCTGAGATGCCTTATTCCAAATTCTTGGGCCAGCCTTAATCCTGCCAGCAGGGCCTCATACTCAGCTTGGTTATTGGTGGCTTTGAATAGAAACCGCAGGGCGCATTCTGCTTTCTCTCCACCCGGTCCGGTGAGAATGAGACCGGCACCACTTCCCTGAGAGTTTGACGCGCCGTCTACATGGAGGATCCAGGTTTCTCCATCATCGCTTGGCTCAGCTCGTGCCGCTCCATGGAAACCTCCCTGGTCTCCTCATCTGCCCAAGTGCACTCGACTAGGAAATCGGCCAGGACTTGGGACTTCAAGGCCGGCCGTGCTTGGAAGGAGAGGTCAAACTCTCCTAACTTGATGGCCCACTTGGCGAGTCGGCCTGAGGTGTCTGGACGAGCCAGGATGGCTCGAGGGGCTGGTCCGTGAGCACCACAATGGGATGGGCTTGAAAATAAGGGCGGCGCCGAGCGGAGACGATCAGAGCGAAGATGATTTTTTCTGTCTTGGAGTACCTGACTTCTGCGTCGTGGAGCACCTTGCTCACGTAATAAATAGGCCTCTGGGTTCCATCAGCGTCAGACGCACCAAGACTAAGCTAACGGCCTCCGAAGAAGCAGCTAGGTAGAGGAAGAGACTCTCCCCGTCCCTTGGTTTGGATAGGAGTGAAGGACAAGACAGAAATGCCTTCAGGCCATCGAAGGCTTTCTGGCAGTCATCCGTCCACTCGAAGCTGTTTACTTTCCGCAGGGCCTTGAAGAAGGGCAAGCACCTCTCGGCTGATTTGGAGAGGAAACGACTTAAAGCCGCCACCCTCCCTGTTAGTCACTGTACTTCCTTCTTGCTGGATGGTGGTCTCATGTTGAGGATGGCGCTGATTTTCTCTGGGTTCGCTTCGATCCCCGCTGAGTCACCATAAAACCCAGGAACTTGCCCGCCGTGACTCCGAAGGTGTATTTCTTGGAATTCAGCTTGACCTGGAAGCGGCGGAGGTTGCTAAAAGTTTCCTCTAGATCGGAGACATGATCAGAAGCGCGGATGCGCTTGGTCAGCATGTCATCCATAGACTTCCATGTTCCGACCTAGCTGATCCTGAAACACCCTGTTCATCAATCTTTGATAGGTCCCCCCGTATTCTTGAGACTGAAGGGCATCACTTTGTAGCAATAAATCCCCTTTTCTGTCACAAAGGATGTGTGCTCTTCATCATGGGGTCCATCCTTATCTGATTATATCCGGAGAAGGCATCCATGAAGCTAAGGAGCTCGTGGCCGGAGGTGGAATCTACCAGCTGGTCTATCCTTGGCAGGGGGAAACTTTCTTTCGGACACGCCTTGTTGAGGTCGGTGAAGTCGATGTAAATTCTCTAGCTCCCATTTGCCTTTCGCACCATGACCACGTTGGCCAACCAGCTAGGGTAATGCCTCTCGGATGTGGCCGCACTGAGCAGTTTGTTAACCTCCTCATCGATGGCCTTTTGTTGCTCAGGAGCGAAGCTCCTCTTCCTCTGGCGGATTGGACGGTGCTTCGGATCATGTTGAGCTTGTGGGTGATTACTTCTGAAGGGATGGCGGGCATGTCGATGCTGACCAAGCAAAAACGTCTGAGTTGGTCCGCAAGAAGGTTAGGTGCTTCTGGGGCCGGCTCCCCTCTCCTGTCGGACTCCCTGGGGTCAGGTGCTTTGGGGCCGGCTCGGCCTCCAAGGGGCTTGACGCCGTGTGATAGCAGGACAGAACTAACCGATCTCGCCTTTTATCTCCCCAACACCTCCGCTAGTAGGGAACTGCACTAGCAAGCATCGGGTGGAGATAATCGCATCCAATAGATTTAAGCCTAGAATGGTTGTATGCCAAGGGGACCCGCACAACCAAGAACTTCATGATCACTGTGCTTTGGCATGGCGGTGTTCCGACTATCACAGGCAAAGATATCTCGCCCTCAACCCTTATCGAATCCCCGGTGAATCCAACCAAAGGGGTTGCTACAGGCTAAAGAGAGTCTAGAGGATGGATGTCAGCTGAGCTGCCACTATCAACCAATATCCTTTTTACAGGGTGCTTGGCGATCATCATAGAGATGGCAATGCCTTCATTGTTTACATTCTCAAAATTCACTAGCCCCCCCGAGAACTACATTACCCGGCACGTCCTCCCCTCTTGGCCGCTTGGATGAGGAAGTTGCTCCCCAAAACACCATTCCAACTGTCCGCTCCATGGGGGTGTTGTCGACAGCGGCCTGAGCAGGCGGGGTCCCATGAGTGCCGGCAGCGGTTGTGGCACCTTCTGAACATATTTGCCGAGGTAGCCCCTCTGGATGAGCTTCTCAATGGTGCGCTTCAAGCTGAAGCAGCTGTCGGTGTCGTGCCCGTAGTCTCGATGGAATCTGCAATAACGGCTCTTGTCACGGGGAGGACCTTTCTTCATAGGAGGAGGGCGCTGGAGATAAGGCTCGCCCTCGATTTTCATCAGGATGTGGGATCAAGGGACGAGGAGAGGTGTGAGCTTGCTCTCATCGGGGATGGGGCTTCGACGCCTGTTGTCGGATCGGCGAGGCGGATCGGGCCACCGGTGGCGAGGGGGATGCTCGGCTCGGGGCGAGCAGGCTTGCGGCTGGAGCTCCTTGATGATTCCCGGTGGGTGAGGTCGGCCTCATCTGCGGATGTACTTCTGAGCTTGGAGGAGAAGGTCGGAGTAGGAACCCGGGGGCTTCTTGTCCAGAGAGAAGGTGAAGCGGGACGGGAGGAGTCCCCGCTTTAGCGCCAGCGTTGCCACCACATCGTCGAGGTGGTAAACTTCGAGGGCGCGATCTTGAACTGGGACACGAAGTCCCGCAGCGATTCCCCCTCCTTCTGGCGCACGGAGAAGAGGCTGTCCGCGACCCTTGGGATCCGCCGGCAGGCATCAAAATGCACCAGAAAAGCCCTTTCTAGCTCTCGAAAAGAGTCGATGTGTGGGGGACAGGCGCGAGCAGCCCTCCGCAGAGTAGCAGGGAAAGCTTTGCAGAGAAGGGCATCTGAGGCATCCTGAACTTGCATCATGGCCTTGTAGCTCTCGAGGTGGTCGAGAGGATCCATCATACCATCGTACGGATCTATCTGGGGGAATCAGAATCTAGAGGGGATGGGCTCCTCCAGTATCCGGCGAGTATAAGGAGGACGGGTGTCATATTCCTCCTCCGGTTGATTGTTGATCTTCCTGGCGAGCTCGTCTAGACACGGTTGTACTCGTCCAGGCACTCCTCTGCCTGGTGGTTGATTATCGGGGCCCTCCGAGATGGCTCGAAGGATGAAGAAGAGGAAGATGAAGAAGAAGGAGAAGGATGTAGAAGATTGGATTTCTCCTTTGGTTCCTCCTGGCGATGCGGCTTTGGAGGAAACTTGCTCGGCCACAATCTGGAGATCGCGGCCGCTTGAGGGGCTCATGGCGAGGCTTCCTTGGAGAAGCCGGTGACGACCGGCCTCTCGCTGAGGAGAACCTCCCCTTGTAGACTGTTGACTGGCAGGGGAATGGTCTGATGCTGGGTGGCCACGGACTGCTGCTGCTGAAGTCCGTGGACCATGGCGGTGAGGGTCTGGACTTGCCGAGTGAGGGTTGCCAGCTGCTCCGCAGCCGGGGCAGCCGTCTCCGGTTGAGGGGAAGCAACGGAGGATCAGCGGCAGGGAGGTTGGTCTCCTGCTACCTAGCTGGGGGAAGATGCCCCCCAGGGTGACTGACTGAAGCATCCTGAGCTCGGGTCATCACCATTGTTGGGAGAGGAGAGAAAAGAGAAGTATACTGTAGGGTTTGGGCCATCTTTGCTCTCCTCGCTCCTACCTGGCGCGCCAATCTGATGACGCCTGATCACTGGTCTTGAACATCGGGAGAAGAGAGCTGCTTAATCCATGATCCAAGCCTGATTGGATGGCCTGCAAAAAGTTCCCAAGACCGAGTGGTGCTCCGGTGGGGACCCTCCGATGCTCAAGTCAGTAACCGGGGTCACAGCTGAGGGAGAGCTCAGACGAGCTCTGGAGGGAAAAATGAGTCCTCAGAAAGAGGGGAGTCCCTTTCTGAGTATCAGGATAGCGAGCATATGAGTTTGCGTACCTTGTTCCTGAGTGGACTTACCCTTTTATAGGGGGTTGACACCTGCACAGCCACGTGGAGTTCCGTAAGAAAGGAATGTCCGCGGGGTTTGTGGGGTTGCATGAATTTGGGCTGGTTGGTGGGTCCTGTCCCATCGGAGAGGAGAAAACGGCGGTTGGTGAGCTACATCCCATCAGTCAGTGGGGCTGACAGGTAGTTAGGTCCAATCCCATCAGCGGTGTGACCTGTGGGTAGTTGGGCCTGGGGATGCCAGGCGGTGCGGGTCAGAAGGACGGTGTGAATAGCCAGGACCGTTCTGGGGCCGACTTGAGACATCCTTGACCCTCCGGAGGGCATCGAGGCCGAGCAGGGCCGACTCGGCAGACCTGAAGATGCCAAGACGGGGCCGACCAGGGAAGGTCGGGGCCGACTCAGCCAACTTGGAGATGCCGGGGCCGAGCGGGCCGACCAGGGAAGGTCGGGGCCGACTTGGCCGACTTAGAGATGCCGGAGCCGAGCGGGGCCGACCAAGGAAGGTCGGGGCCGACTTGGCCGACTTGGAGATGCCGGGGCCGAGCGGCCGACCAGGGAAGGTCGGGGCCGACTTGGCCGACTCGGAGATGCCAAGGCCGAGCGGGGCCGACCAGGGAAGGTCGGGGCGACTTGGCCGACTCGGAGATGCCGGGGCCGAGCGGGGCCGACCAGGGAAGGTTGGGGCCGACTTGGCCGACTCAGAGATGCCGGGGCCAAGCGGGTCCGACCAGGGAAGGTCGGGGCCGACTTGGCCGACTCGGAGATGATGGGGCCGAGCAGGGCCGACCAGGAAAGGTTGGGGCTGACTTGGCCGACTTGAGATGCTGGGGCCGAGCGGGGCCGGCCAGGGAAGGTCGGGGCCGACTAGGCAGACTTGGAGATGCTGGGGCCGAGCGGGGCCAGCCAGGGAAGGTCGGGGCTGACTTGGCCGACTCGGAGATGCCGGGGCCGAGCGGGGCCGACCAGGAAGGTCGGGGCCGACTTGGCGACTCGGAGATGCGGGGGCCGAGTGGGTCCAACCAGGGAAGGTCGGGGCCGACTTGGCCGACTCGGAGATACCGGGGCCAAGCGGGGCCGACCAAGGAAGGTCGGGGCCGACTTGGCCGACTCGGAGATGCCGAGGCCGAGTGGGTCCGACCAGGGAAGGTCAGGGCGGACTTGGCCGACTCGGAGATGCCGGGGCCGAGCGGGGCCGACCAAGGAAGGTCGGGGCCGACTTGGCCGACTCGGAGATGCCGGGGCCGAGTGTGTCCGACCAGGGAAGGTCGGGGCCGACTTGGCCGACTCTGAGATGCCGGGGCCGAGCGGGGCTGACCAAGGAAGGTCGGGGCCGACTTGGCCGACTTGGAGATGCCGAGGCCGAGCGGGGCCAACCAGAAAAGGTCGAGGCTGACTTGGAGATGCTGGGGCCGAGCGGGGCCGACCAGGAAGGTCGGAGCCGACTTGACCGACTTGGAGATGCCGTAGCGGGGCCGCCTTAAAATTTTGATTTTACCATAATTGCCCTCGTGGCTACGTCAGCCACATCACTTGGGATGATTTTTAAAAATGTATTAATTTTTCATTTGATATCCCAATTAATAGGATCACCCCCCCCCCTCCCTGCCCAATAATAATAATAATAATAATGCTGCAGATTTACACTCTCTTAATGCAGCAGAGATATATGTCTCCTCATTTTCTTAGAAAATAATGGTTACTGTAAGGGAATAACAGATTTACGCAAGCTTATATGGTGATGCCTAAAAATTGCCTGCAAAAGGTTCAAGATCAACAGTGAAACCTTGGCACTCAGAAGGAACTTTTTCTGCAGACCCTGTCTCCGATCCTGGGAGGACCAGTAGATGGTAGATTAGATATTCTGGCATATGTTGATCGTCGTATATTCTCCTCTCTACATCCTTTTGACTCTCTTCTCTGGTACTCTTCTTGATACTATCTCCCCTCTTCTGTATCATCTTGTATGCACTAATTATAACTAATAAATCAATTGGAAGCTTCAGCTTCTTCATTTTTCCATTGAAAAAAGACAATTTGATGTGATCTATCTTACCATCGTCTGGGCAAACTAGCAGAAAGAAAAGCATGGAAGATAAAAATGGTTCATGCAATCTGAGGGTTGACGAGATTGCCTTTAGGTATGTGGTGATATTCAGAAGTAATTAGAATATGATTACGATCCTTTCACACCACTCGCATTGAAGATAATATTAACTTACATGCATGTGAGGAAACCATGGTAACTTTATTGCGAGTTTCAACCTGGACGGTGGCTGAAGTCTGCTATGGTTGAAAATTTCAAACTAATCTACAAGGAAATCACTTTGGCACTTCTGGTTCTCTATGTTTTCTTTCTCCTCATCCTTAAATGTGGTTAGATAGCTGTTTGCTATCTGATTCCTTGATTAAGAGACTATATATATCATGGCTGAGCCCCACCATTAAAGTAGACTGCCTCTAAAACGGTGCTCTTATGTTTATCCGAATAGGGGCAGCACCCTCTTTTCCTCTACTGAAACGACCGAATGCCATCTTGCTCCTCTATTATGCTAACTCTTTTTTTCCTCTCTCGGCATGATCTCTCTCTCTCTCTCTCTCTCTCATGCTCCTAATTGCTGTTAGAAGGGAAAAACGAGAGGTTAAAGCTCCCTCTTCTACCATTAGCCCTGCTTCTACCTCCTCTCAAGCCCTCCAATCTACTCCTCCTTATTTTGTTACTGAAAGAGTGGAGGATCTTTGAGTTTCCAACCCTTTTCCTTTCCCTCTTTCGATCTCTCACATTCTCCCTCCTTCGCCGGTTGTATCTTCTATTTCTGTTTTTGGAGGTGTTGGCGTTTCTTATTGTTAAGAGGCGTAAAATAGTTTAATAAATTGAACTAGGAAGTGATGCTTGCTTGTTAAATTGGAATGAATTAGCAGCTCGAATTTTGAAGAATTTTAAAATATTATTTAAAAAATATTAGCATGTCATTGATTGAATATGTATATGATTTTAGATTTCTAGGTCTCGAATAATAAGATGATTAGTTTGACGGGATAGGTATCATTATTTACTCTCTTAAATTTTTAAAAGAATTAATAGTTTTTAAACATAAATATTACTCCTATTGATTAGATGTTAAAATGAAATTATCTTTGTAATATTTACATAAAGCTTCAGTTCAAAATTAGCATTTTAATTGCATTATAAATCCTATCCTTATTAATTGTTGATTGATTTAATTGTACCAAATTGAGGATAACATATGAATATCTATTGATAACTAGTTTCGTTATATATCCTATTACGGGTTGGGAAATATGACATGAGATGTTGCTTCATCAAATGTAACATAAGACTTTTGACTTGTTATGAGTTAGAACATGATAGCCTAGACATGAGACAAGTATAAAGTTATCAAAATAGATTTAATATTATAAAATGTGAATATGATTGAATTATAATTAGATATAATTTTGTGGCTTATTGGATGTTTACTACTAGATTGACAATTTGTGTTCGCTTGTATTATCAAAACTTTTTGATGACCATGATATTTACTATGTATTTATGTATGATTGGAATTAACTTATGAAAATATATATTATACTTGCTGGACTTTGTGTGTGCATTCAATTATTTTTTTATTTTATAGAAACGTAGACTTACAGGTTGACAAGGTATCATTTTCGGAGTGTGTGTGCTTAGATACAAGGTTGTCAATATTACAATATTAAAATAGAATATGACTTTTGAATAGAAAAGCATTTGTAAATTAGAATGGTTGTAAATTTGTGTGGGTTTTTAATAGTAATATATACTTTAATCTAAAACAAAAGTTTGTGATAAATTAACATTATTTGGATACTTTTGTATACTGGACTTTTGTTTATTATGAAACTGAAGCTTAGTCTTTTGATAACATACCCGGATAAGATTTAATGATGATTTTGATAAAAAATTATGACTATATATATGTCATCGTTGCAGAGACGTTGCTTGATGCCACAAGGGTCCAGTCGTATGCAAGGGAATGGGCTGCCGCTACGTTGGACTCCTGAAGCGATCTGGATCCCCTCCTGCCCCGATCGAGTTGGTGCCTTCCAATCTTACAGGAAATCACCCAAAGCCAAGAAAGACAAAACAAAGAGAGAGAGAGAGAGAGAGACTAATTTTATTTCGTAAAAACAAAGAGAAACAAAATCCATATTTCTCACTTCAAGTTTAAATAGGAGATAATCAAGGATACAAACACTTGACTACTACTATTATTACAACAACCACAGCACCAACATTTGACTGCTTCATTTTATTTATTACATCCATTCTCCATGAAACAACACATATAACTAAAAGTAAAGATCATTAGCCACTATCTCTGAGATATCTCCAAAGCAAACACATCGGTTCTTCACTCTCATTTCTACCCATCATCATCGTCAACGGCTATGACGGACCTTCGCCTGCAAAGTGGTCTCTGTTTCTCCTTCCCCGATGAATTCCAGCACTTATTAATGCATCCCTAGCCGTAAGCAGTTCCTTGATCACTTCTCCCATCTGCATTCGGTCCTTTGGCGAATCCTTCGAGCATGAGAGGCCAAGCCTTATCGTCGAAACGAAGCATTCTTGCGTTCTTCGTCTTATATCACCTGTGTTTTGAATTTGATCATTACTCCTCCATCATTCTCTTCTAAGAGCAGGCGTGGATCTATGACATCAACGACTCTTTCAGGAAAGGCCATCTCAACAAACTTATAAAGGCTTATGCCTTCCTTCAATGACTCATCAGTGGGTCTCTTCCCTGTAAACATCTCTAACAAAAGTATTCCGTAGCTGTACACGTCCCCTTGAGTAGATACTTGGTTGGCCACCCCATACTCTACAACAGAGCATCAGCATCAGTTATTTTAATACAAATAAAGTTAGTGGGCATGCGCTTTCCATTTAGAATTGCAATAGGAGAGTTGGGCAGAAGGAAAGTAGGTATCTCCCGATTGATGAAAAATGATGCATAGAAGAAATAGTTAGGTATACAAACCATATATAGAATTATTACTTAGCTGATCAAAATGCTGCCTATAATTTAAAGAGAGAATCCAAGTTTTGGAAAACAAACATATCGAAATCTGAAAGCAGGCATGGACACGGAGTAGATCCTTACCTGGGGCAGCATATCCGATTGTCCCCTTTACTCCAATTGATGTGATGATTCTGAGATGACATGCTAACTGTTTTAATAAGAAATCTGGCAAGGCCAAAGTCACCTACGTGAGCAACCATATCATCATCGAGAAGAACATTGCTTGGCTTCAGATCACAGTGAACAACTGGGGTCGGGCCATGATGATGAAGATAATCTAATGCAGAGGCAACATCTATGGCTATGTTCAACCTCTGGATAAGACTCAGATTTCTCTCTTGGCTTTGATCGCTTGCTTGTGTATGCAACCACTCCTCTAAGCTTCCATTAGGCATGAACTCAAAAACTAAAGCTTTGAAATCGTTCCCTTTGTAATCCACACTGGAACAGGATGTTATCACCTTGATGAGATTCCTATGCCGGATTCTTCTCAAGGCATTACACTCGGCCATGAAACTCCTGGAAGCTCCTTTCTGTTGAAGGTTGAGTACTTTCACAGCTACAATTTTCTCTTCCTCAAAATCCATAATTCCTTTGTACACAGAGCCATAACTTCCAGCACCAATCAAATTTGTTGGCGAGAACCCATCTGTTGCTTTAAGAAGCTCAGAGTAGGAGATTTGAGATGTTGTTCTTCCGTCGGGGCTGTGGATGGAATTTTCTTTCTTGAATGATATAATCTATGACGAATGAATACCAAACATATTATTAAGACTAAACACACAAGTGCAGCAACTATTGGGATGATCACTTTAATTAGATGTGATACATTTCTTCTTCTTCTATTGGTTTGTGTGGAGCATTTTTTTAAGTGCAATTTTGGGTTACCACCACAGAGCTTATTATTACCAACGATCGAAATGGCACTCAGATTTTCAAAAACTCCTTTGGTTGGCACTTCACCTTCAAAATTATTGAAAGAGAGATTCAAGTATTGCAGAAATCGAAACTCCTCTAGAAACTGCGGGATACCACCTGACAAGTTATTGCGTGAAAGGTCCAACTCTTGAATACCTTTTAATTTGCCCATCGATTGAGGAATGATCCCTTGCAAGTGATTGCCACTCATGTTTAGAGCCTCTAAGACTTCACATTCTCCCATGCTTTGAGGAATTTCACCATTCAAATTGTTTTCTGATAAATCTAATCTACCGAGATTTTTCAAACTACCAATTTCCATAGGTATTGGCCCCACGAGTGAGTTATGTTCCAAGCCAAGATATATGGAGAGTAAGTTAAGGCTAACAACCTCTTTTGGTATGCTACCTGTAAGTTGATTATATTGGAGATCAAGGAATACCAAAGCTTGGCAGTTCCCCAGGGTCATGGGAATGCTGCCTGTCAATGAATTGGCTCCTAAATGAAGTTCGCTCAACTGAGTCAGGTTGCCGATGGAGGTTGGAATCGGGCCTGACAATTTGTTGAGAGGCAGAGCAAGCCTCTGCAAGCTCCGAAGTTGTCCAATGGAATCTGGAATACTGCCGGTGAGGAGATTTTGGCCCAGGGCAAGGCTTAACAGGTTGAATAATCTCCCGATTTCAGATGGAAGGCTACCTGATATTTGGTTCCCTCTCAGAGTCAGCCACTGGAGGTTGGTGGAGAGATTTGTAATGGAGCTAGGCAGCGCACCTCCGAGCCTGTTCGAATCAAGTTGCACTACATTTAGTTTGCTGCAATTCGTCAAGGAAGCGAGGAAGCTCCAGCCATCGGCATCGCTAGCTTCCAGTTCATTATCTCCGAGGATTAGCCAGGTTAGCTCTGGCAAGGCCCCCAGGTTGGTGGGAATTGTTCCAGTGAACCTATTTTCTGAAAGGTCGAGGTCAGAGAGGCCTGATGCATTGCCTAACGACGCAGGGATCGGCCCGTGAAGGTGGTTGGAATACATTAGAGTGCCTGGAGTTGAGGAAGAGAGCGGCCCATGTAGGGAGGAAGAGTGCCGATGAGCTCATTTCAGCAACACCAAGGACCTGGAGGCTCGAGATGTTGTAGATGGAGGAAGGAATCCTGCCCGACAAGTTGTTCCCCGATAGATCGAGACATTTGATTGTGAGAGAATGACCCGACCCTAAAGTAGGTGGGATACCTCCAGATAGTGCGTTTCCGAAGAGAACTAGATCTTCGAGGGAAGGCAGGAGCCCAAGCGAAGGTGGGATTTCTCCCGATAGGGTGTTGGAGGAAAGATCCAGGTGGGCGAGAGAGGAAAGGTTCCCTAATGACGGTGGGATGCTTCCAGTTAGACTGTTAGATGACATGTTCAGAAGCAGAAGAGAGGAGAGATTCCCTAGTGTAGGTGGGATGTCTCCCTCCAGATTGTTAATGGAGAGGTGTAGGAATTGAAGAGAGGAGAGTCTTCCAAGAGAGGAGGGGATGCTTCCTACCAGTTTGTTGCTTTGCAGTAAAAGAGAGACAAGGAACGAGAGCTGACTCAAGGAGGAGGGAATGATGCCTGAAACTGAGTTGGTGTTGATGTGCAATTCGACGAGAGAGGAGAGGTTCCCAAGGGAAGGAGGGATGCTGCCTGTAAGGTTGTTGATGCTAAGGTCTAGATAGGTGAGCTTCGAGAGGGAGCCAAGTTCGGGTGGAATTTCGCCTTCGAGTGTGTTTGTGTTTAGATTGAGATATTGCAGACGGGATAGATTGCCAAGCTCGGGCGGGATGCGGCCATGGAGGAGGTTGTTGGGGAGATGGAGCCTCCGGAGGAAGGTGAGGTTAGCTAAGGAGGGCGACACGGAGCCCTTTAAGTTTAGGGAGTTGAGGCTCAAGGCGGTGACCCTTTCAGGGTGGCGACGACCACATGTCACTCTTCCCAATGGCAGATATGAAGGGAGTCATTCCACGAGGCCAAGGCTTGGAATGGATCGCCAGAGATCATGGACCTGAAGGAGAGCAGAGCAAGACGATCATTAAAATTGAAGGTGGTGGAAGTTGGAGAACGGGAGGGCAGCGAGGTGGCATTGCTTGGTAGAAGAAGAAGGAAGGCATACGCTAGCCAAAGTGCCTTAAGCATCAAATGGAGATGCGAAAGACCCATTGGGCGGTGGACAAAAGAATGAGGGGAGTGCAAACGGGATTGATTTGCTATACGGATTATGCTTATATAACAAATCTTAAAACTACTGCCAGCCCGAGGGAAAAGACGTTGTACCTCGTCTTCGGTGCAGTAAGTTCTACATATGCTATATAACTCTTTTTTATTAATTCATATACGCTTAACGCCCATTAAAAAATATTAAGACATTCTAAAGAAAAACTTACAACATCCTAGTTTTAAGCTTATGACATCGTAATTAAAAAGTAAAGACACCGTTCAGAAAGTAAAAAAAAAAAAAACTCACGACATCCTAGTTTTAAATTGACGACACCCTAGTTTTAAGCTTAAGACACCCGTTCAGAAAGGTGTCTATACATATTCAAAAAAAAACCGAACGGATATTAATGCATGTCACGTCAAAATTAAGATAGCTAGTAAGAAAGCAAAAAAACCTTAGGACACCTAGATTTAAACTTACGACACCGTAGTTATAAAACTAAGACACCCATTAAGAAAGCAAAAAATACTTACGACACTCTAGTTTTAATCTTACGACACCGTAGTTATAAAGCCGCACCCACTCGTCTATACATAAATTTTAAAAAAAGCTGGTATTAATGCACGTCATGTCAAATTAAGACACCTATTAAAAAAAGTAAAAAAACTCACGACATCTTAATTTTAAACTCACGACATCCTAGTTTTAAGCTTAAGACATCCGTTTAGAAAAAGTGTTTGTACATAAATTCCAAAAAAAGCTGAACGGGTATTAATGCATGTCAGACGGTTTTTTTTTTTGGAAGTTGTGTACAGATACCTTTTCTGAACGGGTGTCTTAAGCTTAAAACTAGGGTGTCGTGAGTTTAAAACTAGGATGTCGTGAGTTTTTTTTGCTTTCTAAATGGGTGTCTTGACTTTATAACTACGGTGTCATAAGCTTAAAACTAGGATGTCGTAAGTTTTTCTCTCGGGATGTCTTAATATTTTTAATGGATGTCGTGCGTATATGTACCAATAAAAAGGAATGGTGTAGCCCACGTAGGACTTGCTACACCAGAGGCGGTGTACAAAGACTTTTCCCAGCCTGAGTATGAGTATGGCCCATGAGCAATGTTTTGAAAAATTAGGTTGGGCAACAAATCCGCTTAATACTTGGATCGTGGGTTAATTAATTCAACCAGATAAATCGGTTTGATAGTACAAAATAACATTATAATTAATTTTTAATTTAATATATATATATATATATATATATATATATATATATATATATATATATATATATATATATATATATATATATATATATATATATATATATATATATATATATATATATATATATCGTTGGATAGGTTCAAATCCAATCGGTTCAATAAAATTTTTAATTTTCAATGAGTCATATAAAATTAATTTTAATAATATGATCGAATGCTGCCCATAAGAGTGATGGAATGCCGGCACCGTGTTAGACGGACAGCGCGCTTTTCCAGTTTCCACCAGCATGGATAAAGAAAGAGGGTGACGGATATTATTTATTTATTTATTTTAAATGTGATAATCTTTTGGAGCAAAGTTGTTTAGACTGATGATTCGTAATTGGCATACTTTTGTAGATATTTTACTGAGGCAATGGACCCATAATCACCATGTTCTTATGATTGGACTTTTTTTAAAACAATATTTTATTCAATTCTTGTTCTTAGTTTTGTAATTTTTTCAAGATCAATTTAATTATTGGGTCACTTGAATTATTCATGAACTTCACCAAGTATGCATCTCTTTTGATTGAGGAATAATTGTCGTTTCCTGATTGTTTTTATTGTTTCCTATTGCTTATGGCCCTTTTGTGCTTCCTATATTCTTATCATCAAGTTGCCTGGAGAGTTGGTAGGTGCTATTTTAAACTCAGATGAGCAGTGTGTACAGGTTAAATTGCCTAGGAGTTGTTGCTGACTATTTCTTTGTTCGTTTTCTTTGAAAGTTCATGCATAGGGCTTCCTTTCGTTCCAAGGCAGCACAAGGGCTGGGTCTCACCTTATTATTTATTCACGTCTTGGGATTGACTTGAGTTAGGCCTACATTTTGGTGTTGGATGAACTGGCGACTGTGAATGACCAACATTAATATTAGGGTTGGTTTCTGGCGTTATCATGAAGTCGATAAAAAGAGAGCCATCAACAAAGGGAATGAGTGGCGTCGAAAGCGTAAATGATGCGATTCTACGATGCAACCTACATACTAGGCCTTGGGTCAGGTTCAAGCTTTCGTTCCATTACTTCTCTAACCAGCTGACCTTGATTAGTCGGCATTACAAGTTAAAGCTGGCCAAGGTTTACGTTGGGAGTGCAAAAAAGCCTAGCCGAACCGACTATATTGTCAGGCCAAACTGATGTTTTGTGGATGAGAGCAATGGAGGGGTGTTGCGCAACATGAGGAAAATAGAAAAGAAGAAGAATAAATGGATATAGAAAAAAAAAAGAATGTATTTATTTTTTTCTTGATCTTTCATCTATCCAGTTAGAGAGAGTCTTAAATAATCATCCATCTTGAAGGCACTAGCTCGTAATCAACTCCTTAACAAACTCCCTAAAATATAAAAGTCTATTAAAAATCTAAGCTCAATCTCGTGTATCCAGTCCCATAACCTATAATTAGGTTATTAAACACTCTAAAAAAACTCCCTTCTAAGCCATACAAGTACTACAACAAATTTCTGCTATTTTGAGATGTTTAAAAGTGTCAGAAAATAATTTCTTGATACTTTCGTAAGTATCGAAAAGAGGGAGTGGAGATAAAAAAATTTCGACGTTTTAGAAAAGCGTTGAAAAAGCATCCAAATGTTTCCAACAAAAATCTTAATTTTATCGAGGCTTCAAAGCGTTGATATTTTTTTTTATAAAAAAATAATAAATTTATCGACCCAAAAGGCAGGAAAAAAAAAAGGAAGCTCGGGTAAAAGAATGCGGTGGCACTCACTGACACACCCCTCCCCCCCTTACAATTCTTACCTAAAACAACAAAGCAGCTCACACCTCCAATTAATTAATCTGTATCCCTCTCCTCACCCACTATCGATGCCCCAAGCTCTTTGGCAACAAAAAGAGAAACTAAACACGCACTTGAAACCACCTACAGCTCATGAAACGGAGAGAGAAAGAAGGGTACTGTTAAACATCGTTACGAAACTTCATCATCTCCAAAGTAGCTCTGAAGATGCTTTAAAATAAAAAATAGATCACAAAGAAAATAGGAATTGAAAAAAAGAAAGTTCATTTGAGACCTCTGATCTCTTCGATGTGCCTGTTGTTGTGCACGATGCGGACCATGTCGAGCGCGCCGCACGGCAGGATGCAGAAGATGCAGCACCTTATGGCCTTTGATGTGTGTCGTAGTGCAACGATTTAAACATCTTAATTTCACTATTAGGATAGCGAAAGTAAGGGATCGATTCCACAGGGACTTTAGCGATTATCTTGAAAAAATTTTATAAATTTAACTAAATAGATAACTAAGTAGATAATTAATAGTGCAAAATAATAAGATATGGTTTATCTTATTAGAGCACGGCTCGTACCCGTAGATCACGGCCCGTCCCTTTTAAGAATAAATCAGTCTAAATTATTTTCACTTAAATAAAATTTAATAACAATTAAACATGAATAAAATTTTATTTCAATAAATCTAAGAGTGCATATTAAAGTTTTAATTTCTAAAATAAAAAGCAACAAATTTCTAATCAAATAAATATGAGATGAACAGACAGGCTGAACGCCAAGCTTGGAGCTCCAAGCCACGAACAGAACCCACAATGCCACGGAAGCGGACAGAACGCCACGGAACAGAGGAACGGCGGATCTCGGATGCAGCGCCTGGATGGATGGCTTCCTTCCACGGCTCTAATGGCTCTCTCCCTGCTATTTGTAGAGGCCCAGACGCGGGTTGACGCGGCGAGGAAGTTTCAAAACAGAGAACGCAGCGGAAGCAAGGAAAATAACAAAGAAATCTAGATAAATCCATAAAATTCAAATTCCGGAATTTAATTCTCTCAATTTGATAACTTCCAATCTAATCTATTCCTTAATTGGTGGAGGAAACGTTAGAAATTGAATGGAGAAGAATCGGCGAAAACAGAGTGAGAAAACGATGAAGTCGGCACTTGGTTTGCCGACTTCGCTTTAAAATCCGTGCTAAATAAATATAAAATCAATTCCGAGCTCATCTTAAATCCGATTTGAGTGCCGTTTGCGTCATTAAATCCCTAAAATCGAGCTCTTTAAATTGATAAGGTTTTATCTAAAATATTATATAAAATATTAAAATATTAAATAATAATAGGTACGTTAAATTATTAATTAATAGGTTTAATGATAATTATTTATGCGTTTATCACTCCCCCCAACTTGAATCTTACTCGTCCTCGAGCAAATAAGAAATTTAGAAATATGTACCAAGCTAGTCCAAGAATTGATAGTTATCTTATAGTTCTTTTTTTTTTTTTTTTAGATCATAAGGGAGGTACTTCATTGGATTATTAAGTTTTTTTTAGTGATAAGTGTAGTCCATAAGAATTTATAGAAGTCTTCCTTCACCAACTTTCCACTTCTCTGATTAAGTCTTCTAACTTAATTTGGGTTGGGTGTAATGTCTTTTGTACTTTGGTTCTTTATTTATTTATTTATATGTAAAGTCAGTGCAATGTCCTAACCCCTTGCTTTCTAATTAACCCTTGTAGCGAGCTTTAGGCCAATGGCTCCCAAACCAATTGGTTTTAGGGCATTAGGTGTAAAACACCCCTCGGACTTACTTACTCGAGTTAAAAAGGCTTTAGGTAGGACTGACTCTACTTAGGTTCTTTTACATTCCCACCTTTTTACGCGAACAACATCACTTTCTTAGGTGACGGGGCCCGGTTACTCAGTGAAAAATGCTAAGAACCTAATCTATTAACTTTAAGAGAGATTTTTTTTTTTTTTTTTTTTTTTTTTTTTTGAATAACATTTTCACCCATACCCTTATTAAGTAGATTGTACTATTAAGATCAGTGGTCAGGAGGGTCTGAAATTATTCTAAAAATTTTTCTGGGCTAAACCCTACCTTTTATTAGGTTTTCTTAATAATTTATTCCTCAGTATTTCAAAAAATAATAATAATAACCATTAATTCATTAATAGACTGCTTGATTAACTTCAAATCGAGACACACATCTGATTATAGTTTTACTCGAGGATTTATTTATTTTTTTTTCCTCCCCCCAACTTAATTTCCATTGTCCCTAATGGAAGAAAAATTAATTAATTTCAAGGAAAGATACTACCTGGTAGAGTATTTGAAGGTTGGAAGTTTCATTGTTGCCATCTTCTTTCAATCTGCTTCTGTTGCTCTTCTCTGGTCATACTAAAAGAACACACTAAAAGAAAGAAAGTTAAAAATAACTAATAAACTGGGTTGCCTCCCAAGAGCGCTAAGTTTAAAGTCTTCAGCCAGACTGTGCTACTTATTATGATAGTGTTGGGTTCACAAGATCAATTGATTCAACAATTTCTCCATCATTAATTTCTTCTATATATGGTTTCAAACGTTGGCCATTTACTTTGAATGTATTTCCTTGCTTGGGGTCTTTAAGCTCTACAGCTCCATGGGAAATACTTGAGTTACTATAAAAGGTCCATTCCATCGTGAACGAAGTTTTCCAGGGAAAAGGTGTAATCTTGAATTGTAAAGCCATACTTTTTGATTTGGTTCAAAAATTTTTCTACTAATAAATTTGTCATGATATGCTTTGGTTCGTTCTTTATAAATTTTTGAGCTCTCATATGCCTCATTTCGTAGCTCTTCTAACTCATTCAATTGGAGTTTTCTATTGACACCTGCATTTTTCATATCATAATTAAATTGCTTGATAGCCCAAAATGCACGGTGTTCTAATTCTACAGGTAAATGACAGGCTTTTCCAAATACGAGCCTGTAAGGAGACATTCCTATGGGAGTTTTAAATGCAGTACGATAAGCCCATAATGCATCATCCAAACGTTCTGACCAATCTTTCCTATCAGGTCTCACCGTTTTCTCAAGGATATTTTTAATTTCTCTATTTGATATTTCAACTTGGCCACTAGTTTGGGGATGATAAGGTGTAGCTACCTTATGAGTAATTCCATATTTGTTCATTAATCCTTCAAAGTGTCTATTCGTGAAATGTGTACCCCCATCACTAATTATAGCCCTTGGGCATCCAAAACGACTAAGGATATTATGCTGAATAAACTTGATTACAACTTTATGTCATTGGTTCGAGTTGCCATGGCTTCAATCCATTTTGACACATAATCAACTGCCACTAGAATGTATTCAAATCCAAAAGAGGAAGGAAATGGGCCCATAAAATCAATACCCCATACATCAAAAATTTCTACAACCAAGATAGGGTTTAGGGGCATCATGTCTTTTCGAGATATATTTCCTGTTTGTTGACATTGGAGACAATTACGGCTAAATTCATGTGCATCTTTAAAAAGAGTTGGCCAATAAAACCCACTTTGCAGTACCTTTGCTGCAGTTTTCTTTCCACTAAAATGTCCTCCACAGGCAAGAGAATGACAGAAGTTAAGTATACTTTTGAATTCACTTTCGGGAACACATCGCCTAATCACCTGATCTGAACAGTACTTAAATAATTCAGGGTCTTCCCAAAAGTAATATTTGATTTGTGAGAAAAATCTATCTTTTTCTTGTTTTGTCCAGTGGGAAGGTACTTTTCCTGTTGCCAAATAATTCACAATGTGGGCAAACCAGGGAAGACTGCTATGGGAAATTGAGAATAATTGCTCATCAGGGAACTTATCTCTGATTATTTCTTTATTGTATTCCACTGAGATCCTAGAGATATGATCTGCTACCATATTTTCAGAACCCTTCTTATCTAAGATTTCTAGATCAAATTCTTGTAGTAGAGGATCCATCTAATTCTGGGTTTTGTATCCTTTTTTGATATAAGATGCCTCAACGCTGCATGATCTGAATAAACTAAAACTTTAGACCCTAACAGATATGATCTAAACTTTTCTAGGGCAAACACAACTGCTAGTAATTCTTTTTCAGTGGTAGTATAGTTCATTTGTGCATCTGAAAGAGTTTTGCTAGCATAATAAATTACATGGGGTTCTCGATTGAGTTTCTGTCCTAGAACTGCCCCTACAGCATAATCAGAAGCATCACACATGATTTCAAAAGGTATGGTCCAATCTGGGGGCTTGATAATGGGTGCAGTGGTCAAAGCAGTTCGAAGGATGTTATAGGCTGTTAGACAATCTTTATCAAAATTAAAAGAACTATCCTTGGTCAACAAATTACACAATGGTCGAGAAATTTTACTGAAATCTTTGATGAAACGTCTATAAAAACCAGCATGACCAAGGAAAGATCGTACTTGTTTAACTGAGGTTGGGGGTGGTAGATTTGAGATCAATTCAACCTTGGCTTTATCAACCTCAATACCTCTCTCTGAAACAATGTGTCCAAGCACAATTCCCTCACGAACCATAAAATGGCTCTTCTCCCAACTTAGGACTAAATTCATTTCCATACATCGTTTCAGTACCTTAGTCAAGTTCTCGAGGCAGCTATCAAATGATGCACCAAAGACTGAAAAATCATCCATAAATACTTCCAAAAATTGACCAATCATATCAGAAAATATGGCCATCATACATCGTTGAAACGTGGCTGGTGCATTACAAAGACCAAACGGCATACGTCTAAAGGCAAATGTTCCAAAGGGACAAGTGAAGGTGGTCTTTTCTTGATCTGCAGGAAATACTGGGACTTGATTGTATCCTGAATATCCATCTAAGAAACAAAAGAAACTTTGTCCCGCTAGCCGTTCTAGAATTTGATCGATAAAAGGCAAAGGAAAGTGGTCTTTCCTAGTCACGGCATTCAACTTTCGATAATCTATACACACTCTCCAACTAGTTGATGTGCGAGTAGGAATTGATTCGCCCTTTTCATTTTTAATCACGGTAATACCCGATTTTTTAGGTACTACTTGGATTGGACTGACCCATTGGCTATCTGAAATTGGATAAATAATACCAGCATCAAGCCATTTTACTACTTCTTCTTAACAACATCCCTCATGTTTGGATTTAGCCTTCGTTGCATGTCTCTATGTGGTTTGGCTTCAATTTCACTATGAATATGGTGCATGCAAACGGAAGGGTCAATTCCCTTAATATCAGCTATTGTCCATCCAATTGCCTCTTTATGTTCTTTAAGTACATCTACCAATTTATCTTCTTGCTCAGAGGTTAGGGTAGATGCAATGATTACTGGAAGGGTATCATTGGGTCCAAGGAATGAATATTTTAAGTCATCTGGAAGAGGTTTCAATTCTAGTTGGGGTGGTTCTTCCAAGGATGGTATTAAAGGACTTGGTTTAGTTGGAAGTGGTTCATATTTTATAGTCCAAGGCGGGATGGTGTCGATCTTAGGTGGTTCTAATAACATGTTTATCTCTTTGGTATACTCATCAATATCAAAGTCATCTATTCCAAAATGTGTAAGACATGTTTGTAAAGGATCCGAATCAATCAAACTTTGGAATTTCTTATCTACTACTTCCTCTATCATGTTTACTTCATTTAAATCATACACAGGTGGTCCTTGGGAAGCATTAAAAATATTTAATCTCATCTTCTTGTTTCCAAAAGATACATCCATCACACCTGTTCTACAATTTATGCATGCATTAGCAGTAGCTAGAAAAGGTCTTCCAAGGATGATGGGAATTTGGTTAGGATTACCACTAGATTCCATATCCAACACAAGGAAGTCGACAGGAAAATAGAATTCATCCACCTTTACTAATACATCTTCCAATATTCCACGAGGTTCTTTGACTGATCTATCTGCCAATTGTAGTGTTACTGTCGTGGGTTTCAACTCTCCAAATCCGAATAATTCATATACTGAACTTGGGAGAAGGTTTACACTCGCACCCAAATCTAATAATGCTTTCTTGATTGTGAAGTTTCCTATGACACATGATATAATCGGGGTACCAGGATCTTTTAGTTTGGGTGGGGTTATTTGCTGAACAACTGAGCTGACTTGCTCAGTCAAATGTATCTTTTTTGGTATTTGTATCTTGGCTTTCCGTTTTTGTGTGCATAGATCCTTCAAAAATTTGGCATAAGCTGGAACTTGCTTGATAGCATCGAGAAGAGGTAAGTTTATTTGGACTTGCTTAAATAACTCAAGCATCTCATTCATTTTTATATTCTTCTTATCTGAAGGCAAAGGAGATTCTAAAGCACTAGGGAATGGGGCTTTAGGTATGATTGCTTGATCATTGAATTCCTTTTCTTTTTCATTTCTTCTCTCTTCTGGTTTAGCCACTTCTAATTTCTGGGTTGGTTCAGGTGGGTTCAATGTTTTCCACTTCTGAGAGTCATGACTGATTTAGCATGTTCTGGGAATTTGTCAGGACTATTGGAACCTTCAGCCATGAATTGTCCTTTCGGGTTATCGATAGGCTGACTAGGTAACTTACCCTCCTCCCTTCTACTGAATGCTGTGGCTAATTGACCTATCTGAGTTTCTAGTTTTGCAATAGATTGTGTGTGGGAGTGAAGGATTTGAGTATTCATTTCTAGCCCTTTCAATGCTTGTAACACTTTGTCTTCAAAAGTAGGCTGATTATTCGGTGGAGGTTGTGGGATGTTTGGATATTGTGAATATGGCATGTTTCTAAAATTGGTTTCTTGATAATTAGGTCTGATCGATGAATTGGTTACAGGTTGAGGTTTCCAAGAAAAATTTGGGATTTCGCCAGCCAGGATTGTAAGTATTTGAAAATGGATCATTTCCTGTTCTAGGAGCTAATCGGGTTTGGGCTTGGTGGGCTTGCTCTTGAACAAGTTCAGGAAATTGGTATGCAGCTGGACATTCACCTATAGAATGGGTTGGACTCGAACAAATTATGCAGACCTCATGTAATTGAGTAGATGGGGAAGAGATGTTTCCAACTTGTAGAATCCGGTCAAGTTTATGGGATAATTCATCTACCTTAGTATAGATATCTGTAGAATGACCTATTTCATATATTCCACCTCTTTTAGGTTCTACGGGAGGGTCTCGACGAGCAACTGACATATGATGTAATGAATTCTCACTCAATGTCTCAAAGAGTTGCCAAGCCTCATGTTCATTTTTTAACATAAATGTCCCACCACATGAAGCATCAACCATTTGCCTATGCTTTTCTGATAATCCATCATAAAAGCACTGAACCAGTTGCCATTTGGGTATAGCATGATGTGGACATTTTCTAATCAGTTCTTTGAATCTCTCCCATGTCTCATGGAACATTTCTCCATCTGTCTGGGAAAAACTTGTTATGGCTTTTCTAATTTGATTCGTTTTTCCTATAGGAAAATATTTCTTAAGAAATTCTCTCTGAAGATGATCCCAAGTTGAAATTATAACAGTGTCTAATGAATTTAACCAATACTTGGCTTTATCTTTTAGGGAAAAAGGGAATAACTTAAGCCTAAGTGCATCATCAGAGAAATTTTGAATCTTGACAGTTGAGCAAATTTCTAAGAATTCATCTAAGTGTTTGTAGGGATCCTCATTTGTAAGTCCATAGAAAGATGGTAACATTTGGATTACACTTGACTTAATTTCATATTGG